>JALBCR010002589.1:0-320000 GCA_030710515.1 Abscondita cerata
TTGGTTTGTTAGAATTCGAATCAAAGAAAACTCGCGACTACCACGAAGACATGAATGCTAATGTGTTTGAAGAATATTTTTGAGCAAATGCAGATTTTGATACCCCAAGGATCTATAATAGTTATAGACAACGCCAGCTACCACTCACGAAGATACGAAATTTACGTACCAGCGCTTGGAGGAAGCAGAAATTATAGATTGGTTATCTGTTAAGAAATATAACTTTTGAGGATGACGTGGTGAAAAGAGAATTATTGGATATTGTTAAAAGTTCATAAGAATAAGTATATACGTCATGTTATTGACGAAATGACAAACAATCGGGGCATTGAAGTACTGCGTTTACCACCTTACCATTGTGAGCTGAAACCTATAGAGTTGGTTTGGGCAAAGAAAGGTGACGTCGCTCGTAACAATACCACTTTTAAACAAGACGACGTGAAAAAACTTCTCGGAAAATGCATTAAACAAAGTAACACCTGAAAGATGGAAGAACTGTGTATCTCATGTCGTTAAGGAAGAAGACAAATGTTGGCAACTGGATAATTTAGTAGAGATAACATTGGAGCCAATTATTATATCAGTAAACACACAAGACAGCGATTCTGATTCCGAAATGAAAATTTCAGACGAGGAAGAAAGTTAAATGACCAAGCGTAATGTGCCTGAAACAGTGTTCTACTCTCTAAACACCATTTATTGTAACCATGAGTGAGTATTGTCAGTTATTTTTAAATATACCTATTTTACCTACTAATGTCTTGTTATTTAAATGAAAATTTTATGCCTGTTACTTTTTTCTATTCATTTTGATAAGTTTCCATAACAACCACATAAAAATCGGTGCCTGCAAATTAATTGTAATTGTAATAAATGTACTGACGATATCTGCATTACTATTTTATTTTATATTTATGTCATATATTATTTATATGTTTTTTATTTTATTTGTATAGTAGATCACATTACAAATTTTACTTCTTACGTATTATATACCATTATTTTTGTATCTTGGTATAATACCCACATCTACGGCTATGATTCTCGTTTCGTCAGTACCTGGGCTGATGGCAACGTGTTTACACAGATTAATCTATTGTTCTCAGACCCTAGATGGGTCGATATGCTGCAAGAGCGGCACAATGATCGTATTTTAGTTAGAATTTATTGGTTTTTACTTAACCGTAGAAGTACCGCTTTCACAAGAAAATAAAGAATTATTTCAAGCAATTATAATTTATTACTCCGCGCCAATAGTATACAGACTTTAGTCGATATCTTTGGAGGGTATACTACCTACTCTTAACAATACAAATTATAGAATAGACTTTATTAAATGCAATACTAGCATATGGAATACATTGTAGAATAATAACTTAAATAAAATACGTTCAGTTTTAAAATAAAAAAACTAATAAATTTCTATATACATATGATAGTTAAAATTACGTAAAAATATACATTAAAATGTAAAATATAAAGTAAAATTAGGTATTGTAAAAAATATATAAATTGTAGCCTAAATATTAAAACAATTATAATTGTAAACATTTTAAATTTAGTATATAATATATGAGGAAATAAAAATGGCCAACAATTAAAAATTTAGTTAAAATGAATTTTTTTCAACAGTTGTTTAATTAATGAATAGGTAATAATAAATTCGTGTGTAAAAGTGTTATAATTTTTGCTTAAAATGCATAAAAATTGTTTTCTCCTCTAATTTCGCTTGGGAACTTATAATTTTCAATACCATCATAAAATAACAATCGTTTAGTGCTTTCTTTACGCGCCCTATTAACATAACGTTTGTTCTTATAACCAGTATTACGATCATATATTTCAAAGACATTAGACACACAGTTTGTTAAGTAATCTGGAAACATACCTTTTTGCAATTTAAATAGAAAAAACACATGTTTTGATATCACAAATATTGCTTTAACTAACAAAATTGTAAGTAATTTAGCATAAAGCTGGTTGGCGTATACATGTTACATTTTAAAATTAAACGCATTACCCTATTCTGCAATCTTTGCAAAGAATTTATGTCACAAGCATCCATATAATAAATTAAAGTAGGACAATAGTTGCAATGAGGTGCTATTAAAGTTTTATAAACAATGATTCGAGATAGTAGATTAATGGCAATGAATAAATCGTCATCATCTACTGAAATAAGTGTGTCGTTAGCAAATAAATTTAAAAAGGTGCCTAAATCTTTTGACAACATATAGTTTGGCATGTCATTTATATACAAAATGAATAGTAAGGGTCAAAGACAGGTACCTTGTGAACACCAAATTCAGTTACAAGAATTTCCTTTGACACTCAAAATTGATTTTAACATTAATTTGTGGTTTTGTTCTAGTAAGGTAACTAAGACAACCACTGAATAAAAAGGATTCCTCCAAAACCGATAATACGTAATTTCTGGAAGAAGATGATTTCATTAATAGTCTCAAAAACTCGGACGTAAATCTATATAGACTTCTGGAAAATCACTTTAGTAGGGCAATCTAGTATTTTTCATTAACTGGACAAAAACAAGTTGAAGAGCAGATTCAGCATGAATGTGAAGATCTAAATGCTCGATTGGTTAGTAGTAAAGTATTTTGTTTCTTCTCGATGCAGGGTAACAGTTGCTGAAGAATTAGCTTATCAAAAAATTTTTTCTACATATGGAACAACATTAATTTATCTAAATTCTTCCTGGTCTTTTAGCGTGTGCAACTTTTAGGTATAGGGTGACAGTTGTTTTCTTTCCACTGAGATAGAAATATACAGTTTTTTATAGACGCATAAAATATTTGTGTTAATTTGTTTACAAAAAAAGTTTACAGCTGATTCAATTATTTTTTATTTAAGGTGTCGTTTGTCGAAGACTTTCTTCAAATTTTGTTGGAAAACGATCATCTCCAACCATCGTAATATTTTTTTCTTATTGTTGTATGATCCGGTACAATATCACGGATACTTTCTACTATATATTGATTGTATCTTCCAGCAATAATTTTAGTATCTTTAATTTCTTTATTTTGAAAATTCATAGCAATTATGTCATTTTTAGGTTTACATTATGCATTATTAATGGTCGATTGTGTAACTATTGAAATGAAAAAAAAAACAATTAAAAAATACTGACTTTTGGTGTATATCTTTTAATCGGGTTTGAACAACGATAGTTTTTTATAAGACGCGTTTTTTTAGAATTCTAATATAATAAAATACGTATGTTGCATGATTTACCTAGTGATACCAAGTAAGTAAAACATGTTATGTAATCAATGTTATATAAATTATTATTTTCTTCACAATAACTTCAAATTTGAACAAGAGTATTCATTGGATTAATTTGGACATCTCTAAAGAAAACAATGTAGAGTTTGTCACCAGACCACGACCTTAGCACCGATTTGATCATAAAAGGCAAATTGATAGGTATCACAAACAAAAAGATATGAAATACCAAAAAAAATTAACAATGGCTGCAATAATCCGAAATATCAGATGATATCAAAGGATATCTTGAGGACATCAGGAACTATCATAGGATATCATGTCTGCGCACGCCCCAAACCATGAGCTGTTCTGTAAGTGCGGCGTGAGCCAATTAATCCTAAAGTAAAGCAACCCACTAATTAATCAATAAAAACCAAAATATGATTTATGGCCGGTTTCGTTTGCTCTGCGGCAAACATCTTCAGTGGTGGGATCGTAGAACTCGTTTCAAGCTTCCGACACATCTTTGTCGCAGCAGAAAAAAACGTTTGGAAGAAGATGAAGAATTTTCAACAGACCACGGCTCAATAACCAGGAAAAACATAGTAAAAATATGAATAAAAGCTGTTTTATTTGTGTGATGTTGTAAAGGTAAGTAACTGTGTTAATTCTTGCTTATTATACTTATTAGTTACCAGTAACGATATAGGATGGTCCGGAAATTGTCAGGTATGATAATTTCTATTTTAAACAAATGAATTCGTAAAAAAATTTTATTGCTATGTTTTGGCAACCGTGAAGACGGTATCTTACAATTGCGGATAGGTGAAATAGCATTGGATTTATTTTTTTCCGCGGGAAAGCTAAAGTTGTATACCAAATGACTGTTTTAAAATAGGACGTCACATTTTTAATTTAATACAAAACACGCTACAGCAGTATTTATTGCAATAAAATAGTTCATACCGTTGCGGCATCTGCAAAGTTAGATACTGTTAGTAGTCACCTGTTTGAAATAAGCACAGAATACAACATTTGAAAGGTGCAAAAATTCCAAGAACATATACGTATTAATTTTTTATTATGACACCGTAGCATCTATGACCATTTAGCATTGACAGAACTGTTCATTGTATCAGTTGTCTGACTAAGAGAGGTAACCCGCTATATTTCAGAAACTATTTGTTGGTATAACTTACGAAAACAGTCGTATAAAAGAAACTGCTGAAATTATGCACTTTCTTTTATGCGATTTTTTCCTAAGTTGTACGATAGAAAGTTTTTGAGATATACCGGGTTACCTCTCAGTAAGACACACACATATATTTCTTGCTCATATGTACGTATCCGAGGTACTTTTAATCAATTATTGTTGATGTATTTTGACATAAAATCTTTGTGCGTGCCTTTGAATTACAAAAAACTGTCCTTGCAAGGCCATGTCCGATAAAAGTAGAAAAAGACTGTGTCAAAAGAAAGTATGAGTCTGAGTTTGTAGGAGATGAGACAACACCTGATAGTTGTATCTTGCCAAATAGGGAACATCCTGAATAACTCGTTCTTTTTTGGAGAAGGAGGGCGACTTGTTAAGTTTGTTGAAAAATCGGAATTAAAAACATATTTACAAATTTTTTGTTCATACTTGCGCTTGCAAATGCATACCCAGGTCCGGTCTAGTGGAGCAAGTTCATATACTATGTTACTTATTTGTTGCTTATGGAAATTATTATTATGTTTTGTTTGTATACTAAAATCGACGAAACGTCTACACATTTATATGACAAATTAGAAAAAGAAATGAAAGTAACATTACCAGCCTATTTAAAAAATATCATAAGTAAATGAGTTTTTGTTATACACAATTGAAATAAATATTAGGCAAAATTATGAAGAAAATGAAATAAAATAAGTGAGAATCGATTCGTATTAAACAAATGTAAATTAAAAAAAGATGTAAATAATTTATATCGTTTGTGTTTATTTGGTAACTAAAGAATATTGTGATATAAAAAATGTGTACATTGTCTTCGATTTAGCAATTAAACTACAATAGTTTAAGAACCTTAGGATTAGTAGTTTTACAAAAAAAATAGTAACAACAGTCTCGACGGGTATCGCAACGTGATTCGGAGCACAGTTCTCAAGCGCGTCAGTGCATAGTTGGCGAGGCTCATTAAAATATCGTTTGTTTCGCATTTTCTTAATTAAATTTTTAATTTGACAAAGTTGAATGTGATTTTATTACTTAATTATAATATAATATACATAATAAAAAAAAACTTAAATTGATATATTTGAAAAATAAATAAGCCTTTAATATTAATTAAAGCTGGCGTAGATTTTGGGAGAGGTTAAACATTACTTGCCCCTACTGTAGTCTCTCTTGAATTAACATAATTTAATAAAATGTTCAATACCTACACTTCCTGCTAAATGTGACAAAATATGTCAAATATTTTGAAGTACTGAGTACAAATAGTTTTTAAATTTTCAAATAAAACACCCTGTAACTCTGGAAAACAGCCACATTTTATCTAAGTAGTTTGGCTTAAATCTTAATATTCATAGCTCAGCTTTCTACAGTTAAAATATTTCCAATTCATTATAATACAACCCTGTACATGGAGAATAAATTATGAGTTTGTTTACATCCCATCTCCATCTTTATAAAAACAGGACTCTCCAGTGGCTTTCAAATCAAATAACTTAATTTTTGTTATGTTTAATAAAAAACACGATATATAGCAATTTTATCTTGAATGGGCCACATTTTGCCGACTTAAACTTACTTTAAATTTTAAAAAAGGTGTGCTACACAGCAGCGACGGTTATAAAATCATTACTGAAGAAGTTAAATTCTACAGGGTGATTCATAAGTAATGGGCCAAATTCTAAATCTACGTTCAGAAGGCCAAAATCATAATATTTTCATTAACAATAATGGGTCTTAGTCTGCTCCTTACTGAGATACAGGATGTTAAAGAGAAAAAAATAAAATAGATTTTTGTTAATAGATCATCTATTTTTTTCTACATAATGACTTGAAAATTGGGTATGAACTAGTTTTTGTAAAGGTAAACAAGAATGTGTGAGAGGATTTGAGTTAACTCGAAGATGTCGTCACATGCGCCATATGAATTAGATGAAATCAGCTACAAATTTTTCGCAAATATGCTGCTCTTCGAACACCAAATACGTCTGAACATCGCTTTTTTTAATTATCGGCAAGCCAAATGCACTAAACAGCCCGTTGGAATCAACAAGATAGGTAGCATCCCAAAATTGATTGCTACCTACCTTGGTTTAGAGGAACCCGCATCTTACACGAGCCACTCTGTATGAGGCGATCATCTTCCACCATTTTTGTGGATGCTGGTGCTACGATTGAAGATCTGAAACGCCACGGTGGATGGGATTCTTCATCAGTGGCGGAAGGTTACATAGCAGAGTCTATTGGGCACAAAATGAAAGTTGCTAAAACAATCACTTCGGCCGTTAAATATTCGCTAGAAACTTCGTCAGAAACCTCGTCAGAAACTAATCCAATTACTGATAACTTGAACAATGAAGCAGAATCATCCATCATGACAACTTCTTCAACAATTGTCAAATCATCAAATTTGGCAAAAATGTTTGAAAATTCAAATAAAAAAGTAATACATTTCAATAACTGCACATTTAATAATGTAACTTTCTAGTTCTATTAATAAAGATTTCATTCAAATAATAATTGTGCACAATTATTTAAATCCTAATAATCCGAATTTGTGTATAAACTATAAAACTAGAAAATTGACGATCGGAATAGGACTTCATCCATTGGCGGAATTCATATCATGCACCGTGAATGATATGAATTATTTCCACACTGGTCAGTGATATTTTGAAGTATCGATCTCAGGTTGCTACTTTGATATGTGTCACATTCGTAACAAGACGTCTAAAAACCATTTTTCCTGGCATCAGAAATTTGTCCACATTACACAGAAAAACGTCTTCGGAAGCAGACAATCAGCATACGAAAGCTGAACAAAATCCGTCAAACCGTTCTCGAGTTATTCCCAATATACAATATTTTTCTGGTGCCCTTATAGAACCTCTGGTAAAGTCATGTATACACCTTTCAGTAACACCCTGTATATTCATTTCATCAAAAATATCATCGTTTTTTTCTACAAAATAAATGATAACGATCATTTTATCTGCATCACGAATTCTGCGTTTTTTATAAACATGTTTGAATTCTATAAATATACAAATGTGCACGTAAATATTTCTTCGATTACACGTAATTTTTAATGGTTTGCATGAATTTAATTCAAATTTTGACAATTAAAACGTCAAACAAAAATTATAATAAATTCGTCTACAAAATAGAGTTTAACCCAATTATTTGAATCATAGTCGAGATTTGGATATTATTCTGACTGAAATTTGAAGTGTTTTTTAATTGTGTGGTACTTTCATGGACATTTGAAGAGAAGCGTCAATACAATTTTAAGCAAATACATTTCTTGTAAAAGAAACATTTTAACTTGTTTATTAGAATTTTTACATTGTAAACGTAAACATCATTAAATAATTTTCAATGTTATTCACTAATATTTTTTTAAATCCCTCTTAGTTTCATTACAGTTATTTTTTTTGTTTACCATTTTCTAAATTTCTCTTCAGATTTCAAGCGTTACGCATCAGAAACCCCAATAAATCAACAGTACTCGTATACTATTAAGTTATGGAGGGTTCGAAAAAGATAATCCTATGAATAATACTTAAAAATATGCGTATATATGCATACATAAAACGTTTGAATTAGTATAAACAAAGACAGATCGTTAGACGACTACAAGACTCCTTGAGTTTACAAACGGTAAAAAAGAATGGTCTCTTAAAAGGTAATTCAAAATTGTAATTTAACTTTACGCGCATGCACAAAAAACACATTGTAATTTAAAGACGGTTTCACCGTACAATTAAATAAAAGAAAAACACTTTAAACTAAAACTTAGCTGAGTATATCAGTGACGACTTCAATCTAACAGTTGCACTGAAATACAGCATACGGCTGGATTGATAGTATTGGCGATAAGAGGTATTGACGACCTCCTCGAAGATGTGACCCAGGTTAACGTTGAGAAAGAGGGTACCAGGTAAAAGGCCCAGGTCACATACACCGCCACCAAATTTTTACATCTACGTCGAAGAAGTCATCCAGTAAAGTATAGATGTTGACCCAAAACATTGTAGAGAAGGCACAACACAATATGACACAATAAACTGTTCAAAACATAGCGATATGGTTACATGTTTGATAGCTCAGAAGAACATACTTATGATTATTTAAAACATTTTAAGGGTTTTTTTAGCAATACCACTGGAGGAGCACCGATAAAACGTTTTGTACAACGGCAATTTCTAAACGAGAAAGGACCGACTATCGCTTGTGGACGCAGATATGAAAACAAACAACGAGGTAAATAGTCCGGACAAAATGACATTAAAACAAAAATTAATGTCACAAACAATTTTGACAGTAAGATTTGACCCCTAAAATTAAACTAGATTTTTGTACTAGCATATAAAACAGAATTAAAATTTAGGTAATGATTTTTAAACAGATAAAAAAAAAAACTTACAAGAAGAAAGTCTGTAATTTATATGACCCTCAAAGTCTACTAGGAATTGCAAAAAAGATCCTTAATAAAAGTAGTAAATAAAGTGAAAGACCTTTTGAAGAGATCAACATTTGCAGGAGAAAATAAAACGAAAAAATGATAAAGTTCAATAGACCATCAAAATTGCATGGATTGTCAAAAACACAAAAAGTGAAAAAGCAGTAAAAAGTACATGGATAAGCTTCTGAAATCATACGCAAGAAAAACAACATCTTATGTTAATTATTCACAACACTTGCTGCAAATTGAAGACTGTGATTATACACTACTGAGCTTTGGTTGACCAATATAACTAATGTAAAAGACGGGCTTACAATAGTTGATCATGGCAAGCACCATGTCAAAATAAAAGAAAGCAAGACAGTGATTTTATTTAGAAGGAATCAAAGTATAGTATTTAAATAAAAATGAAGATATAAAGGCACATGATTTTCAAATTCAAATGTGATATTAAATATTAAAGTAAATGAAATATTCGCCGTTATTTATAGTTTTGCTTATTTGTTAATGAGACACATAGAGGTATGAAAATATCATGAAAATTTCAAAACCTTAACCAAAAAAAAATCACCTTAACCAACTAATCATTATTACCAATGCATTAGATTTGATTCAATGATATTTTCACGTGTTTTGTAAAAAAAATTAACCTCCTGTAATACATATATGATATACAGGGTCATTGATGGTCGATAGTACGTTAGACGTTTATTTCAAAAGTTGACGAGTTAACTATACCACTATGCTATATCAACTTGAAGGCATTTTAATTGTCTATCAGAATTTTAAGTAATGTGCAGGGTGTTCTATTTGAAAAAAATACAGTTTTGACGCTTTTTTTGTATGTCACGTCAAAATTATTAATTTTAATAAATTTATTTAAGTAGCTGTTAAATACAAGGGTTTTGCAAACTGCATCTAAAATTTCGGCCTTATAGGGTTTAAATATCAGCTAAATTTAAATTTTGGTGGAATCATATTTTGAAAAAAAATAACCTAAAATAATTATTATCTCGAAAACCGGTGTAGATAGGCATAAGAAACTATTTAAAAAAAATTACCAGTAAAAACTGTGATTCTAAAAATTAGATAATATACAGGGTGTCCGGAAATTATGCGCAAAAACTTCGGGTGCTAATTCTAGAGTAAAAATAAAAGCCACAAGTTTCTATAACATTTTTTCGAAAACTCAAAGGTAAAGGATCTACAGCACTTTAAAGATAGGATTTTTAAAATACTTTTAAATTTTTTTCTTTTCTTAACCGATTAATTGATGCTTGATAGTATTTTTTATTTTGGCTCTATATAGAGTGTTTCATTTAAAATTAACAAGTTGTTACTACTTTTGAGTAGAAGCGGCAACACCGCCAAAATAAAAATACTTTAGAAAGATAGATCGTGTCTATTTATGGCAATAGCCAAATTTTCAGATTACTCCTATGCCCCGTTTTCCATAAACGTCTAACCTACCATCGACCATCAATGACCCTGTATGAAAGCCATATTTTTGTAAGCTGCATTTAACCGTTAAAAAGCTGAATACCAACGCAACTTCTTCTGTGATTATTTCTAACATACGTTTTTGGATTAAAATTCATATTTGCAAGAACAATGGGATGAGAAGCAAATATTAATTATATCATATTATATACATATGCTCAAGAGAACGATAGATGCGTACATCGCTTTTTATACTTCTCAATTTTATATCTAAATAAAGTTTTAAACAATTGTCATTATGAGAACGGAAAATTGTACTTTTGCTTCCGTTTATAATAATAAAGAAAAATATTTTATTATCTTCAAAAATGTATTAAAATAACCTCAAAGTAAAATTACCAAGAATACCAACGTTAGGGTTAAAAAACTTCTAAAGTTTTACGCTTAGTACTTACAACTTTAACAATTTCATAAAAAAAATTTTTAATAAAAAATACTTTATCAAGCATCATTTTTGCAGAACTTTAAATTGAGTTTAATAATGCAGTTGAAAGTGAGCTTTGAAAGTTTAACAACGTTGTAATAAACTGAAAGATTGTGCAGGCGACTGTTCGTTTCTATACAGCACAACAGTTTTAATGAAACGATGTAGATTTATTTTGAAAGACAATAATGTTTGATTTCCTTTTGCCTTGCAACAAGGCATGCATTCTAAGAACTTTTAAATGAATTTTATACTTATAAATTTTTACTATGCAGTAAGAAATTAATTTTTTTAATTAAAACTTGGCGATACATATACAGTGTGACCAGTAAACTCCGCATCATACAGAAATATATTTTATTAATAGTTTTTTCGAAATTTGATTTCGGCATTAGTTTCTGCATCAATTGAGATGTAAATTTACAAAAAAAATTGTAGGCACGTAATTTGCACTATTGGTCAAGTTTAATGTTTTTTCCAAAAAATTTGCAAAGTGGGGTTATTGCTCAGAATATCAAAAAAATTATAAGAAAACGTCGTTCTAAATGCAATTTTGAGCCCGTATGCAAAATTTTAGCTTCCTAAGACAACTTGAATTTTTTTTTTATTAAAATTTGATCATATGTGATGCAAAGTTTATTTGTTTTTGACTGTATTAAGTAACTTCATGAAATATCTATTTTTGAAAAGGCAGTTTATGTCAAAAAAAAAAAAAAAAAAAAAATGATACAGATTATAACTGACACAAACAAATACCCAGTGTCATCTGTAAACCCCCTTCAGTAGGTCATCAAAACAATACTGAGCATGCGAGGGGGACACACCAAAAGTTGCTTAGAAACAGCAAAGTGTGACCATGAAACAGCAATGTTTGAATTCATATTTGTCTAAAATTTTTAGGATCGATTAACACGAATCTTAAATTATTTTCCGACGTAATTGTGTTCAGCGATATCGAGAATGTAAGATAATATGGAATTCAGACATTATGGATGAAAGATTGTACATTGAACGATGATGCACCAAAAACAAATTGACTATAAACATAAATGATATAAAACATTAAAAAGCCTTTGTATTAGAAATGACAACTACTTGCCCGAAACCGACTGTACATAATATGTATATCCAGTTATCTAATTTTTGGTCCTTTTATTTTGTTCTTTTAATGTGGTGATTTTGCACTTATTTCCGCTCCTACATTATTCAATATACATTTAATGATACCGTTTTCGTAATGTCGTTCATGTATTAATTAATTACCTATGTATTTTCTAATTGTGTATTGTTTTTCTTAATAAATTACAGACTTGAAAAAGCCCTCACAATGAGGAGCGAAACGTCGGCAATCACAGTCTCTTTGAGTTGTTTCTCCTTCCTACCTCCATAAAGGAGGGGTCCTAAAAGACCAATTATACTTAAGAAGAAGGAAGAATTTGAAATTTGCCAGTTTTCAATTAATTATTTTTCTAATACTATTGTGTTATCACTCTAAGACACAAAACTATCTTATCAAAAAATAGTTATTTTAGTAGTTATAAAGTTTATGAAGTATAAGGTATACAGGGTCAAAAACAAATCAATTTGCATCACATATGACCAAATTTTTATAGCTTCATTTGAATTTATTAGAAAACACATTTAATATGGCGATACATCAACGAAAAACATGCCTGGAATAAAACATTGTAAAAAACAGGAAGATTTATATATCAATGTAAGCTTTCGCGGCTGTTGTCACTAAGATTATTATCTTCCGGGTTGAGCCGTGTTCGTCCTTCCTTCCTACGTTCTCTGCTTGACGTTTCCATACATTCATACATTAGACGCCTCTACGGGGAGGATATCTACCAGAAAACCAGAAAACTGGATAAGTTACGGAAGAGGAAGAATCAACTGCTATCCTCATTAGCATATCTACGATGATGCCGAGACCAAGAGGTGACGCCTACTTTTGTGAAAATTCGCCATCATATCGCAACAAATCGTGCAAGAAGAATCATCAAACGTAGTGAAAAGGCACTCACTCGAGAAAGAGTACGTTATACTTACCATCAACTACATATAACGTCAACAGAACTATACCAGCTACATCTACAACTGAGCAGCATACTGGATAAAGAAACATGGAACACCATAGATCGCATCAGCTACGAACATGGGAAATACCACCTACAATCAACCACTAACAGGCATATCAAGAAGTTTGTGAAATTAAGTACCAAGCACCAGCAAACCAGCTATAAATTGGACGAAAACAAAACAGTTGTAAACTTGTCGGACTACCCACTCACCGAAGACTGCATATCAATTCTGTCAAAAGGAATGAACTACGCCATTGCTCCAAGCAAGATACCCACAGAAGAGATAATAGCAGAAGTGGAAAGTGTCATCAGAAAGCTTCCGGTTGAAGAAGCAGAGGAAATACGCCACGAGACTTGCCGGATTTTACAACGTTCCAAAGCTCCACGTAGGAACATCACTCGCGCAGAAGAAATTGCATTAAAAGCTCAGAAGCAATCAAGAAATCATGGTGACACGCGCAGATAAAGGCAACGCTACAGTAGTCATGAACACCGAAGACTACAAAATGAAGATCAAATTACTACTGGATCCACAACTTTACACCAAGTTAAAAGGAGATCCAACCAACAAAATTGAAAAACAAACGAGAGCCGCAATCAAACATTCAGCTATACCAGTCGATCAACATCGTCAACTGCTACCTTCCGGGACCAGGCCACCTAGACTATACGGATTACCAAAAATTCACAAATTTGGTAACCCCTAAGGCCAATTGTCAGCACATGTGGATCTCCAACTTATGAACTGGCCCGTTACGTGGCTAAGTTTCTACAACCGTACGTGGGAAGAACTGAATCTTTTGTGAAGAACTCCGAACACTTCGTCGAATTACTGATGACTCTGGAAGTAACCAATGACGATATACTAGTTAGTTTTGATGTAGAATCGCTATTCACTAACGTACCAGTCGACGATACACATAACATCATAAAACAACTGTGCACAACCCATGGGTTAAGAGAAGACATACCAGAGCTAGCAAGAATCTGTCTGAATACAACTTACTTTCTATGGAACGGAGATTTCTACGAACAAAAATCAGGTGCAGCCATGGGATCACCATTATCACCGGTTATTGCGAATATCTTTATGGAAGCATTCGAGCAAGAAGCCATTCAATCCAGCGAAAAGAAACCGAAATGCTGGTTCAGATACGTGGACGATACCTTTGTCATATGGCCTCATGGGAAAGAAGCACTTACTGTATTTCTTAACCACCTCAACACTCAGCACGAAAAGATCAAGTTTACCATGGAGACAGAAGAGAATAAGGAGCTTCCCTTCCTGGATGTTCTAGTGAAACGAGGGGATAACAACAAGTTGGCTCATAGTGTATATCGTAAAAGACACACACCGACCGATACCTCCATGCCACATCACACCATCATCCACAGCAGAAGCGGTCTCTAATCAAAACTTTATTGCATAGAGCTAACAAGATTCCTGACGAGGTTCACAAGGCAGAAGAACTTCGACACGTCCAACAAGCCCTAATGAAGAACGGCTATACCAGAAAAGAAGTAAGAGCCGCCTGTCGCAGGAAATCCGAAAAAGAGAAGGAACGGTCACCACCTACGCTCGTTTGCCATTCATTGCTGGAGTAACTGACAAATTAAGAAAATCATTGGACAAGAAGAATATCGGTGTCAGGTTTGGAACGGTTAGAAAAATCCAGCAACTACTACCTTCTAATAAAGATAACCTGCCGAAACTCTCAACAAAAGGGGTCTACCAAATTGACTGTTCATGTGGAAAGGTCTACATTGGTCAAACCGGACGCAACATAAAATGTAGATTAAAAGAACATCACCGAGACGCCAAGTCCAGAGCGGTAGATAAATCAGCAAACGCAGAACATCTACACGAAAAGGAAAACACATCATCAACTTCGAGGAAGCTAAAGTTCTATCAAGGACTAACAACTACTATCCAAGGATAATCAGAGAATCCCTAGAAATTATGAAAAATAAAAATACCTTCAATCGAGAAGATGGTTACCGATTAAGCAACACGTGGAAACTAACTCTTCCAAAAACAAAAAACAAATGTCGCCACAAAATTAGTCGACACCAAACAGAAGATCAACCAACCATCGAAAACCAACCACCCGTCACTGATCGACATTAACCAACCGTAACGGAACATAGGTATATAACGAGGAGCAGAAGACAACAACATCAGTCTTTAGAGTAACTTCTGAAGAAGCTAACAGCATGGTTAGCGAAACGTCAAGCAGAGAACGTAGGAAGGAAGGACGAACACGGCTCAACCCGGAAGATAATAATCTTAAGATTTATATAGGTTGTGTAATTATTAAACAGGGCATTTCCAAAAATAGTGTAAAAATTAAAATTGCCCTAGGGTGCAAAAATTTTACATATAGGCTCAAAATTGTATTTAAAACGACTTTTTCTTATAATTTTTTTCGATATTCTGAGAAATATCCCTCTTTTGCAATTTTCTTAGAAAAAAAATTAAATAGTGCGAATCACGTGCCTACAATTATTTTCGTAAATTTTCATTTCAATCGATGCAGAAACTGATGTCAAAATCAAATTTAGAAAAAAACTATTAATAAAAAAAATTCCCATTAGATGCGGACTTTATTGATTACACTGTATACAACTGAAAATTAAACGTAAAAATCGTTATGTAAATTTTAAATATATAAACGTCAAACTTATTTCATGCTTAATTCATTATGTTACATTTAAAACAACAATGTAGTCAAAAATGTTTGCTAAAGAATTCTTAAATATATCAAGAAGGTACTGCTGTAACAAGTAATAATATATTCAGCATTTAGTTAAATTTTTTAGATATATGTCTAAAAATTTAACAAATTAATTACACCCAGCGAGTTTCAAATCAAGATCTTTTGATAAATGTTACAGAAAACAAAAACTCAATTTCAAAGAACATTTATAAAGGTTAAGGTTAATACTTTCGACTCCAAACATACATACTCTTCTTCGGCGACTGATGTACTATCAAAACAAATAAATACTTCAAAATAAAAAATTAAATTAAAATTATCTTAATCTTAATTTAGAAATACTTAAATTATAAGTAGAAATTAAAAATACTCGGCTAGCAATAATATTGTGAAAACTTGTAGTGCTGTATTAACAATTTATTACTTTACATTTTAATTTTTTTGTATATTAGGAATTTTATTGTAGAGTACAGAAAGGTTACCAAACAGTATTGTTCATTAATCGGAAAAGTCTCTTTTTCCGTGTTAGCACGGGAAAAGAAGTTTTTGCTATCATTTTTATATTAAATAATTGTGTAGACTTTGAGAACCCCTTCTTAGTGGAGGTCAACAGGTTCAGTTTTTTTGTCCTCCCATCTAGTTTTATTCTAATTTTGAGTTAGGAGTCAAGTTAAAAGTCAAACCTAATTAAGTCATAAGTAATATTAATGTAAGATATTTCTTACTACTTTCACAAAAGGGGCTTTGGCAGACCAAAACATTATATATGAATGGATTATTAGAAAAACCTTACCTGTAATCCTTTTGTTTATTTAGTTGTTTTGAACTGTATATGGAGACTACTAATAATAATGATAATATTTGTATCTAAGAACCCGAAAAGGTATTCTTTATTTTAAGAAAGTAAAATAAAACTTAATCAAACTTACATATTCAATACCTACGATAGAACTAAACAAACCCAAAATCCACTCAAACCATTTAATTATACCTACACATGTTTTAAATCGTAGCTGATTAACGTTAAAATATTTGAATTTCACCAAGTATCATAATCACCTTAAATTAATATAACGGGGACATATAACCCTCTCAATTTAAAAATTTAAAAGATTTCATTGTGTGACATTAAAATTTCAACTCCAAACCCCCAAATTTTCATTGTCTACCGAAAATACACAAATTAGCATGTCCCCATTACACCAACAGTAAATGGCATAAGTTTTCCAAAGTACTTAATTTCATAACTTTTATCTAAATAGATTTTAAAACATTTATAAACCATCTTTAAATTCTAATCTTTTAAGAATCATTAAATGAAACATTGTTAAATAAGTAAATTGTGTCTTGCGACTCGTGTAAACTGAACTAGAAAGTAAAATAAGAAAATGCCAGTAATGTAGGATGTGTGTTATAAAGCGCTATCTGCGATAGCTTTTGCTTGACGCAACAAAGAACACCTGATGCGCTTTCGTTGCTACTTACAATGTTTTAAACTAAAGAAAGTGATTTATAGCAAACACTAATAATTATCTAGAATTCACTTTTTTCCTGCTTTAGCTGAAAACATATTGATAGGCAAACTAAAATTTAATGTGGTCTTATAGGCTCCTTCTTAGTGGAGGTAGAACAACTAAATCTCAATCCATTGCGTTGTTTTCTTAGTCGAGGTTAGTGTAAACAAGAACAACTCAATCGCACAATGAGGAACGAAACGTCGGCAATCTCAACCCATTGCGTTGTTTTTGTTTACTCTACATCTACTAAGAAGCGGTCGATGACATTTACAGAAAACCCACTACTAAAATACATACGATCCCTTTCGACTATCAGCACCACTTTCTATATAAATTAACAGTTTCAAACTAAAATTTTACAAGGAGCGGTTAATAACATCTGAACCCTTTAATAAATTGCTACACGAATGTTAAGAAACACAAAGTACTGGTTAAAGTACTAACCTAGAAGAAGCAATCACTACAGGATGCGAAACGTTGCCTGAACCTGAACTTAGAATTTATTTGTGTTTTTCCACACTCACTACTTTTACTGTGGGGTCCAGGTGTTCTTATAGCGGTGAAATTTTAGTTATTATTATCTCGAATCAATTTACCTATAAACTAAACTTATCGATTTATTTATTTATTCGTATGGTACATTTTACATATTGTATTGTGATGTAAGTGTTATGTATGGTGCTCCTGAAGATCAGAATAAACCTGTATAGTGTGGTGATGTAACAGTGTGCAATAGTGGATTGCTTCGTCTTGGCAAAGCATTTACGATTAATAGTTGAGGCTGAGTTGCCATGGAAATAACTGATTTTTGTCATTTTTATCTAGGAGCCTATAAAAACAATGCTTAAAGTTAGTTGTCAAACTGATTTCTCTAATTTTTTAGTGTTCCGTTTATAAAAGTGCAGAATTTGAAAATTGTATTTACTTATCTTATAGAGAATTTAATCTCATTTCCAAAAATTTAAAAAAAATAAAAAAAAATAAAAATAACGGAAATACAATCCTGGGGAGTGATCTCTGTATAATATAAAATATAATATCAATAATTGATACCGTTGAAGACAACCAACGTATATGAATAAAATGTACCAAAAAATTACCCCGACTTTGGGATTGCAGTTGATATCGCGTAGAAGTTGAATCAGAGTTACTGCGATTTCTGTAACAATGACTAAGTGTATAAATCAACGGTAGAGCCATCTACATGCCGAGGCAATTTTTTTGGTACATGTTATTCATATGGGTATCTTCCTAGTTTTTCAACCACGTTGAAACAATCAACTAGGGTATCATATTTTGAGCCCCTTAAGAAATTCTGAATACTAAAAATTATATACCTTATCGGGCTATATAAAAAACATAATACGGAGAAACAAAAATATGTACAAGTACAGGAATATGCAATACCTATATAGGACTATAACCAAAATACTACTAAAAATAAACGAAAGAAAAGTATTAAGATAAAAACTGAAAAATCACCGAGGAATAGAATAAGAAATGAAGCAATCAGAAATAGGTGTGCAAAACTGAAGTTATCGTAAAAAAACCAAAAAAGTCAATGGTGACAACATGTATGACGATGACAGAAAAACCAAAATCCACATATCTCAAGGCTATTCTCGCAAAAACCAAAAAGAAAAAATTGAAAACTAGAAAAAACAGGTCCCTAGACTTAAAAAAATTAAGATAGAAATAAAAATATCGCTAGATGAATGCAGAAGTAGCCTATGTCCAGATTAAAGAAAATTGAATTATATGAACCTATGTCCACAAAAGGAGGCCCTCTTTGTATGCAGAAAAATCCTAACTCTACATCTTTACCGTTGCGCTAGTCCTTATTCTAACTATCCTATGTAACAACGGTTAAAAATTTATTATGCAGTAGTAGCTTATGCCCTTGTAGTGGACATAGGTTTAATTGCCATGCGCAAATCTTTGGACATAGGATAGTGTATGTGGAGTTAGGTTCCTTCTGCATTATACCTTGTGATATTTGATGTGAAGGTGTGCGGTGTAAATTATCGTACTTGTGAAGTGAAAATGGAAAGTAGGGGAATGAAAATACTGCAGAAGGTTAGAACATCTACCACTGTAATTGAACAAAAGAAAAATAGAGGTAAACTTTTAGTTTTTTATAGTATGTGTTTTTTTAAAGGTTAGAAAAAGATTAACAATAACATCGGTTAGTAACGGCGCGAATTTAAATTTCGTTTTATTTTACATTACGAAACAATCATAGAGAAAAACTTTTTTAAATTCGAAATAAATTGCTTTTGGAGAATAAAAATTTAAAAGTAAAATTGCCAAATTAACGTAAATAATATAATATAATTTGTGCCACAGGAGATGTTTCTGCTATGGAGGCATTACAACATACCGCAACGACACCTTCAGTGGATCCGATCTGTAAGACAATAAGCGTAAACAATATATATATATATATATATATATATATATATATATATATTACACTCCGAGTTCTCTCCTCCCGATGAGTCCCAAAAGGACAGAAACAGCTGTCAGGTGATTCTCAGTCTTTGTTGGCTATTGTACAACCTCTTGCGTACCTCTGCAGGCGATTCAAAATTTTTTATACTTGCCAGCTGTTAGGTTGGCTATAATTATTAAAGAATCGACTATGTAACTGCTTTACATACCTGTCGGCAAAGTTGCTAACATTTTCGTACGTGAACGCTTTACGAGTCGACACTAGATGTCGAAAAGCTTATCATTAAATATTGGCATCCCTCAGTAGGGCATATAGTCGACAGCGCGTTTGTACAATAGTGAACTTACACTCGAGTTCTCTCACTCCGATGAGTCCCAAAAGGACGAAACAGCTGTCGGGTGATTCTCAGTGTTTGTTGGCTATTGTACAACCTCTTGCGTACTACTGCAGGCGACTCGAAATTTTTATGCTTGCAACTGTTAGGTTGGCTATAATTAATAAAGAATCGACTATGTAACTGCTTTACATACCTGTCGGCAAAGTTGCTAACATTTTCGTACGTGAACGCTTTCACGAGTCGACACTAGATGTCGAAAAGCTATCATTTATATATATAAAAATATGGCCTCAACTTCCGCCTCTGTTGAAAAATCAACATCAAAATACTGTTCCAAATATGCTCCCTCAACTTAATCAAAATACTGATTGCGTAATATCAGATAATAATTCACAAGCAGAATATTCTGATGAGGATCCATATGCAGACGATATTGGTTCATCGTACGTACCGAGTTCAGAAGATAAGAGTAATAGTGAAACAGAGAAGGACATAGTGGAAAATAATGTTGTACAAGTTGAAAATGACGATTACAGTAGCAAGAATGCCAAGAAAAGTGTTTCAGGTAAGAAGAGGAAACGAAACAAGGAATCATGGAGAAGAAGCGTAATAAAGAAATGCAGAAACAGCGGTAAAGGCTACCGTAACTGGAAAGAAAAGACATAAAGGAAAGAAGTTTAAAAACCCATGCAAAACCTGCAAACTGAAATGTATGTACTTTAAAAATCACTGAAGTCCAAAGGAAAAACATACTTTCACACTTTTGGGATCTAAAAGACGTAAATAAACAGCGGAATTTTATTAAAAATTAACTAGACTTCGTGCTCAAGAAGAGAATACGATTAAGAACATAAAATAGAGAGGAATATGAAGCACCAACCAACAAAGAACCGACTGTAGGTCAAGGGGAAATTGACTGTTACTTCTACAAATAGCAGCCGAAGAGTAATGACATACATCTATCACGTTCGATCTGACAACAATCTAAAGGTTCGTGTATGCCAAACATTTTTCTTCGCACTTTAGATGTAAGTTACCAAATGGTTAAGACAGTTGCCAAAAAGTGACAACGGCAGGGACTGTTGAAAGTGATAGATGGGGACACGCACAGTGCAATTCTAAGTTACCTGATAGCATGAAAGACTCAGTTTGTCAGCATACACAAGCATTTGAGCCTGTAGAAAGCCATTATTGCCGAAAAGACACTAATGCAATATTTTTGCCGGCAACTCTTAACGTAACTAAAATGTATGAAATGTACAAAGCCTATTTTAAGGATAAAAATATAAAGCATTTTGCGTCAGAATCAGTATATAGACAAGTTTTTTAATTACGATTTCAAGATATCTTTTCACATCCCGAAGAAAGATCAGTGTGGAGTTTGCACAAAATTCGAAAATTCAGCATTAGAAGAAAAATCAGAAATGACAATAATTATGGAAACCCACAATGTAAACAAATTACTTTCAAGAGAACACAAGCAGAAGAACAAGGAGCGAGCTATAACAGAAACTTCCTTCTGCGCTGCTCTATTTGACCTTCAGCAAGTGTTGCCCATTCCTAAGTGTGAGGTAGATCAAGTTTATTATTTTAAAAAACTGGTCACTTACAATTTAACTGTATTTGACTTAGGAAGCAAAGCTTGTACTTGTTTTATGTGGCATGAGGCATTGTGCGAGGGTTTCAACGTAATTGGTGCTGCATTTTCAATTCTCACCAATAAAGTACAGGAAGGGATAAAAGAGATTTGCTTGTTCTCTGATAACTGCAGTGGGCAAAATCGAAAAAATGTTTTGCCTATAGGCTTATTGCTCTGTAAAGTATGGGGTAAATATAACACACAAATTTTTAGAAAAGGGACATACCCAAAATGAAGGCGATTCTGCCCACAGCATTATTGAGAGAGCTGCAAAGAACATACCAATTTACATACCTTTGCAGTGGTATGCGCGTACCAGTGCCAAGAGAAAGAAACCTTACACTGTTAGAGAAATGTCGCGATATGATATTTTCGATCTTAAAGCATTGCTGCAGGATACCACGATCAATTGGGAGAAGGACACTGACAATAATTAAATCAGCTGGTCTCGAGTGAGGGTAGTTTAATCTGATTCTGAAAATCCATATTCGCTGTTATTTAAAACCGACTACAGAGAGCAAGATTTCAAAGAAGTACACTTACTGAAAAAAGAAAGACGAATGCTTCCTATTCAAAGCGAATATAACTTAAAACTACTACACAAAAACACTACCAATTCGTAAAGACAAATTTGACGTTCTCCAAACATTATGCAAAGGCAAAGCCATTCCAGTTGAATATCACGATTTTTTTTCTAGCCTGCCTTACAAGTCAAACCACCAGAAGGAAAATTATAACACAAATTCTGATGATGAAGGCGAGGACTAGTTCTGATTAAAGTGTCTTATTTTAAAATTATTTTTTGCTTTTTGTTAATAAAGGTTAAATTGTGTGAATTTAAAAATAAAGTTACTTTGTCAATGACTAGATATTATTTTTTAACAAAGGCTAGCTCTAGAAAGCTGGTCTAATGCAAGCTGTGTTAATGACGTGGCTAAAGTAGTAAACAATTTTATCTGATGTACAATAGAAAGCAAAAACGTTAGTATGTTTAGTATCTTACATCCATTATCATGGACATAGGATAACAGGTAATAAGTACTGGTATCCTATGTCCCTGAAAAGACTTAGTTTTCAAAATTTTCAATTTTCCAGGAAGGACATATAAACTGACTGCAAGTTATTCTAAATGCCCCAGAAAAACTTCCATGAAAGATATAATTTTCAGCCACAAAAATAAAAAAACCAAACAAAATCTAATACATAAAATTAGAATGCGTCTCCTGTTAAATTCATCTTTTGTGACATAGGCTACTTTTGTATTCACCTAGCGAGATATACCTTCAAAAGTTTTAACCTTTAAACGACCGGGCGCACAAGGCATGCGATGCCACCATGTCACGAAGCATAATAACCATCGGGAGAAATTCAAAAGAGATAAGAGGAGTTATACAATCTTAAATGCACCAACATCGTCGCATAATGTCCCTAACCAACAAAAAAAAGGAGTTAATAGCGTGGAACATGAATGATATAATCATACTAAAGCAAAATACAAATACGTAAGAATAACAGCTAAGAGGGAAGCCTGGAAAACAGTACTTGACTAACTGAATACGGATACCTGGGGACTGGGGTATCAAATTATTATAAACATTTGAAATTAGCTCCAAAACCTTACAACCTTACACTACAGGATACAAGAACATTAGTAGCTCCCCTGCTCCCAACACAACCTATGAGAGCAAAGAAAACTAAACTCGCACAGGGAGCAATAAAGATAACACTCTAGGAATTACTGAATATGATCAAAGCCAGGAATTAACTGTTCACCAACATCCTAAACGGCCACCTGAAAAGAAATACCTTTCCGGGCAAAAAAAAAGCAATGTTGGCTCTAATATCGAAACCAAAACGAAACCACATCACTGAGTAAAAGCCCCTTAATTAAAACAATATGGATTCACAAAAAAAAATCGACTATAGACGCCGTAAAATACGTTAAAGGAGGGCATGGTGGACTCGGAAGTTGTGGTGCCATCATCACCTTGGACGTAAAGAATACCTTCAATACATTGCCATAGGTGGTAATACATAAAACAATCAGAAAATTATATATAGACCCATATCTACAAAATAATTTGTCGGAATACCTATCGGATAGACAACCTTGCATCCGGGGTGGCGATGGAGAAGAGTGAATGCACATAACGTGTGGAGTATCACAAGGGTCTGTGCTAGGATCAACATTGTGGAACATTGCTCAATTCAGAGACTAGAAGGAACATCGAAATAGTTAAGTAACGAAAACTAGAGTAGCGCTAGCAGCAAAAAAAACGAAACTATAATGCTAATAGGCAAGTGAAGAAAATTGTCTTTACACTAAAGGGGTACAATGTCGAGAACACTCTAACAATTAAGTACCTTAGCGTACATATTAACAAGGGTTAAACACAATCAAGAAACAGCTCAAAAACAATAAAGGCGATATCGATATTAACAGGGCTCATGCCGGGCCGTGAACCTAAGATACGAGGAACGTTCAATTTAATATCTATTTCGGTGGTTGCAATTGCACTGAGAGAGATAGTAGGCTCTGTCCTTGTAACCACACGTCTTGGGGTGACGCATGCGCAATTTGAACCTCCCGTGATCAAAACTGCCAGTGTAGAAAGATGGCGGATGCGTCAACATCTCACGTTGGCAAGAAATTGCTCAATTTAGAGCAGAGGTCGGTGATAAAATTTCCCACTAAGGAAGAGAAGAAGCCAAAGAAAATTTTTAACCGCATGCATTAAGAGAGGCTATAAAGGAGAAAAGGCGTGGAAAGCTTGCAGCAAGAGTCATGCTGTTGACGACAACGCGCCTGTTCACACGTCGCGAAAAGCTCAAGCCGCCATTCAAGCCTGCGGCTTTCATCAACTCAATCATCCGCCCTATAGCCCTGACCTAGCCCCTCCGATTATTTTATATTCAGAAACATGAAGAAATTTCTTCGTGGAAAGCGCTTTTCTTGCGATGAAGAAGTGGAAGTGACTGTGGGAGCTTGGTTTGCAGAGTAATCGAATGAATTTTTTTTCAACGGGATAACGTCCTTGCAGAAGAAGTGGGAAAAGTGTGTTGAGCTTGGAGGGGAATATATTGAAAAATAAAAAAATAATTTCCACCTGTTTTGTTTTTCTTTCATACTCAGGTAAATAATATATTGAACGCTCCTCGTAAGTAAACGAAAGTTGATTGCGTCCGTGATAAACTGAAATCTATTTTCAAAGTATTGTTCATTAAAGTGAAGGCGATTAATGTGTGTGGAATTTTAGTGCGATTAATTGTGTTTCAGATAAAAACAAAGAACCGTTAGGCATAAACTGCGATTTTTAAAATTTAAACTACAATTATTTTCGATGCAACTGCACCTTTAAGGCAAAGTCTGCTCTCAACGTATTATATATTTTTATTTTATCCAGGATAAAGTACGCAGAATATTATATGCAATTAAATCGCCACTGTTTCAAGCAATACCGGTAAATATGCATACATTAGCAAAATTTACCCGTAAAATTCTTAAAAGTCTTTCTCGAAAAAAAAAGTTTTCGATAATATTATAACCAAATATGCTTACAACAACAGCCTATTACAGAATTTTTTGTCAACAACTTAGTGTGTATGGTTTTCCAGAAAAATAAAAACATTTGGTCTATATTAAAAATTAAGGAAATTACAAACTAACTTCATTTAAGAACCATTGATTTAAAAAATTAGAAATTTTTAGAAATGTTCTGCCAATCAAAGCTAGTTTTACAGTTTTTCGAAAAAAGATTGATTTGTAAAGTCTGTCCAGAAACGAAGCGAAGTAATAAATTAAAATAGTTCATTTATTTTACATATAAGCGGTACACGATTTTGTATGAAATACATAAAAGATTTTAAAACTAGTTTTAGGATATACCGCTTCCATACTATAGTGTTACAACGTAAGTTATTTATGAATAGCTCCTAATCCGTTAACAATGGGACGTACCTGTTCTTGAGGTCTAAACTAAAGATCATAGGCGTGTACATGGGTTTTGCTGACAAAAAAATTACGATTGCGTTTTATTGTGTTTTATTGAAAGTAATTTTAAACATATCATTGTAATTATGAAATACATCGTTTGTTAGAAACCATTTTATAGAGTTTGAAAATAATAAAATATAGCAAGAACAAACTAAATTTATAGGAAAAATAATAAATATATAATTTTAAAATACAGTTATTCTGAAAATTCATCTGTTTCTTCGGAAGAAGTATCATTTGACCGTATTAAAATTACAATAGGCTCTATAGTAACTTCTATCAAATTGTCAAGTTCTCACATTTTTGT
Organism: Abscondita cerata; assembly: GCA_030710515.1. NCBI lineage: Eukaryota > Metazoa > Arthropoda > Insecta > Coleoptera > Lampyridae > Abscondita > Abscondita cerata. The sequence continues at coordinate 25,869 of JALBCR010002589.1, forward strand.
TCCTCTTCATTACGTGTTCTATACACTTTTTCCATTTTTCCGCAGTCACATCACTTAAAGAAGTCATTAAAAGTTGTCGAACGTCACTTAATTTAAACGTGGTATTATTTCTCGCTACTGCACCCTTCACCTGCGCCCATATTAATTCTATAGGGTTTAATTCACAATAGTATGGCGGTAAGCGTAGAACAAAAATATCACGTTTTGCTGCCATTTCGTCAACTGCATATCTTTTAAACTTTGTCCTAACACCTTGTACTAGACTTAATAGTTCCTTTTTTACCATATCATTTTCGAATGCAATATTTTTTGAGGAAAGCCATTCCATTATAACTTGTTTTTTCCAGGAAGTTGTAGGTAAACGTTCTAACATTTGTTCAAAATATTCCTCAAAACATCCCCATTCATATCCTCGTGGTAATCACCGGTATTTTTCAATTCAAATAGCAGTAAACCTCCCTCTACAAAACCTTCGTCACTTCCTAAATGCGTAATAATTAAGCGTCGCCCTTTTCCTGAAGGAGGTCTTAAACCTGTAGATAATCCTTCTAAAAAAGCCTGTCGTCCACTGGTTACATTTTTATTTTGCCACATTTTTGCCACAGTATAACCTTCATTTACCCACGTTTTGTCTAAATAATAAATTTTCTTGCCTTCAGAACGTAATTTAGAGATATTTCGTAGGTAATTTCTTCTCCAACATACAATTTCTTCCTTATCAATGAGAGCTGATTTCCTATTCATTTTTTCCCATGAAAAATTCAATTCGTGCAAAACTTGCCACAACATTGTTCTACTTAAATTGGGTATACCCTCTTCCTCTTTTACAACTGACACAATTTTATTTAATGTGGGTATTTCTTTTTTAAAATAAAACGAATGCACTATTCTTCTAATTGTACTTTTCACATATTCGGATATTTCAGTTTTTTTTCTACCATGAGATAAACTAGGCTCACTCACAGAAAATTTGTCTTCACGCAAAAGTCTGAATATTGTTGTTTTTCCAATGCCAGTCATATGTGAACACATATCAACTGTCTCTTGAACTGTTTTCAACGGATTATGGCATTTCAAATAATTGTACACATTGAGCACAATAGTTTTTTCGTTGGCAGAAAGCGCAGACCTCTTCACGCGTTTCCTTGGAATAAATTCAGAACTCGATGCCATTCCAATGAAACTCAATACTGCAGCGTAAGTACACCTTATGATATACCGAAATGATATGACAATAATCATTAGTTAGGCTATCGGTATAATTACATACCATATTTCTCCCCTAATTATATCATTAAGAACACATTAAAATCTATTAAAGTGTCATTCCAAATACAGTACATACTTTTTAGTTCAATTATTAGTAATTAATTAGTTAAAATTCCTAAAAATGTGATCGATAATGATATTAGCAATTTCTGATAAACAAGGTGATTCACTAGTGGTGGCCAAAAATAAACCCACGTATTATTTGATAAAAATTTTAAATTGGGTTTTCATATAAAGTTTTTATCAGGAAAGCTTCGTTAAAAGTTACAGGGTGGTAAACTTAAAAAAAAATTAAATTTTTTAGAATACCTCAGAATCCAGTGACTATAATAAACCGAAATGTTTAGACAAACCCATGTGTTAAATTTCAGTTTATTACAGTCAGTAGTTTATCCAATGCATGGAAGTAGGTGGAGTCAATTTGAACATTTAATAAGATGAAATGTGTCAAAATAATTAATTAATGATGAAAGGTTACACATCTTCTACATTTTTAACCCCTTTACGAAAAGTATCAATACATCGGTACGCCATTGGAATCTGTTAAACATGTTGGTTTATTACTTCGCTTCGTTTCTGAACAGACTTTAACAAGTATTGACATTATTTTCAAGTTATGATTTAATGAAAAGTCATGAAATCTAAAACGGCGAACAAACTTATGCGGGAGAATTAAATTATTTATTTTTTGTCCTCCCTTTTGTGGGTTTGTTGTGTTTTTAGGTAATATTATGGAGTTGACAGAAGAAAAATGTTTTAAATTAATCAGTGTTTAAGAATGCAAGAAAAAATGATGTCCCTATTAGCATCATTTGGCGGGAAATTTCCAAAATAAAAAAAAAGCGAAGTAAATTATAATTTTTACTCTTCTTTGTGCGTAAAAATTTGGTTGGCACTATCTTCTTGTTTTCCGCAATTTTTCTTCTCAATAATAAATATATATGAACTGAAAACTACTGAAAATAATTATGGAACAGCACAAACGTTCCGTTTGTTGTTCGGATTGTGGAAATCATAAAAGATCGTTTGTCGTTCTGTTTGACTTTCGGTTCGTTGTTATGTTTGTTGCTCGGTTTGTTGTTCAGGTGTGTACGAAGCTTTACAACTTAAGCAACAATTTTTTGGCGAATAAAGATTAGTTTGTGATGTAATATTAGAAACACAAATTTATATCATATCAAATTTATGACAACTTAAAACCAAGAACGTGTATGTTATTGCTAAGAAATTATTAAGGAAAAAGCGCAATTGCAGTGTAAATATTTATAATTAGATATTTTCGAAAGTTTATAAGTCCTCTATTGTAATCTTAATACTTAAAAGAAAATCCTGTCCATTAGCATTATAAGGAAATGGCTTTACTTTATGAATAAGTTTCAATAACAATAGAATATCCTTGCTTGTTTAATTTACTTCCTTTGAGTCATATTGCTCTAAGGGTTGTTACATTGGTCATTAGAAGTATGTAATAAATAAACAATTACCTACTGTTTGAGAAGGGTAGTGTGAACCAATAAATAAAGTAAGAAATGTAAATTCCATTTTAGTTTAAAATTTCAAGTGTTGTGAAAATGCCACCTCATCTCGGTGCTGATTTGAAAGCGCGGATTGTTTCGGAATTAGCGGCGGGCCGTAGCGTGCGTGAAATTTCACGTATGTTAGATATACCAAAAGCACCGTAGGGCATTACCGAGTAAAATGGAATCTTGAACACACTTTGGAAAGAGCCATCGGAAGTGGTAGACCTAAAGTATCTACACGTGCTCAAGATCTCGAGTTGTTTCATTACGTAACAGAACAACCATTTGCTACATACTCCAGGGCTATAGCAGATACACATTTTCCCGGATGCCGTATAACTGCACAAAAAGATTAAAGGAGATGGGAATAAAGAAGTATAATGCTGCTGCGAAAGAAGTTCTCAGTGACGAAAATATGAGACGTCGTCTGGAATTTGAAAGGCGATATGTGAACGAACCTTGGAATTTTGGAATCGAGTGATTTTTAGCGACGAAAAACGTTCAATAGCCGCAACGATGGACCACTAAAAGTTTTTAGAATGGAAGGAACTCGTTACGAAAATAATCACATATGTCCTAAAAAACGAAGTGGTTATTTTTCTGTGAATGTGTGGGGTTGGGTTAGCGCGCGGGGTCCAGGAGTTTGTTGGGCTATCGATGGACGTCTTGATTCTGCTGCGTATTTAGATATTTTGGAAACTATTATGAAACCTTCAGTCGAAGTGTTTTATCCAGACGAAGATTATATTTTCCAACAAGTAAGTATTCTTATTTCACTATACTTTCTCCAAAAAATAGTTCGGGATCTGTTGAATTAACATTTTCATAATGTATTTTTGTTGTTAAAGGACAACGCCCCTATTCATACTTCGCGGGTTGTGCGCAATTGGATACAAGCAAATAACTTGGAGCTGTTACCCTGGCCAGCAAAAGCCCAGATTTTAACATTATCGAAAATGTTTGGGCTCGAATACTTGCTGTTATCCGAAGACAACAAGGGCCAAATTTTATACCAGTAAACCGTAATGCACTAATTGCAGCCATTGATACCGCATGGGAAACGATTAATATTAATTATATTGATACCTTGATAGCGTCAATGAGCAGACGCCTCCAAGAATGTATCAATAATAATGGAGGTCACACCCATTATTGATTTCTTATATTTATTTATATAGTAATACCTTTATTAAAAAAAAGTTTTCATTTAATTTTAAACTATAACTTGGTATCTTAATTATAATTATGTAATAAATTCTTGTCAAAAAACTAAATATATACGTTGACAATAAGAATTGCCTTAGTTTTTATTTTCACTTTTTATATTAACTACAGAAAAATGAAACGTCATAAAATATACATTTTGTAAGGACTAAATATTATGAATAGAGAGTTTAATGATTTTTTTAATAACTTACAATAATTAGTAGGTTAGATTTATTTAAAAATAAGTAATAATCAGTCAACCCAAATAACCATGTTTAGTTTTTGATTTAATTTAAAAGTTATTGCTTGTAGACGTTTTTAAATCAAAATTATTTCTAATTTTATTTTGTAAACATTTCCTAAACAAAATTTTGATTCGATAATTAATCGAGCTATGGTGTTTAATTAGCGATACCTTCAAATATATTCTTTAAAGAAAAAATTAAGTAAGCAACGTAAATTACCTATTTTCTAAAACGTGCTTAGTGTAATGATTCATTCTACAGTCCTTCTATAAGATAACCCCTGCTGAGACTACCTGCTGTTAGAATTGTAAATGATACCCTTAAGCCCGCTTCACGATGTGCAAACTTTTGTTTACAGAAATTGTGGTGTCCAAGTTTTAAATTTCATGAGTGTACATAGACCAAGCGCAATTAAAACAAGCGTTTTGCGGATAATTGCAGATCAAAAGGCAACTAACTTATAAGATCGTATAGAAAGTGTGCCTCGACTTTTGTACATGAAAAAAATCAAAAGAAGATGTGAAGTAATAATTAATAATAAAATTAAACAATAGTATTTGCTTTTTCAATTTCTTTTGAGAAAAAGTTCAAAAGTTGAATGTATAATTTAATTTAGGCCTTCAAAGAAATTGAAAAGAACAATTAATGCCGGAATTAATATTTTATACTAATTATCATTTTAAAAACAGCAGTTTAAGATAAGCGTACACTTTTTAAGAAAAAATATTCGTTTACTGAAAAGTTTTCAACCAGAAATAAAATTAATTAACTAGTATTTTCTTTGAAATTAAAAGATAGTAATTATTTCTATTAATTTTTTTTATCCCAAATCTTATTGTAGCAAATATTTGTTCGCAATAACATGAAAAATCACATTATTCGGACGTAAGATTAATTACTACTCACGTCAAATATACGTTCTAAAATAAATAGATCGAAGAGCTAAATCTCCTTTGTAATTGTAATGCTACTGTTGCAATTTTCTTTTACATGTTTTTGACTTGTTTCTTTTTGTTAATCTAATGAAAATGTATTTTACGAGTTTTAATGATATGGCACTGTGGACAGAAATTTATCAATACAATATGAGGGATATCATTATATTCTCTGGTAATTAATCAAAAATTTTAATTACATTATTGCAAAATACTTACAATAATCGTCAATATCTAGTATACATTTAACTAAAGATAAAAATAACTAGAAAACTTACCGAAAGAATCGGATCTCTTAAATTTATACATTTATTGTAACTCTTTCATTTTCGTCTTTTTTAAGTATTTATTTGCCTTTTATGCAGTTAGGGGATATGTTGGCGCACAAAACCATAAAGTTCTACCTGATATTAATTAAATTTTTCTGTAATCAAAATTAAGTATATTTGAAACCATACATAAGTAATTAAAACGAAATAGTATTTCAATGCAGACCAATCATTTTTATTCAATATCTTACCAATGTAGGAGAATAAACGTCACCCGCTTTCCATGTAGGGAGTCATAAATTTTAGTATTTCATCTACAAAATATGTATGCTGCAAAACGTTATATAACATTTGTAAACTGTCTGCTGTTATTGCCAATTTCTGAAACCTTAATGTTCGTACATGTGTTGCAAAATTGGAAAGTAAACAATGATTAACTTAATGTGTGTCCTTAGAAATATTAAGTTACATAAATTAGTACCTGCAAGAATTTATCCTGTGAAATGATCTCCGTATTTCAAATTATATTAGATAAACGTAAAAGCGCCATAGAGACAGTAATCATCGTAAACTTCTGGTTAACACTTTACGATAAACAACATTTGATGTTCAATTAAACCTCAATATTGGTTCTTTTTGAGTACATAATCTAAACTGTTTAATTATTAGTATGTACGTATTAAAAACTTTTGTCCTCTGTGGATGTTATCCATTTAATTTGAATTGCTAATGCAGTTTCTGGATTACCGTATTATATATACTATTTAAGCACCAGATTAAGTTTAATGGTTTTCAGATGGTAATACAGCTAGATCTATATTCTTTATTTTTACTGTAAATTACTATTTAGGTCGTTTGAAATCATTACCAAATTCACAACTTAAACATTTAAACGGTACTTGTGTGCGCATTGTAAATTTAAAAAAAAAAAGTTAAATTGTTACAATGTTACCATTGTGTGACACTACGAATGTGATCTTTATTATTGAATAATAAAAAAATAAATGATACACTACAGAACTCCACATCAAAACCAATACGATTTAGAAGGATATGATACCGTAACAATCGATCCTAATTGCCCCTTCAAACGTATAGATAAGACCCCGATCAATATCGACCAACCGCTATGTCACCGTAGTAAATCGCTGTTTTTACGAGTTATAGTTACACTCTTGTATAACCAAGTTTGTTAAGTAAATTAAATCAGTTTTGAGTAACTTCTTGTTCATCGCTAGCCGAAACTTTTTAAAAAATAATGTTTGTTATACAATTAATAAGATGGCTGCGACATCTAGTGCCGCGTTGTATAACGTCCCAATAGTGATCTGCACTAAAGCCACTTTGTCGACAGACCATTCGACAAATTGTACAATCTCTTGTGAATTTATAATAAGGGATTCGAGATTAATTTAAAACAATGCTTAGTTAGTGACAATAATCAAATAATCGACTTTTATAGTTTACAACAACAGTAATGTAAGCAATTGAAGATATTCGACCTTTCATGCTCAGTAATTTTATATTATAGAAAATAATTTTATAAAAAAAAACTTGTGTAACATTGAAAATATTGTAGAAAGACAAAACTTCATCTCACTAACTCCACAATTTATACAGTGTATACCCCCTTCTAATTTAATTCATTTATTAATTATTTATTATTCAATACACAATTGAAAATGTGTCAGAACCTTTCAAGACTAAAATATAAATAAACTTTGTTATACTGATTGTCACAAATTAATACAAAATAGTGTCCTTTTTCTATTGTTACAAAGTGAAGTGTGAACATTAGAAATAATCCGTACTGAACTTATAGTAAAGTGAGTTGAATTCGGCTCTTCAAGACCTTTTCAACAAAGTGTCACATGACCCTCCTTACTATTTATAAAAATTGAGGTGGTAGCTGTCAAAGGAGTGGATGAAAAAGGTAACGATTTTTTTAAATAAAACGCTTTGATTAAAATAAAAATTGACGGGATTGAGCTTTTTCATACAAAACACTTTTTAAAAGTATACAATCAAATGTAGATCAAGTAAATAAAGAAAATTTTTATCTTAAATTCTTGTTTTTAAATTAAAAAATAAATTATTAAAACGACACAGTAAGGCATCCGTTAAAGTATATCGATTAAACTTAAATTTACGTTTAAAATTCTTAATTTACAAGAGCTTTTAAAGTTGTTCTGAATTTCATTTCCTAAGTTACTGCACACGTTAGTATTGTCCTGTTAGTTGCCATTCAAAACATTTAGATTTCATTTCGTAAACATATTTTTTGTGGGGTTTTATCTGAAATGAGGAAGTTGAAGTTTTATAAACTCCAAATTAATGTGTATTTAATTTTTTAATTCTTAATATACAGGGTGTTAAAAGTAGTAGCCAAATTTCAGGATGTTGTTCCTTACTCAATTTTAAGTTTACATAAACGCAAGTCTTAAACGGTTTTGTTTTTATTATACGGTATGTTAAAACAATTTTTAGAAAACGTTTCTGTAATATCTAGAAGACACAAATTAGTAGGAGGAGTTTTTAACGTATACAGGATGTCCAACCAGATATGGTCTAAAACTATGTAGAAGTGTCTCCTTGGCCAATTTTAAGCTAAATGATTTCTATGTAATTTTATCTTACAGTGTTTTTCGAAATATTGTGCTTCAAAATTATTAACCCTACTGGGTTATCTTTGATGTGATAGTACTTTAAAATTAACTTAATAAGTCGAAACAATAAAAGAAAACCTAGATATAGCAATTTACAATAGATTAACAAACCCAACATTTATTAACGACCTAATAAAATTAATTAAAAGATTTTCAACATGCCCCCACCAACAGCTAAGCATATTTATTTTAAGTCCTCGAGTTGCCCCTCCCAATTACAATTTCCCAGATTAGTCCTGATTTGGGCAAATGACTGTTCTATCTTTCCAATAAGTTCTTCTCTTATAGCTAAGCTTCCATTACTGATAAACCAGAGTTTAGCATGAGCCCATGAGTAAAAACCCAATAGATTAAAATTTGGAGGCTGTGGTGGCCAACGGATAGGCCCGTTTCTCTCTACCAGGATGCCTGGACTCCTTTAAAGAAAGTTAAATGTAAAGAAAAAAATTATTTGAACAAGTCCCTATAATTATGATTTACAAACTTCTTGTCTTACAATTAAGTGAGGAACAACATCCTAAAGTTTGACCACATACTTAATTAACACCTTTTTATGTACGTTCGTAATAATAATAATTCATTCAATTTAGTTATTCACAAAACGCAAACATCAAACGTCATCATCGCAAACAGTTGAAAATACGTATAAAATATTACAGACAAAAAAAAACTAGAATTTTACAAGAAATTCAATATGTGAAAGTATACGGACTGTTCCATTTAAAAAGATAACCTTATTTTTTGGCGCACTTTATCTTGATCTCAACTTTCAAAACAAAATGTGTGCAGTTAAAAATAGTAATCGACGTTTACGATGATTTCCTCTAGAAAATCATCACGTACATTTTAATCGAATTTTTGACATGGCCTTCTGGAGACACCACCATATTTATAAAAACGACCTTCTATCCTATCACAAAGGTGGTGTCGAAATAGATACAACTTCTCAACGTACAAACGGTTCATTGTACGTAAAGAATTAATAGGAACCATTTTTGTAGAGGTGATGATGATCTTCCTTTTTGTAACTAGCTTTAATTAATCTCCGAGCCATACAAGTTGAGATTTTCACAAAAAAAATTAATTTTCGTGACCTTTGACCTTAACTAACTTTTTTTTAGCCCTGCGATAAAGCTGTTTTGTAGTATGTTATTTAAAACAACAAAATAAAGCGATTAAAAAAAGAAAGAGATGCTACAAATTTTTGCACAGAAGCCATATTCTCGCCTAAACTGACTGGACTATAGTGGAATATCAAAAACCAACATGAGGTTAATACAATTTAGCCACATTTAAGACTCTCTCATTCAAAGTTCGTTATTGTTAATAAATTACTAATCAAACTTCACCAACTTCCTACAACTTTTATCCCAACCATTTTTTTTAGAATACATTGTGTCCAAATAGGATTTAACAGCATGGGGATCTTGAAAACGGTAGAAGATACAATGCAAAAAAGTTGGGCAATTTAGAGCATGTTTACATTGGTCTGCATCATTAAAAAAATAAAAACAAGCATTTACCGCAGAACTCCACATCGACCCGTTAAACGAAAATAATATTGCATTTTAGAAAAAAATGGTACAAACAAAAGCTATAGACAATAGAACTTCCAACAACTTTTCTTCGTAAAATTGATATTGTGTGGAGATATTGTTACAATAATTAGTGTCACGTGATCTCAGTAATTACTTATCGGATCAAAAAATAATTTAAACAAAAAGCTGTGTATAATTAAATTATGAACAACTTTTATTTAAAACAATAATGTGTAAACTAAACATTTTTCGAAATACTTCAAAAATTCGAAAATCTGTGTAAGTTAACGGCCCTTCTGGCTACATAGATTATGCTAAAAATTTAATCAGCGCTTTGAAATTATAAATAAGTATGTGACGGTATTATTTCGCAAATAATTGATTTGTGGACCAATTCTCACTACAGTATAGACAGCCGTGTTTACACTCATGCGTTTGAATATGAATGTTTATATTGAACAGTCTTCTGGGGATTTTAGTTGTTTGGAATTGCCAGTTCCGATGATTTGTCTGCATTTGCAAAAGTTATAACTCACTTCCTATGTACTGACTGTCGCGAAAAGGTGTACATGGAAAATGTTGTCTAAAAATTGAATAATTAGACATGTGCTTTGTAATATCGATTGAAGTAAAATCATCCCATTCAACTTAACGAATAAGTCTTTGACTACTGTTCCTGTGTAAGTACCTTTTTTACTTTCCTTTGTTTTAATAAACTATTTGCTCTTACGGGTTCTGTTAATTGAAAGCACCTTTTTTCTTTTTTTGGTTGGTTTCCCTCTTTGGCCTTATTCTGCTGTTCACTGCAGACGTACTCCGTTTTAATTAATCAATGGACATTTAATTATGGTTATGCTGGCAAGGTTCTGAAATATAAAATTTTTAAGGGGGTATTATCACCCCAACGCTGGAATTTCCGTCTACTTTCAAACCTCCTTCGGGTCAAGGACACCACCCAAGATAAGCTGTTTATCTGGTTCTTTGTAAGCAACCCAATAACTGTTATCAACGGAGTCCATTTTGGTTTTTCCTTTTTCTTCATTGGATAATAAAATATTAGATTTGGATACGGAAGCTGTCACATCTGCCGAGTAACTAGCGAACACCGAAGACTTCCTAGTTATGCAAGCTAAGTTGATTCTTGTATGCATGTCATTCATAAATATTGTCACGTCCTATGTATACGTTCCGTGGTCGTGAGTTTAGCAACGTACCTTTTTTTGGCGCTGTATAAATACTTTTGTGAACTAGAAAGATCTTTCAAGTACCTGATTAATTTTGTGCGTTTTGAACCTATTTAAATAATCGGCCAAGGTCCGGTATTCTCCGTAATTGTTGTCAAATACATTTTGAACAATATTCGCCACGCGAACTCGCTGATTTGCTTGGAGGGATTAATCGGTGCTACGACTGTCAAATACGCTAACTTATTTGGGGCGTTTGTGCGTTTGTGTATTCGTGTTTTAACTCACTCTCGTGAATTATTATTATTTGATAACTATATTTTGTTATTCATTCTAAATGATATTATCTATTGTTGTGTCTATGTGTGTTAATTGAACTCTCGTCGCTATAATAATATACATATTTTCTATTCACGTACGGTTTGTTTCTGTGTCTACAAGCTCCTAGTGGCTCTAGATATTTCTTATACGTAATCCTACGTGGTGCTTTATAAATTCTTCGTGCAGAGTAGAGGCCTTCATTTCGAACGAATCTCAATCAGCCCACGACCACTTCCGACTAAGAAGAGCTCTCGGCAGGCCTCTAGAACTGCTATATATTTAATTTTTGTTTAGTTTGTTTACAAATAAACCGTAACAAGTACAAAGTTTCATAAAAATCGGACGGCTGGTTTTCTTGTAATTTTGGAGTACATACGGACGGACGGCCGGTAGGCCGTCGGACATAATTTTTTTGCCTCATTATAACGTACTAACTCTAATTCGTCGGAAAAGGTAAAAAAAATAAGTGTTAAAATTTTCGGTTGGGAAACCGTCGCATAACTCCCCATCTTATTTCATAAGATGTGGAGTAAAAATAATAATGCCGCATTCCAAAAAATCTTAAAAAATACACCACCAACCATCTGACCATTCGATCAACATTATTCTTTTCTTTATTGAACAAGATATTAATTTTTACGAGGAGGTGATTTTTTATTTTCACTAAGGCCAGACCATTAACAATAATCACTATTAAATAATCTATACAATATAAATTGAATTTAAAATTTAACAAACTCAGTACTTAAATAAAATATTCACACATTCATCCATTAAAAAAATCTGAAAACAAAAATAATTTTGATTAAAAATAATCTGTAGCACCTTAATCTAATTGCAGTAACTCTAAATCTAAAGCACAAATTAAAACAAAGCAACACAAGCATACTTAATTACAATTGATAAGAAATCAATCTACATTTGTTATTTACACAATTTTAATCGATTCTTAGAAATTAATGAGTTTGTTTAACTATTAATTAATTTTCATTCCAGCTTTATAATATATTCAAGCTAAATGAATTGCAAAATAATTTGTTAATATAGACCATACTAAAATCCTCATATCTAAATATTACTTTTAGTATGGTGATTTAAATAAACGCTGTAAGTAATTCTGTAATAAAATTTAGTTCATATTCTTGCCTTTACATCCAATTTATTATACATTAAAATCGTAATAATATTGATTGAAAGTCGTTACTCTTCAAACAGAAATAACATTTATCAAATGTTAAAAGAAATAAATAAGGGATTAGTAAATTTAAACCTAACAATCTTAATTCGTATCATTTATGTTGACTTAATAGAGATTTACATTAAATACTATGTTAGTCAAATTATTTTCCAATTATTTTATAGCAGTAACTCCAAAAAAATTCAGATCGATGACAAAATTTAGTTAAACACAAATTTCCAACATCGACCTGTTCATTTGCTTAACATTTTTGTGTAACAATAATTACATTTGAAAGTAAACAAGTAGTTACGCTGCTGATGATGTTAAAATCCACACCTATTAAAAATATGACAACCGGGTTATTATCCACCGTATAATAACGAATAATCAATACCCACGATGTCGCACAGTTAATATTTCAGTTAGGTGATAACTTGTTATTTATTTAAAATAAATAATTGCAATTTTAGTAAATGATATACAATTACATACAGTCGCAATTAATTAAGTACGTATGCGGAATAATTATACAATCTAGTGAATGAAAACTGTATGAATAATACTATTTTTTAAATAACAGGTATTACACATACATTCCCTACGTATCTTGGTTTTTAAATATTTTTAACATGTTTTACATTATTGTAATGTAAGTTAACTACAAAATAAGTAATTCTGCTTTTTATACCTGTGCTGTGTACCTGTGTCATGTATGTTTTAATGTATGCACATTAATATTAATTTTTTCAAAAATTACTTTTATGTATCAGTTCAACATCTGTGCAACCTATAAACAACCTTAATAGGAGATTTCGTATGTAATAGAACGCTAACTGTAAACCCCATTAAAATCGAAAAAAAGCAATTTATGAAAAACAACTAAAAGAACCTGATAAAGAAAAGCCTCCTCTTTAACGTGGTACTTAAGGTTGGCGGCGGCAAAACCTTAATTTAAAAAAAAATAAATGTATTAAATTAAGTGTATAATAGAACAATATAACTTTAAGCCTCATTAAAAACAAAAAAGGCAAAAGTAGGAAAAGCGGCTAAAAGGGTCTGATAGAGGAAAACCTTCTCATTAACGTAGTTTATGATTGGAGGCGGGAAGTCCATAATTTAAAAAAAAATATATTTAATCCAAAGTTTAAGTTATTAAATTACGTATGTAATACAACGCTAATTTTAAACCTCATTAAAATCGAAAAAAAGCAAATTTATGAAAAACGGCCAAAATTACGTACGTAGTAAAACTTTTAGCCTCATAAAAATAATAAAAAAGAAAAAGTACAAGAAACAACCAAAAGAACCTGACAGAGGAAAGCCTCCTCTTTAACGTGGTATTTAAGATTGGCGGCGACAAGTCCTTAATTTCTAAAAAAACAAATAAATAAATCCAAAGTTCAAATGAATAAATTATGCACGTAATAGAACGCTAAGAGAAAAGCCTCCTCTTTAACGTGATAATTGACAATGGCGGCGGCTAGTTCTTAGTTCAAATCCAAAGTTAAATTTGTTTCGTAATTACGAGATCAGTCTTTAATTATTAAATAGATATAAAAGTGATTGAACGTATTAAAACAATATGATTTACTTTTTTAAATACAAATTTTAATGTAATTTTCATTTAATTTATTGTTGAAACTAAATAAAATGATGCGCTGTCTTTTTAGGGCGGAGGTACATCCCAATGTCAATGTAACTGGGGTCTGGTGCTCCAAATTATGTACAAACCGTCCATCGTAAGCGTGCAGGTGAAATGTAGCAGTTTATAGAATAGGCGTGACCAGCCAATAGTACACTCTGGGTAGAAGTAGGTATTACTAGTAAATAATAAAATTGGTGCAGGATAAATTATAATTACCTATAATTTATTACTTTTTTGGTTAGTAGGTACACAATATAACAAAAAACTCAGAGCATATTATTAATAAATTATACTTCAACAATAATAATAATTAGGTAAATACAAATAAACAAATAAAATAAATACAGAGCGATCTTTTATTTTGGATTTGGATACCTAAACTATAATATACTACGTCAAAGTTTAAATAAATTTTGAACTAATAAAAAAATAGAAATATTTAATGAACACAATTAAATTTGCGGCAATTGAGGGCTATGATAACGCAGTATCAGAATCGTCTTATGAGCTGCAACTAAACCCGAAACCATTGCTATTAGTCTCAATTCCAACATTAAATTAACGACTCTGTAACGAAATCCATAAAAACTTCTTTTTTGTAATATTAGTCTTCTAGTTTCTTAACGTGAGGGCACACCTTGTTCCAATCTTCCAGCATAATTGAGGATTTAAGATTTCAATTTTAACCAATCAGAAGGACAATTACTTAACAACAGACTTAATTATCGTTTGTACAACCAAGCTTTTGTATTCTAAATTAGTCATTGCTAAAGGAAAGTTTTACATTCCAATGATGTGAATTTTCAGCCGGAAATGTAGTTTAAAGATAAAATTTTATATTTCATATTATAAAGGACGGTAACTGGAAACTATAACTATATGTTATAATTTTAGTTTTAATTTATTTATTGTAAGATAAGTTTTATATTTAATTGTCATTGTTGTAATGCAACTTACGAAAATTAACATCTTTTTGGGATAATTATCCTAATAACAATTAGCGAAACAACGCTATTATAATATTAAAAGTTAAATCGAATGAATTAATGTGAAGTAATATTTTAAATGATCTACTGTGTACCTACGCTGATGTCTTATACCGTCAGTGTTTGATGCTACAATAACCAACGGTTACCAAATCATTTTAGAACGTTCAACTTTTTCTACAGTTAGATTCTAAAAATAAAAAAAAATCATTCATACAAAAAATGCTAAAATGAAGTACAAATTTTTGGAATGTACTTAATTTAGAGAATAGTTTCAACAGTTGATTCTAACACAGAACTCAGTGAAGGTTAACTTTCCCCAGCAAATACCTAATTATTTATAAAACAAATATAATAAATTAACTAAAAAAACCTACTCAACAAAATAGAAAAAAATAAGCTAAAGAAGAGAAGTATTATTAGGAATAGTTCAATTTTGGGTATCAAAATATTTCTGGTGTGCTGTTATATTTTATGATCATTTAATGTCTATAATATTTACACACTCAATCAATATTACTACCTACAAATACTAAGGTAGGTCAGGGTTGGCATGTTTAGGTTTTTGTGGTTTTCAAATGCTTTGCTAGGACGAACCTTCTGATCTTCTGGGACACCATATATTACATTTTATCACAATACAATAATGAAAATAATGTATCATACGAATAAATAAATATACGATCATAAAAAAAATTCTTAATAAAACTGAAACCGACTGAAACTTCTTCAAATTCAGATATTAAGAAAAACTAGACTTTTTTGTTTAATGTGCGCAACAGAAACACAGTTGGCGTGGAATAATTGAAAATTCATAATCCTGAACTTAATTTATGTGTTTGATTCTCAAATTTTCAAAATGTTATCCACAACTTCTCGTATATAAATTTATTTAATTACTACATAAAAATTAACAAGAATAAATTCCACTTATCGATTCACTGCTTAGAAGAAAATGATCTAAAATTGCGTAATTTGAGTTTTCTTTTTAATATATTGTACACCACCTAGGTAGGTATGTTTGTTTTAATGAAAACATTAAAAAGTAGTTAAACTACACTTAAAAACAAATTTGTTGTTTACGTTGGCTCAAGTAGGCACTTAATAATAAAAAAACTGTATTAAAACACAAAATTGAAATGAAAATACTTAGCTGCACCGTGTAAGTAATTTGACATTCGTGCTTTTGAATAGAATGTTTATTGTTTACATTTTGTAGTTCTAATAAAGTATAAACGACTTTTTAAGAAAAATTGTAATAAAAATTTCAAAATAACAAAGGCATTTTTTTATTATTTCATTATTTGATGAAACAATTGATTTGTTATAAAAAAAAAGATTTAACTTTTGCTTACGATGTATTAGTGACTTCATTTGATATTGTTGACAGCTACCAAAGCTTCAACATTCGAAACCAGATCGAAATTAAAACATTGTGGTATTTTCTTGATGTTTGATGTAATTTCATATTTTCAAGTAGAAAATATGTTGACTACAATTAAAACAAAACTTTAAATATCCATCTATGTATCCACGTAAAAAAAAAATCAAAATCTCTACAGGGTTTCCACGGCACAATGGTACAGTCTTTCGCGTTTATAGTGGCGCGGTTAAGAGCAGGTACATGTATTAGTAGTTCCCCTTTAATTGCATACATATAAACAAAATAAAATGGGATAAATTTTGCTATAGTATAGGTAGGTTTAACAAAACTGAAGGCCTAAAGCTCTAATTTGAAACTATGAATATGATGACTTCATAAAAGTTCAACGTTCATCTGCAGTTAGATATTGTAGTTTCTTGTAAAATATAATAAATTACTTTTCTTCATAGTAAAACAAAACTATAGTTTAAGAGGTTAATCATGACCATCATCCGAAAATCAATATATTGCATAGAAAATATTTGTTTTAAGTCAGAAAAGTATAAAATACACGTTAATGATCAAAAATTACTCTGATAAACATAACAATTGTTTTTACTTATCAACATTAACAAATGGCTAATCTGGTATTTGCACATTTAAAATAAGGCCTTGTTTATTTAAATAAGGTTTAATTTAAAATGCTTCCCAAAATTTTAGTTCTTTATAATTAGTTAATTAATGGTTTGATTTCAAAATATGTTTTGCAAAATTTTATTGGCTTGGATGATTGGATGATTATTTCTAAAAGCGATCAAAAGTTCCTTGTATCTTTTACTTCAAAATTTGTAATACAGGGTTATTACAAATAATGTTCATGATTTCAACCATACATAAATCGAGTTTTATTTGTTTTACAAATATAAAAAATAGTTACATTTAAAGGAAATCTTAAAAAGTTTCATACAATATATTCAGAATTACAAATGTTCAATATGAAAACCCCTTGTGATGTCAAGCCTATAATCAAGCTCTCGCCATACATTATCGAGAGTTTCTTGATTGATTGTTTCGATTGGCAATCCGTCGCTGGATCTCAAGTATGCTCTGTGGTAATGGTGGTGTATACACTTCTTTCTTGATGTATCCCTACAAGAAAAAATCACAGGGGGTGATGTCCGGAGATTTTGGAGGCCAGTTCAAGAGTGCGTCATCATTTGGACCAACGCGCCCGATCCACTCTCTCAGGTAAGCAGATTGTTAAGTACAGCCCCAAGTGGTAATGTGAAGGTGCGCCATCCAATTGCAGAATGAAATCTGGGAAATCTTGCTCTAATTGTGGTATAAGCCATTCCGTCATCATGTCCAAGAAAACCATTCCATTTATTGTTTGATCAATAAAGAAGAAAAGCCCATACACTTGCTGATACATACCGAAATCAATGTAAACAAAACTTTATAAGTTTTTCTTTCCAGCGGTACCAACCAAAGTGGTTTTAATACATAATATTCCAGTGACATATGGAATCGAAATCAGGAACATCATTTGTAATAACCCTGTATATTGTCCTATGTCGTTCTCATTGAATACTAAACATTTACCTGTTTTAAATGTCCGAGATTTTATGAATTACCCTTTGCAATAATTTACAGTTTCAAATTATAGCTTCAGGCCCTAAGTTTTGTTTATTCGGTATCGAGTCTACCAATAAAATATTTTATTTTTATTTATGTATCTACACAATTAAAGGGAACGACTAATTTATGTACCCACTGTAAACCGCGCCATTATAAACGCGACAAACCGTACAAAACAAATACAAACTTTACTAATGCAATAATCGATGCTACTTTACTTACTTTTTCTTAGTACTTACTTTTATTAATACGAAATTCTAAAATATCTTCTGAAGAACTTAAATTCTCAGAGTATATACAGGGTTTCTATGAGTGAGTGGATATAAAGAAAATACACGCAAAAAACGGTTTTTATAAATATTATCTTCCTAGCACTTCCTTATCCAAATTTCAAAGCCGCATGGCACAACTAGTCTAAATTCGACATAAATAGTTCAAACACAATCTCTTATTAATATGTTATGACTTGTGCGAGCGCGCACCTACTCTCGATTCATTTTACGAATTTCATGTACTCTGTATTCATATTGATTAGTCAACTGTTGAATGTGAATGTCAGTGCTGAGGCCAATTACTGTTCATGATTGTCTGCTCTTTAGGAGCTAATTTATTTTTGTGACTTAACGCATGCGTAGCATGCTGGCTTTGTCTAGTATTTTCGTAAGGTAAGAAAATAAGATTTTTAAAGTTGTTGGAAATTTATCGTTTATGTTCTTGTTAGACGTCGCGCCGATCCAGTGCAATACGTAACGTACGCGCGAGTACACAATAGTAACTAATGTGTATGGTTGATCTGTAGCCAACTCTCATACACTATTTTTAATTTCTTATAAGTTTTGTTGTTTACCTTTACAAATCAGTTTATGATTTTCTTCTGCCTTTACAATTAAACTAACAAAACAATCAAATGGTTTTAGATTACCTAATTTTCAATTGATTGTCACAAGTCATTTTCATAAACAAACTACAAAATTACAAATTACACATTTGAATTTTTAACCCACAACTATACTGCTTCGATTCGGTAAATCAAAACTACTTTGACTGATACTAACAGTTAGCATTGCATGTTAGGTACCCAACATGTCAGCAGTCAAGTATTACTACCAGGACTATAAATAGTGTAACAGTTTCAGAAAAAATGTCAGAATATGTTTGCGGCAGCAATAAACAAAATGCTTGGAAGAAGAGGAAAAGTTCGATCAGACCACGATCACCACAATGATTTCCTCCTCATATTGTAGTGATGATTACCTTTTACATTTCATAGCATTCCTAACACTATAATAACTTAGAATACCGTTTTTATTTCAGAGTTATAAAAATAACATTTTTTATCAAGTTTAATTTTTTAAAATCCGTAACTTAATTTACTATATGAAATGTTAACAAGAGTTCAATTTTTTGTTAAATGTAATTGCAAGCGTAAAACATTGCTTCCAACAAAAATTTAAATTGTTATGAACATATTGATTAGGGAGGCCATCGAGATCGATCTATAATCATCCAAAAACTTCATCAGAAAGGAAGAAACCTGAGGTTTAACCAGAACTGGAATTCAATTCATAAGTACACCGGAACGACAAATTTAACTGAAGGTTACCGGTATTACCATCGCTACAATTTTCACAAGGATTCTGAAAACAATAGTAACTAATAACTTAGTTCACACCTACTTTGATTATGTAACATGTCACTTTATATATCAAAATTATAATAAACTATATTACAAAAGTGTAAAAAGTAAATACACAAAATATCAATATGTAAATTCATTTTTTTTGTAAACGACTGCAACAATAAAAATACATGTCATTAAAAAAATAAAACAATATGCTTATGTATACAAGTGATCCATTCATTAAATTAATAAATACCATTGTATTATAACATGTTATAAAATTATTACGTTTTTGTGCCGTTGGCAATATTTTCACCAATTTGTTTTTTTTTATTCTCGACACAATATTAATGGTCAATGTACTAACATGTTAAATTAATAAACATTCTAGGATTGCTGTTATGGAAGTTTATAATTTAAATTAAGTTTTTGGTTTTCAGAAATTTAGATTAATACTTCAAGATGAACAATAGAATCCCAAATGAACTAACACAAACTATAAGAGATTGAAAATGTGATTCCCTAAGTAATAGAAAAATTCTGTATTAGGTACATTGAGCAATATTAAAACGCATACGTATTTCGTCAGAATACATTACTTCGTCGTTTCAACGGAATAAAATGCACTTTCTAGAATTATCATAAAACAAAAGCGAAAGAACAATACTAAAATATTTCGAGAG
This sequence comes from Abscondita cerata, assembly GCA_030710515.1. NCBI lineage: Eukaryota > Metazoa > Arthropoda > Insecta > Coleoptera > Lampyridae > Abscondita > Abscondita cerata. The sequence goes on from JALBCR010002589.1 coordinate 46,138, forward strand.
ACTTTTACAGATAATAGATCCAAGAGATTAATTTTGCATTTCTTGAAAAAAGTATACCATATGATTCTGCAGACACAAGGTTACATTTGATTAAAATTACGAAAAATGTTTAAGGAAAATATACAGTGCTTTTTTTAACTCTGGCCATAAGGGATTTACGTGTTAAAATTTTCATATCTTGTTGACTTTGGTTCCGTTGAGGATCTTGGGCAAATTTTAGTTTTTCAATAATCACTGACATATTTTTTTTACAAAATAGTGATTATTGGAATGACATTTGTATTTTTATAATTATATCAATTAACTTTAAAAGCAAAATTAATAACATTAAAAAAAATCAAGCAAGTGAGATTCTCAAGTGTCAACTGTCTTTTTACAAAATTTCGAAAGGGGCGTTAAATTTTGACCACATATGATGCAAAGTTTATTTTATTTGTAGTCTGTTTAAGTTAACCACATAAAATTAAAATTAAATCTGTCAGAATTGACAAATGTACAAGCTAAGCTATGATACACCTGTATATCTTGATTTGTCGTTCATGGCAAAGTTTGATGAACACGCGTTACAAACTCGCATGCATAATTTCGTACCGTTTATTATTGTTTTGTCTATGATTAATCGTAAATTCTCGGATAAATTCGGTGTTAACGATATATGCAAGCCTTAAAGTAAAAGCGCCATTTTGTAAGCTTCTAAAAGTACCACCTCGAGGTAAATTGATGTTGGAACGAATTCCTCGTATATAATTAATGGGATTTCTGTATCTTGTTGTTGCTGCTGTTGTATAAATTTTGATTGTGATGACAAACTACCACCTCTGCGTAACTTCGAAATTTGGTTAAGCTGTTTTGATTAGAAATATGTGTGATACTTTACTGTGCTATGTTCATAGTCAACGTATTGTATTAAATTCATAAAAAAATATTTTGTTTAAAAAATTTTAAATTCTTCTAATGCTCAGTCCCACAAACTTATCGTAAAAACAATCGATCGAATAATTGATGATCGACCAATTAATCAGTAATCTTCCGACTTTTTAAAGATATGGTTGCAATAGAAAAAATAACCGACCATTTTTTATAAAGTGAAGTTAGAAATTGAATGAAATCCTAAACTTGATATAAATTGTCACATACAGTCCTCAATCATTTTGTTGTTAATAAATTTTTATAAAGGTATGCAACATTTTTCATCTAGTGAAGAACTAAATCGTATTATGGAACAATTTTTTGCTTATCGGTCACTCCATCTGTTCTTTATTTCAATAATTCCCTATACTTTAAAATCAAGTCCATAACTAAGTTTTTTCTACTTGTGTAAAATGGCGATGCTTACCGACATAACATAAGCTGTTCTTAATCAACAGGATGCTACTCTCGAGATCAAGAAATGAATTCAATTTCGTTCGTGCTTTGCGCAGCACACATTATTTGTCGATTAGAATCTCCTCATCTTTGCAGAAGTGATGGGAAAAAAGTAAATGAAATAACCAGCATCTTCTTAAAAAAGACAATTTTTAAACGTGTTCAGACACTTTAGCACCATCGCACTCTGAATTTTTAGTAGAAGAAACAACAGATTTTAGAGCAAAATTCTTATTTTTACCGTTCGCAGTAAAAAGTTTTGGCCTTGGTGAGTTAAGGCTGTACAATATGTTAATAGCCTTGGAAAACTGTTGTTGGCCCTTCAATAAGGTGAACCTATACGTCTTGGTTGTTTCTTATACAGAAAATCCACCTGAAGTTGAATTTCTTTTAACTTCACTTGATTGTTGGTATAACGAAAGCTTCCTTTAATAGTTACATGTAATAATTTTTGGGAGATTATGGACATAAAACCGCCTGTAGTTAGACAATTTAAGTTACATTCGAGCATTCCTACGAAAAATTACTGAAGTTAGGAAGTTGGTTAATCCAAACTGTATTTAATCACGTTCCCAAATTAAACTTTTGTTCTTCCTCTTTCTATATGTGCCTTTGACGTAGAAGATTGTGATTTTCCCGGTTTAAAATTGGGAGAAAATCTGATAAAGTACCATTATTAATTAACTGGGAATGGAAATAAACCCTATGCCAAGTCCTTAATATTATCGGAGGATTTATTACACATGTCCTCTACGTCGTAAGTAACATTTCTTAATTTATAACCATGGTGAACTTTGGATTCTATCGCCATCTTACATACGTTTTCAGTTTTAGAACTTCCACCGGGTAATGTTTGATTGGAATGAATAAATACCAGTTAGTTTATTCAATTATAGTTGTTTAATTGGGAAATAATATCAACACTACCTCGGAAGGCCGTTGCTATCCACTTGACTTTTTGGAACCGGTTACTACTTGTCCATTCAAGGTGTTCATCGAAGATAAATCGGCGACCTAGAGAATTTTGATGTGTACTTATCTGTAGATCCAGCCGAAAACATTTTGTTTCTGCTTCTCTCTTCTACATGTCTATATTATTACTCTCATCCGTTTTGGAATACGAACCAACTTACTCTTCATCGTAATCATCGATAAGTCGGATAAAGGTAAGGTAAAATGAAGTTGTGCATGCTTTAAGTTATTACTTTATTTAAATTGCGGTTGTATCTGTATTCTGTCGTAAATTTACCTCTTGCGCTTTATATTTTGATCGATCTGATTTGAAAGATCTTTCTGAAAATTAGTATCATGTGATTGCACTCTTCAGTTCCTGTAAGATTCATCGTCGAGTACCGGTATGCAACGTGAGTTTGTATAATTAACGTCAGTAAAGCCACTCTTATTTGAGCTCTTTAAAATTCAATTATCTGTTTTGTCCGCTGATTATTAAATTATTCGGCGACCACGCCCAAACAGTAGCGTATCGTACAAAACAGTTGTTACTTAGTTTAATATTATTTTTAAAATAACTCTTATCGCATAGCTTCCTACACGCACTTGTTGTGTATTTTATACGTGTTTTGTGTCTATAACCGGTCTAATCGTTTAAAAAAATGTTATCTCTAAAGTTTAACGGTTTGTTTCGCCCTTTTTATTACTTCTTTTGCAGTGTAAAAGCCTTTGACTTAATTACTACCGAACACATCCACGATCCTCGCTGACTAGAAGAGCTACGGGTAGGTTTCGTCATTGCCATTTAAATTATTATTTTGATAACAACATATCGTAACAAGCTATTCAGCATGAAAATGCGGTTATCTGTTATGGAAACTCTTGCCATTGATAATTCATTTTCCAATTTCTTTTTATATTCTCAATCAGTTAATTAAATAACTGCAATCATAATTTTCGTAAAAAAATATATAGCTGCGTTCTTTTATGCACGAATCTCAGATTGTTTCAGCTCACTTCACGGTTAGTCAGTTTTGGATACGTTAAAAAATAAGTGAGACCTTTTAACTTGTAACGATTGCAAAGTCGCGTCAAACCCAGAAAGCGCATATTACGACAGCACAACATTATCTACCACAATTACAAAGGTAACTTTTTTAATTTATTGGTAAAAAAAGTCGGGCAGTTTTTGAGTGGTGCAACACCAAAGTTTCGTCGGTTATGGTCGGTTTTTTTAGTTAGTGCATCAGTTCATCCGGACATTAAAAGCGCTGTCACGTTAAAACAAAGTACCTACATCTTAATTTAGAAAATATAAACTTTTAATTACAAAGCACGATTAAAATTCCGATACGGAATACAACAACAGAATTTGAATAAATGTTTTCCTTCAAAAAGTGAAATGTCTGAGATGAGATTTCAATAGATAAAATTCCTCGTTTCAGATTTGTACCTTCAATTTCGGTTGACGTCAGACGAACATTTTCAGCATATAAATTACTTTCTATTGACAAACGTAAACGTTACACCGCTGACAATTTACGAAACCGTATAAAACCCCAAATACGTATACCTAACAATTATAACTGGTATTATACCAATAATTAATTTATGTTGATTAAAAAAAATTACAATACGAGATAGACGTTTTTAATTTTAATTAACTTTGATGAAGTTTCTGTAACACTGGACCAGTGAAAAATTATTCTCTTAAGTATTTTAAAGTGCGTTACGTAAATTAAATTCATTTATTAATGTTAATTCTAAAACCAAATTAATTACTAAACAATATCAAAATGTTTTCTTTGTCTGCAAATGATTGTGATTTATAATGGCTCTATATAATGAGTGTTTAATTATTTAGATAAATTATGAGTTTTTCAATTGCATTTAACAAAATTTCGTTTGATTACTTCCATTTATTTCCATTTAATGTAACTAAAAATTTAACGTAATAGTCCGGTAAATTCTAAAAGCTCCTTCAAGCACAAAAATACGATTGAAGAAAATAAAATTGTGAAGAAGATTAAACGTCCACTATCAATTTAAGTTCTTGTTAAGAGATCCAATTTGTTGTTGTTCTGTGGATAAAGGTGCAATTTTAGTCCTAATTTAACTCTAATTGGTGTAATTACATTATTGAACTTATTTGTAAAACTAACCAATTTTAATATAATTAGACGTTTAGGTACGTTTATGATAGAAAATTTTGTGTAATTATTCGGGGTTAAATAGTCTTAAAATCGATTTCGTCAGATTGTTTTTTTGTTGTATGTATATCAACACTTAACTCGGTTAACGATTCACAGGAACAAATTATTTATTTATTTCTGCAGTTTCGGCAGTGGCGGCTCGTGTTTAAAAAATCTAAAAGCTGCAGTTAACTTATCTAATTACAATGTTTAGCAATAATACATTCTTATTATTCTTCTATTGTTGTAATACTAACGAGACTTTTATAAACAAAATAATTATCCGGAAAAAAGGTTTGTGACATCTAATGTCGCCTCGTGGTATTGTAAGACGACAGAAAATTAATTTGCATTAAAGCAACATTGTCGGCAGATGTGTAAGCATTTAAGTAATTAAGTGTTGGCTATAATAATTGACAAATCGACTTATATAACTGCTTTGACGTCTGTTGACAAAGTTGCTTTAATGCAAAATAATTATTGATGGATAAAAATCACTTATTTTTTCAAATTTTTTCGCTTCAACCCTTTACAAATAATATAATCTTTTTGTTTTTAATTTTGATGTAGAAACCGCTTTCCTTTTGTTTTTCATTCAGAATAAAAATTAGACAAACAATATCAATCTCATAGCTATTAATTTTAATTTTAATTTTAAGAAATGGATTATACCATAAACGAAATCAAGAATCTTTAAATTGATCCTTACAATATGACTGTCGTCGATAATTTACGATTTATTTTGATTAAAATGAGATCGCAATCGTTTAGAAATATTGCTTTGGCAGGTTCAATTTGGGACTTTTGTTGTCAAATTACTTTTCAGTTTAAGTTAACGTGCTCGCGTTGGCTTTAGCTGGTTTATTTACGTTATTTGTGCCTTTGTTTTTTAATTTGTTTGGAAATATCTAGGAAACATATTTATTGATTGATTCCGTTGATTTTGTCGTTTACACTTTTAGGGAATAAAATCCACAAATTTTTGCTTTGTCCTCAGAATTCTACAATATCGAAGTGCATTTAGCACGTGATTGTTGTCGGAAAATTATAATGTATTCTTATTGAAGTGTATTTAAATGGGTTGTTGTCCATAATTGGCTTATGTTTTTATTGATCGATTTTCATTCAGAATGTTATGTACCTTTGAGATAGCCGAATTTTTCGTTTAATCACTCAGAACTTCGATAGTAAAAACGGTTTTTAAAAAAATTTTTGCCAAACAATGTTGCATAAATACAGGGTGTTTGATCATTCTGAAAACATGTCAATGCATGCTAATGTTAACAGGACCAACTCAGCTAAAATATTTTCAAAATTTTGGCACTTCCGGTTATACCGGAAGTAACTATCAACTTTGCTATTTTAAATAGAACACCCTATATATTCTTGCATGTTTAGATTATACGATAAATTTTGAACATTTTCAATGTATAATATTGTATACCTAAGTGTAGCGGTTTCTGACTTATTCAAGATTTGATGTCAAAAATGACATTTGCAGGCCAACACAGAAGTATCACTTTTACCTATACAGAAACTCGTATTATTTAATTTGATGTGACTTCTTTGTAGAGAAAGAATTACTTTAACAGATTTATCATGCTATTATGATAAATATTAATACAGGGTGGTCAAACAAGGAAAGTAAAAATTTTATTAAAAAACTGATCAAAAATTGATTTTTTAAATGGAAACGCCCTATTTTTATAATCTTATAAGAACATGCAAAATATTTGCTCGTAGATATTCTGATAAACAGAAACCTTCACCCAATAGTATTAAATGATTTATACAAAACTTTGAAAACATTTCTATACCACTTCATTCTATTCTGTGGCTTGCCTTGCTAACTGATACCTGTGTTTCTATTGATGAAATTGTAAAATTGCGAATTTTTCAAAACTACAAATTTTTATAATAAACTACCTTGCATAAAGTCACTGTTATTTTTTATGATAAACAAGATAAGATTATAAAAATAAGGCGTTTCCATTTAAAAAAATCAATTTTTGACTAGTTTTCCAATAAAATTTTTACCTTCCTTGTTTGACCACCCTGTATTAATATTTATCATAATGGCATGAAGAATCTGTTAAAGTAATTCTTCCTCTACAAAGAAGTCACCTCAAATTAAATAATACGAGTTCCCGTATAGGTAAAATTGATACTTCTGTGTTGGCCTGCAAATGTAATTTTTGACATAAAAACTTGAATAAGTCAGAAACGGGTAGACTTAGGTATAGAACATTATACATTGAAAATGTTTAAAATTTGTCGTAAAATTTAAAAATGCAAGAATATATAGGTTGTTATTTTTAAAATAACAAAGTTGATAGTTACTTCCGGTATAACAGGAAGTGCCACCATCTTGAAAATATTTTAGCTGAGTTGGCCCTGTTGACATTAGCATGTGACGAAGTTTTCAGAATGATCAAACGTCTAGTTTCCGAGAAATCGATCGCGCTTATTCAACGTGGGACACCCTGTATACCTAGATATTTTATGTTCTATCGAGGCGACATCCAGTTTGGCAATTATTAACAAAGAGAAATTGTTGTTGCCACGTGCATTTTCAGGCACATTGCTTAAAACAAATTAATATGACCTTCACCTGCGGTTTATACATTTGAAGGCGCCGTTCGTGCTTTTCGAATCCGCTTTCATACGTCCTGTTGATCACCTATCCAGCATCTGCTACAGCCTCCGTTTACCTGAACCTGCACCGACAAGGTATTTATAATAACGATTTAATTCATTAACAAACTTGAGAACTTTGTTCAAATTAAATAAAAAGGCTTTAAAATTCAAGTAATTTTGTTAACATACTGAAGTGATTATTTAGTGCGTAACGAAAAGTGCTTTGGCGTTTATTGAGTTAAACCTCCTTTTTTATTATGATGTTTTAATTGTTTCATTTATTGCACAAAAATTCACTTATTCACGATAAATCCGGACTTAGACTGACGTAACGTAACGTAACGGATGTAAAAACATAATTTTGTGTGTTCTAGTTTAATTAAACGTTTTATAAATTAGGGATCACGTGATCCGTAAGAAATAATTGTAGATTCTTGTGACAATCTTTATTACGGATGTCTAGATTGTAGGATTATTTTGTAGTATTTTTTGTTGTAACAACTGCTCTCTTTATCATTTAATATAGAATTTTTGCATTTATGATTGAAAGCAAATTGAATAAACTCAGCAGCCGATAAATTAAAATTAATTTAAACACCTAAATTTCGGCTATTAAACATTATTTGTTTTGGATAAAAACTTTATTGTCATCCGTAAAATCTGTTAAGCACGCACGTGTAGTTTTCTGTATAAAATTATCCTGCCTCAATTAACTTTTTAAAATCTTAAACCTATTTTCTCCAGAAACAAGCACGTTTACTATTAAATAATTGTAATACGTTATACTGCTTCTGTTTTCGCAAATACCCGCTTCGAAAACTAAGCTTTAGAAATTAGGATTAATTTTCGTGACTTAAATTTAATAAACAGAAACATTTTAAGAATCATACTACATTTTCGCAGAAAATTATTTTTTTGTGCTTAAAAACACCCAGGTACTGGAATTTTTAATTAATTATTTTGAATTATAGGAGGAAAATAAATTTACCAAAAAAATTATGTTCGGCAAAAGCAAATTTATAAAAAAACAAACAAGAAAGTACACAAACTAAACCATCTATTTTTTTTGTTTTATACATTATGCAAATTTATACGTGTAATTACAACTTTTGTGTTGTTATATTCAACATAAAAGTCATATTTTGTTTACATTAAGTGCCTGCTGAAAGTGTAATTTAATCTTAATTGGCGTTTAAGTACCTAAATTATTAGCCTTTTAGTTTACTAAATAAACATATTTATTGTTAAATTGTTGCTAGTGGTTTTTGATGTTGGTTCGTAGCAAACGACACCATAAAGATAAAAAATAATTATTATATCGCTTTATTTAAATGCCATTTTGAAACCTACTGTTTTGTTCCTCGAAGTTTAAATTTACAAAGTAAGATAAAAATTAGTAAAATTCTTTAAATTAAAAAATTTTAAATAATAACGGTTTGGTGTACTATTCCTTTTTAATCTACACTTCATCAGATCTTCATAATTAAGTAAAACACAACAATTTCACCATTTATTTATTCACCATTTTAATGTTTTTAACATACACTAACTTCAGAAATAATATGTCTACCAGTCTGCGCGTAAGTAATTATTGGAACAAAAAATTGTTTTAACAAAATATAGTAGACAATAATGCTAGGATAGAAACTACAAACCATTTTTAAGCATTACCCCCAATGTTGAAAGTACCATTTTTATAATAAAAGTAAGTACAAAATAGTTCACTTTACGTAACTTGTTATGAAAAGTAAAATTTTCACCATTTTTCAGATTATTTTGATAGTTTTGGAAATTGTAACAATTGTAACAGCTTTGCACCTGATTAGAATTTGAATTTAAAATAGGTTTAATTCATTTTTTTAAACTTAATTTTTTCCATTGTTTCCGTTACATGTAAGGAAACATGATTTGTTGTAACTCATGTGACATTGCGGACTTAGCTACGCTCGTCCCATTCGTTACCGTCATCACATTCGTTACAAAAGATCGTGCGTTTCGTCACTGATGGTAACATAAATTGATATTGTAATACTACTTATTAATCAATAAATATTTTTATCATTTCGTTTTCATTTATAGTTTTTTTTTCAAGTATAATATGCAATGTTTTTGTATTTTTAAGTGCTTTCTATGTGTAACCTTAAAATGTTAAAACGAAACTTTATTTTTGAAATAAACTAAAATTTCAGAAATTATTGTGAACTAAAACGAACTATAATTACAAATCACGACCGAATAATACAGAGAATGGCATCCGTTCGTACTACCGCAAGTATGGAGTATACAGGGTGTAACACGAAGAGTTTTGATTAGAACTTATAAAAAACACAATTTTATTACAGTTTTGAAATTACACTAGTAGTGGTTTCCGAGAATGTTAAGTTCAAATATAATAATACCATAAATGAGACTTTTCCGGTTATAACGGTCATTTTAGAATTTTGCGGTAAATTTTAGATAGAATTTGTACACCATATGCTATGTCTAAAATTAAGCATTATTGAAATGTTTTCATACAGGGTGCTCATTGGTAAAGGCGCATATGTTAGGATTAGATAGGGGACATCAAGAGTATTCTAAGAAACACATATTGTACAGGTCTCCGATCATTTATAACAAAGATACAAGGTGTTTTATTTATTTTTTTTATTTCCTTATTTGCTCATAACTCAGGAACCATATTGTAATTTTTTTTTATATTCGCAACATATTTTCCTTGTCCCGTAAAGATTCTAATAGCGTATAAACATTAATGTTAATTCAGATACGGACTTAAAAAATTCAACATATTTGTTTATTTAAAAAAAAAACACATAGATCACATCAGCAAGGAATTCCTATTTAAAAGCAAGTTCTGCATGACATTAGGTAGCAAAGGACATTGGACCTCAAAGAAAATATACATATCACCACAAAGTAATGGGATCTGCTGGTACACTGACGGATCGAAAACCGAAGTAGGTACTGGGGGTGGGAGGATTTGGGCCGATAACCACATACTCGAAACTTATGGGCTAATTCACCAGTACTTTTCAGACAAAAGTATACGCAATTAACTGTTGGGTCCAGTTGAATCTGGATAGAAGGTATGCTAGGAAAAACATATTTGTACGTCATACTCTTTAGAAGATGGAGAAGTTTCAGGGACCAATTCGTGAACATGGAAGAAATCACTACATTGAATCCCAAGTCAATTCTCAAATTTCTCAAGGACATTGGCTTTTGGAAGGACCTTTAAACACCGACAAGGAGCATAATAATCAAGATCTAAAATCTAAATCATGATCATTGATCTAAATTATGACCAAATACTGGAATAGTTGAATTCCTCTCTAAGGTATAAATACCATGCAATCAAACTAAAAACCGTTGAAGAAATGATTCATATTGCACCAGTTATCTGTTGCAGACTGTTAAAAATTCCTCACACTGTTCAACCTGAATAAATAAAAATTAAACGCGTAAAATTAATATTATACAAGTATGTACGCCTAACAATACGTCATGCCGTCGAAACGCTATCGTCTTCATAAAAAATAAAGTCTATTCGTTTTACTTATTCCGATAACGTCATGTATGCATTAATTCACGAAATGACCACCGTGGTAGGTGGTAGTAACGATTGTATACACAAAAATAAACCAATTTTTAATAAAAATATTGTTTATGATTTATAATTTTATACTGGCCGGCACCGAACTATCCTAGAATGTCGTGGAACACGCCTCTGTAAAGTAAACTGTTTGTTGCAAAAAGGTGTCAAATGAGTTAGACCTTCGGAAACCGTATATCGTTTGGAAATTTAGCAGTTTATGCTAAAATCCATTGAATTTTGGATAGGCATACATGGCAGTCTTATTTACACTATTATAGGTGCAACTAACTCTTGGTTTCCGATCTGCTCGTATTCCAACTGTTTTAACTGTTGTTAAAATATTGTTAACATGCTCGGCATACGTACGAATATTTTACTTTTGTAATTAGTAACAATCAACTTTACAGAGCAAGTCCACGGTTAGCGGCAAATTGACGTTTGTCAACTTATGTATAATTAAGAATACCATACGAATAAATAAATAAAGAAATAAATAATACCTTGAAGGGTATCTGAACAAACTTAATCAAATATTTTGAGGCAGTCTGAGGGTCTATTACCAACATTTTAAAAAAGATCAAAAAAGTGTTTTTTTGGACAAGTTTGAGATTAATGGCCGAGGCGTAGGCGAGACCAAAAACTAAACAAACATTTATTTTCAAAGGTTTATGATGAATGTAGTTAACTATGGTAATTATGACAGAAAAATTTGACATTAGCAGTCAAGTCAATATATGTATGTAAATTAAGAAAATATTGTTAATTGGCGCCACCCAAAAACAACCAAAAATGAAAGCGGCTAGAAAAAACATATTTGCGGCCTCTTTTTTGTTATGGTCGCCTAAATAGTTATTTTGTAGCAAGGGCGTAAAGTAGCTGTTTTAGAGCCAGAGGAATGTACGTATGTAATCAAGACGAGGGCCTAAAACAGCTTTACAGCCAAGCTGCATACATAACTTTTACACGTTCAATAATTTCCGTATACAAAAAAAAATAAAGTAAAAACATTTACAAATTGCGTTAATATACTTATTATTACCATCATAGGTACCTTATATAATTTTTCATTTGTCACTCACAGTGACTGTCATATTAATAAAACTGCAAGCATCGAATAATTATTTAACAAAACATGGAAGATTTTCCGATATCTTGTACGCTAGTCGTGCTTCCTTTGACCTCCTTCCGCAAAAATCGCGAAAAATTTCAAAAAAACTTTCGATGATTATCTTAAGTGGTGTCTCGGAAAAAGGCAAAAACATCAGAAAATGTGCTTCTAGCATATTTATTTGAGAAGTTAGAAGCATTTAAATCATCAACACCCTGGTCGATTTATTCAATGTTGAAGGCCGCTATCTCAATTAATGGAAATCTAAAAATAAGCAATTTCAAAAAAGTAACTGTATTCCTAAAAAAAATTAGGACGGATACAAACCTAAAAAATCAAAAATTTTAACAAGGGGACAAATTTTAAAATTCATTATAGAATCTCCAAATGATAGATTTTTAATGATGAAAGTAAGTAAATTGTTTTGATTAATAATATTATACCTAACATAATATAAAAAACTAAGTAGCCTTAATCATTGGAATTGCTGGGGCTTGCCGCAGAGAGGAACTGTCGCAGCTATCTATTGACGACATTGGTAATTTAGGGTCTGTTTTAATGATTGTGAGCGCAGTACAGTCTGGGCTATGTTTTTAGAAATAAGCGACCTTTTCATCTGATTTGAATTGCCTAACACATGTTGTTTAAGATACAAGCAGATTATTAATAATAAATTACAAACATATTTTATGCTTATATGAAACGAAGATTTCGAAATGTTTAGCGTTGATAAAAACTGTTTTGTCGTACATAAGTAGGATTACGATGGAAATAATAAAGCAGAATGCAAAATCATAGAGAACAACCGATAACAGAACTAAAATAAGCAAATAGAAAATAAAGGAAGGGAAAAGTTCATGCAGTGAAATAGAAGCAACCTGAAGTGCGAATTGCGTATCAATCATTACAATTGTTAAAGTTGACTACAAAATAGTCAATTCAATGAGACACAAATAATGGCGAGTTGGTTGCATCCAGCAATCATTAGATCAATTTTAACGATTTAAAAACCAAAAGCCCACGGGCGTAAAAGTAACACTTTTAAGCCCGCGGGCAAAATCTTATACTTTACGCCCGAAAATGGGGTTAAAAAAGTTAATTTTACGCCTGATCGTGTAAAAAAATACTTTTTTCTACGATCGTGCAAAAACTGATTACTTTTGCAGCAACTACTGTGCCAAAAGTTTAACTTCTTTGCATTAGTGCAAAATAGTTATTTCTGTAACTAGTGCAGAAAGGGCATACTTGTTGCACGATGCATGAAGTTTGCAGCTCGAGACGAAGTCGAGCCGATATCGGCGGATACGGAAATAACAGGTTCGGTTGATTTATAAAATCTCGGCTTCGCTTCGCTACGTCTCGATTGCACAAACATAACCCTAAAGTATGACTTTACGTTCGTATGTCAGTACGTAAAATGTCCGAAAATATTGCGTATGTCAGACCTCAGACTAAATATAAGTAAGTACCTACAGAGAAGTAACGTGCACCTTTGCTTTGAAGTTGCCATGATAGAAAGGTAGGTGCAAGAAGAGTGCTATCACTGTCACGTGGCGCGTGGAAAAATAACAAAAACTACTCCAATTAGTCCAGACAAATCACGAATAACCATATTGTGTAGTACATTGTTGTCTTTATTTGAAACACAGTAAAATAAAAACTAAAATTGTTTTCGCGTTTAAAATCTTCATATTATTGAAAATGTTAAGCAGTAGCGATGAATGTAACATCTAATTAACACTACCCTTACTTTTGTAAGAAGCAAAAGTTACCACACTGGAGTTGCAAAGTTATTTTTCTTAACCCTTAACAAGTAAGAACGTAATTTTGTATTGTAGTCGTCAAAAAAAATAGTGTTCCTGACTCGTACGAAAGTGCAAATATCTGTGCTCGTGTTTAGAACCACTCGTGCTACGCTACGCTTTGCGCTCGTTTAGCTATCAACACTCGCACTATATTGGCTACATTCGACACTTGTTACGAAAATAACTATTTTTTTGTTGAAAAATCAATTCTTTCACTTGCGCATAACTTGAAAATAATTGAAATTCAGAAAAAAGTTTATAGAACAAAAGTTCCTTAAAATTAGTTAATTCATCAATTTCCAGACTATTTTCAAATGCAATAAGTATCACCCCGAGAAGGGATGGCACCCCCTCCCCCACGCGGGAAAAAATCAACCCCCAGCACAAGGTCAACTTTGAAGTAAAGGGTAGAACTTAAATCCAAATTTTTAGAAAAATCGGTGCTGCTTGGACAAATTACCCCACGCGGGGAAAAATCAACCCCCGCCACAGGATCAACTTTGAAGTAGAGGGTAGAACTTAAATCCAAATTTTTAGGAAAATCGGTGCTGCTTGGACAAATTACCCGGGAAAATGATCATTGACTGGACTAAATATGAAAAGATTAAATTCATGCTCCAGCCTGTCACTGTTAACCTAAATTACATGTCAACTGTCACTGTTACCGTATAAAATACATAACACATTTTGTATATCTTCCACTTTCACTTACAAATTTCCACTCGTCATGTGATATTTTCGTGCCGTCTTTCAGTGTTCTCTTTCTAGTATTCCGGCTTCATTTTTCGGTATAAAGCAAATATAGCGTTACTCGTCTAGGTACTTATATTTAGTCTGAAGTTGAGACAAACAAAATTCGGTCATGTGTATTGTGTATTTTTAGTAAAAGTTTATTTTGATTTATCGTAGTACATTTTATACATTTATGATGAGCCGTAGTTCCGAAAGTGAAATTTGGTACTCCTCCAGATGTGCTTGAAGAGGAAACGACAGTGCACTTGATTTGCTACCTGAGAAATCTAAAGATGAAACACAGAAATGTTTCATGAATTGGTTCGGTAAGCGAAACATTCAATTTCTGTTTTTTCGATTATTTGTCTCCGGAAAAATTTAATATTTACCTCGGTAAAGATGACTTTATGGCCTCGCCAGTTTGCTGGCATCAGCTGCGCTTCGGCCATCAAACGCTTACTCGGCCAAAAAATGCACCCTTACCTCCTCGGTAAATAAATAACTATTTGCTCCATTTATAAACGTTATTTATTAGTATTCTCCATTATCAAGTTTATTTTTTAACTACGATTCTGGATTTTTTGTTTTATTGTTTTATTAACTGCCTTAATGCAACAACGTAACGTGTCCATTAGAAAAATATTAGGTTTAAAAAAAGTAATACTTTAAAATTCATAAACGTTTAATAATATTCCAATTACATTTTGTAATTTATGCTTGATTTTATGTAATATCTAAAAGTCTTGACCTCATTACTGCTTTTTCGAGTGGAAAAGATGTTAAGCGTGTTTAGTATGTAACATTGATTTCCAAAAAAAGCAATTTCTTTTTCAAAGAAAATGTACGAATAATTTAATGTCAATTATGGCTTAATTCTTACGTTAAGTTTTATAGTTATTTGTGTATTTATTGAGAAATATTGGTTTTAAAACATCAATATGTTTGAGATTACTTTGATTTTCAAAGAATATATTCTTTTGAAGTATGAAGGCACATGATCAATAGAATAGGTTTTAAATTTCCAATACAATCCAACTACCAAATTTAAAAGTAATAAATAGCAGCGCATTATATAACAATTTCGTAATTTGAGGTACCAGATAAGCACTGGAAAAAATATTAAGCATTAACATAATTAATATGTTTTTTTCCACAACATACTTAGAAAAGAGACGTTTCTTCTCTACAAATAGTGAGGAAAAAGGTCATGTTGCAAGAATGTCGCTTGGAACTTAATTAAACAATTTAATTTTTGTTACACAAATAACTTTTATTATTCAGTCACTTTTGCTTTTACCTACGAAATTGTGACAAAATCCTGTAACAATATGTTACGTTTACAATTAATACTTTTTCTTTCGTTTGGGTTGGTTGGTTGGTTTTTTAAAGAATGTCGTAGAAAAAATGTTGTGTCTAACACATGATGAAAGTCTTTTCAACTCTCACTCTAATGCTTCACTCGCTCGCTCGTGAGAATCGCTTTCCTCACTTGTTGGACAAATAACTATTGTTTACAAAAATTATTAAAATTTAGTCAACCTTTTTTATTGTATCTTTTATCTTTACTACACGTCTTATAAAAATGGTTCTAAAATAGGCAATTTAAAATATACAGGTTTTTTAGTTATTCGAAAATAAAAAATATTGCTTACATATCATTTTCATTCAAATAAGATTTTTCTAGTCGGCAAGTAATCATCAGAATTACAATTAATTACAATAATTATTCAAACAAAATGATGAGACATTTTTTTTGTAAATTACATTTTCTACAAATTCCTTCATTGATTCATTGCATTTCGCAATTATACATTACTCTCGACATTACTTGTTAAAATCGATGGAAAACAGTTTTCGAGGATAATACACATATTTTTCTAGGTGAAGTACAATATGTTGTTGTATAAACGTGTGGAGAATATACCTTTTCCGCTGAAAAGCGTTCTTTCATGAGCTGTACATACAATTTTCTGCACTCCCGCAGTGCAAACTGAAGAACGAAACCTTTTCAGTTTTTTTTTAAGATTGGACATTTCAATTCAATTTTCTCACTTTGTATTTTTAAATATTGAAAATAAATACGTACTTAAATCTTCTGACATTTACACTCATTTTAGATCGATATATGTATTTGTGTATAAACATCGGAAATAGTAAAAAATTTTGAACAATTTTTTAATGTAATATCTCTTGCTAAATTACAGAAAGCAATTCGAGATTGTTTTATAGCAATCCTTGTTGGTAATAAATAATTGAAGAATAGACTATGTAACTGCTTACACATCTATCGGCAAATAATTCTCCTAAAATTATTTTTTTATTTATTTAAGAAGAGTAGCCTGGCAACTAGTGTTAAAATCATGCGTACATATTCACAAGAAACAGTGTTTGCCTTCCCTCCAAAGTTACAAGGCTTCAATCCTGTGTTCAAATTCGTCGTTGTTTATTAATAACCAGCTAAAAGCCAATGGAATTGTTTCAATTTAATGAAAAATTTAATATACGTTTAAAGAATAAGAAACTAAATTTGTCGCAGATATACTAGAATCCTTTTGTTTCAGATAAGTTTCATGGAAACAATAATACCCTGGAATGGAAAGAGTTATTCGAGGCAGAACGTACGCGTCATCAAGTACACTCTGGCAAAAAGAATTATTTGTTGAAATTAGTAGACAAAAGTGGTATGCATCCACATTATCTAAGGTGAAAATTAATGGAGTGGGGGGTAAGTGGAAGCAATCGTTTATTTCTACGCTCTGCTTTCCATAAATTTTATGTGGTTGTTTAGATTTATACATGAATATATTTTACATTATGGTCTCAAGAAAAAGAAGTTGTTGCTTGACACTGAGCCAGATATGACAATTCGTTGAAGTTTTAACCATATAGTATTTTGGTTACCATATATAACTTAAGACAAATTAAACAAGGAAGAGATAGTTTGTACAAAAATTTTGATGAATCAATTAAGAAAAAAATTTCAATGAGATAAAAACTAAGAAATTTGAGCAAAAGAATTCATCAAATAAAATTACAAATTAGGAGGATAGAAAAGAGCCTGATTGTTTTCACACGATTAAACTGCGTAGGTTGTTATTAAAGATGGAGTAATTACAAAAAAAGTGATTCCGACACGAGGGCACCACCCAATGAGTCACTTAAAATACAAAATAACAAAACAAACGAATAATTTACAAAGCTTTCCTTGTGGCACAAGTATACATACACACAAAATATAGATAAAATCGTAGATAATAACAATATAGGACCCGTAAATAATGCAGATTGTATGACGGATAGATAGACTAGTATCCAGCAGAAATATCGTTCCCCAAGAAAATATAATCCGGTAATGGCCGACTACTACTCCACACCTCGATAACAAATTTTATTCATAAATGTAGCTTCTTCCCCTACAACATATCTGATTTTTTCTCCACATATTATAAATAAGATGTCAGGAAAACTGTCGTTCAGATTTTCGTAAAACTTTGCATATGGATTTCATATATTAATAGTGCAGATCTGATTAGATTTTAGGCATAATCAATCAAGCCAAAAAAATCTACATAAATTTTAGAAATCTTAGAATATTTACAAAAATATTTATTTTACACATTTTTTTATGTTTACATCGTATTCATACTTTCCATACGTTTTTTAACGTTTATTAGTATCCGGGCGATGGGCAGTTCTGCGGAAAACGCTTGATTTACATTCTGCTGCCCAAATAGTCAATACAATTAGTAACAAAAAATATCACTACACCGCCAAAATTTCTTAAATAGTTTCTACTAAACCACACATTGATTTTTAGGTTATGAAACCGATTCTAATTCATTTTGGTTATTATTTCATTATTGGATTAGAGAGACATACAAACGGACAGACATATTAAATCGAGTAACAAACGGAGTTATTTATTGTAATGATCATTTAAATAGCTACAAAAAAATGAAATTCAAAGAACAATATTCGAAAATGGTACAAACTGAAACGTAAATGATCGTCTAAATTAATTATTCTTTGTGTAACTAAACGCAGTTAATGTGAACATAGCAGCGGTTTAGTTTAGCACAACAATGTATATTTTATCTTTGTTTAATCCAACCATGTTTGCACTTTTTGTACTCGACTATAATGTTTTTCAATCTGTGATAAAAAAATGCGGCAATAAATTAAAAAAAAAGGTTCTATTAAGACACGTAAAAGTAGCTGGTTTGGTATTGGTAGACATATTTATAAAACGTCAGATAACTAACTGCAACAACGTTCCAGGTTAAAGTAGGTCGGAGGTCACCGTTTGTATTTTATCCATTTACAGCAATGCAGTCTTATTGAAAGTAGTACAACTAATTTATAAAAATAACGTTATTTATGTAGACGTCTGTTGAATTTGTTGACACGCACAAAAGAACACGTTACTATATAGCTTCAAATGCAACAAAAATACAATTTTAGAGGATTTTCACGAATTCGGTTAAAAATGTCGTTTCCAAGTAAACAAAGAGACGTTTCTTACAACAGATTGACGCTTTTTATATTTAAAAAGCTTAGATTGAAATAGACATTTTAATGTAAGCAAAAAAAAAATGCTTTTTTTTAACAAATAAAACGAATAGAATCGTGTACGACCAAAGTGCGTCTGGAGAAGACTTTGCAGAATTAAATTGGACGTTCTTTTTTAAATTTGTATTAAGTCGTCTTTATCCTTTGGAATTATGTTTGCCTATCATTGTAAAAAGTGGAGATAATTTTCAGTTTTCGCGATTATGTTTTGATTAAATTTTTTTCGTCTCGGAATTGATCGACTACTTTTTGTGTGGTACAACAAAGATAACTTATTTTGTTTAATCTTAAACAACACTTAATAGAAGAGAAATTGCCAATTGAACAAGTAGGATTTCGATCCAGTAGAAGTTGTTGTGATAAAGTATTGGCATTAACAACACATGTCGAAGCTGGATTTCAGAAAAAACTTAAAACTGGAGTTGCCTTTATAGATTTAACTGCTGCATACGATACCGTGTGGAAAGAAGGTTTACTTTTTAAATTGTTTGACGTCATTCCTTGTTCCAAAATTATTTCTTTTATTGAAAATATGTTGTCTAATCGGAAGTTTACAGTTTTTGTAGGAGATAAAAGCAGTAAATTTAGATTTTTAAATAATGATCTTCAACAGGGATCGGTTCTTGCACCTATTTTTTTAATGTATATATTTCTGATCTTCCTTCATTACAATGTCAAAAATTCGTCTACGCCGATGATATGGCAATTTCATTTCAACATTCAGATTTTTTCGAAATTGAAAATAAACTATCTGATGATTTGCATATTATGGAAAATTATTTAAAAAAATGGCGATTATGCCTCAATCTTAAAAAGACAGAGGTTTCTTGTTTTCATTTAAGTAATAGAGAAAAAGTAGAAAACTTAATGTTATCTTTAATAATACAAAGTTAAACCATAATTTTAACCCAGTTTATCTGGGAGTAACTTTAGATACGTTTTTAATTTACAAAGATCATTTAGAAAAAGTCAAACAAAAAATTAAAACAAGAAATAATGTCATTCAAAAATTAGCTGGAACAACTTGGGAGCAGATGCAAAGACACTTCGTACAGCTGCATTGGCATTAGTTTATTCTACAGCAAAATATTGTGCTCCTGTCTGGTTGAATAGTTATCATACAAAAAAATAAACGCCCAGTTGAATTGCACTATGCGTATAATTAGTGGAACCATTAAATCTATTCCTCTCGATTGGCTTCCTGTTCTTTGTAATATTACTCCATCGAACATTCGACGAAAAGCTGCGTTCCAACGAGAATGGGATAAATGCCAACTTAACAAAAAGTTGCCAATTTGGAATGACATTGACAACCCTCCTGCTAAAAGACTTAAATCTCGAAGTCCTATATATAACAATAGAAGTCCCAGGCTTTGATCCAAAAAGAAAAATTTGGTCAAAAGTAAATCGCATAAGAACAGGCCATTCAAAATGCAACTATATGTTGTTCAAATGGAGTGCGATTTCTAATCCAAATTGTGACTGTGGAAACGAACCAGAGACCGTTACACATATTGTAGAGGATTGTCAATTAACGAAATTTAAAGGAGGGTTTCCAAACATTCATAATTTAACGGATGAAGCAATATCATGGCTTACGAATCTGAAGGACATCTAAAGTTCGGCAATTTTTTGTATTCTTGTCTTGATTATCTGTTTTTCCATTATTTTGTTTTGCTATTTCTTTAACCTACTATTTTTTTCGTCATTGTCATGACTGGCGCTTGAACCGGTCCATTATATGTCATCATGCAATGGCTGTGCTGTTATATTTTATGTTCTTATTTAACTTCTATAATGTTTACACACTTAATTAATATTATTACATGTGAACACTAGGGTAGGTAAGGGTTGGCATGTTTAGGTTCTATTGGTTTTCCTAAACCTTGAAGTAAATGCTTTGCCAAGACGAACCAATCCACTATTGCACACGGTTTCGTCACCACACTATACAGGTTTATACTGATCTTCTGGGACACCATACATAACACTTACATCACAATACAATATTTGTGTAATGTACCATACGAATAAATAAAATAAAACAATTGCATTTAATTATTATTAAATACATAATCACTAATTATTAGTATAGTTAAAATTGAAGTATTTTCAAAACCAACAAGCACGAGACACATCTAAAATTTTATTATTTTGCAAGAAAATTTTGAAATAAATTTAATTCCAACTGTTTTGATATTAAAACTTCGTTAATGTGCTTAATTTTCAAAAAAGTCGCTGTCTTCCTTTACAGTTGTAACTTTCTTTTGTTTTTTTAATATAGAAAACTGTTATACGTCACAAAACATTGGGTATTTAGTGGGTGGGTGCTGCAGAAACCATTATTCGGAAAGGTATCAAACATCAATGCTTGATAAAGTTGAAGAAACTTGTCTCAAGACGGCATGGATAGTATGGATCAGTTTCAGTAACTTAGTGTTCCCTAAACTACCGTACTAATAAATAAAAATTTCATGCAGTATTAATTAGGCATGCATTTTTAACCGAGGATGATTATAACGCCAAGAATAACCGCTCACGGAAGAGGAAAAGTTCTTCATGATGTTATACAACAATATTGCACTTAAACCGTTTATCTACATATAAACCAAAGTAGTGGGTAACTGATCTCCAGTCAAGGACATTTGGTCAAATGGACATAACGCCGAATGGAGACAACGTAAAAACTTCGACACAACGTCGAAACGAATGATTGGGCATGTCGCCGAAACTTGACATAACGCTGAAATCACTGCTGAACACTATGGCAAAAATGAACACAACGCTGAAATCAGTAATTGAACATATCGTCAAATGTGACACAACGTCAAAAAGCAAAAACTGATTGTTTCTGAAATTGTTATTATAAAGGTAATTTTTTAAAGAAAGAAATTGTAATAACTTTAACGTACAAACCAACCCGTTCACCCAACTTTTTTGCTGAATTGTTTTTCGACGTTGTATTCACATTCGACGATATATCCCATTACTGATTTCGGCGTTGTGTCCATTTTCGGCATTTATTTATTTATTCGTATGGTACATTACACAAATATTGTATTGTGATGTAAGTGTTATGTATGGTGCCCCAGAAGATCAGTATAAACCTGTATGGTATCCAGCAAGTGATTTCGGAGTTATGTCAAGTTTCGACGATATGTCCAAGTTTCAGCGTTGTGTTCATTCAACATTATGTCCATTTACCGAAGTGACCGGTCCCCTAATCCCTAAAAAAATAAGTACCTGATTGATCGAAACCGTAGCCCTTACACCAGATTAGTGAGACATAACCACAAATTATAACATGTTTCCGATCATACCCAGGTAAAACCACCATCTATTCCTAAGGTTAAGAAAGGGAGCCTGCAACAAAACACGAACTGGGAGTTTTACAAAAATTAGTAAATTCAAAAATAAACCTAAAAGTTTTCTCTCAAAACCCCGGAGATAATGGAAACTAAAATACCAAAATTTACGGAGCAAATACAAGAAACTGCATAAGAAACTACTCCATTTCCTAAACGAAAAAGAACAGAAACTGCAAATTATTCCTTAAACCTTCGTGAAAAAGTAGTAGAAAAAAGAAGATTACAAAAAACCTGACAAACGTCAAAACATCCGTAGGACAAAACAAACTACAATATAGCAACAAAGCAATCCAAAACATATTTACAAAGATTACAGAAAAACACATATATACCGGACCAATAATTTGGTTTCCAATGACTATATTAGATCATGAAACAAGAGTCAAAAAATGGTTGGCACTATCAATAAGAGCTTTGAGAACAAAAGTTACCTACTGTGTAACAGTTTTCCTAGATGTCAGCCAAGCATTCGGCAAGATATCGCATCAAAGACTATTGTATAAACTCAAAAGAAATTTACCATATGAAATCTACCTTATCGTCGATTCATACCTTATTGGAGGGTAATAACGACAATAGACCTAATAACATCTGAGCCCAATATTGTACCTGTGTTCACAGCTGATCTTTCTACCAAAAACACTATATTAACAGTTGATACTGTCATCCTAGCAATACATCCCCAGATCTAATTGAACCCAGAAATCTTGTACAGCAGAATATTCGCGAATCAGAAAAATAGACTAAGAAATGGCATATAAACGTTAATGAGGACAAGTCGAATTATATTACATTTACTAAGTGCAGCAGAAAATTGCAACCAATATTTGGGGATTCATTTTGACAACGTACTAACGTGGCGCACTCATATAAAGAAAAAGTGTAGACAACTGGGAGCCATGTTCCAAAAATACTACTATTATTACGATATTACGAATGCTATTAGGTCACAGCTTTCAATGCGGAATAAATTGCTCGCATAGACGGTATCTTCAAATCAGTCTAGACTTATGAATTGCAGCTTTGGGGAAAGGCATCAAAATTAAATAAAAATATTTCAGGCAAAGGTATTACGAACTATTACAGGCTGTCCATGGTTCGTAAGAAACAAATATATCGACAATGATCTAGAATTGCATTCGGTAAGTAAAATGATTGTTAAGTGTAATGCTAGACACAAACAATGCTTACAAAATTATACAATTACATTGGATCAGAGCTTTTACAATTTACACTACATTTACATTCCAAGAGAGTGAGAAGAACAAAATTGATGTGCTAATAAAAAAGTTTTTTACCTTTCCTAAAACAAGAATCAGACAAACAAATGCCAATTTGAAGATTTACATGACAGTTTAATCAAAACAATGATTACATGTGGCATAAATAATGTAGAGTTAAGAAAAAACTATTACAAAATGATGAAAAAACCATAGAAAAAACCGTCAAGTTATGTTCGGTAGTAATTGAATCTAACAAACAGTGCCAAACGTTAGAGACGTTAACCAACAATGATATAAATAAAATCTTGAGTAGGAACATGGGGAGCAACGATGGAGCCTAGTAGCAGCAACAGCAACAGAGGTTAGCAAGGCTCAAGAAACAACAGATGGTCAAGGTGAGAATATTTAAGAAGAGAGTGGTATGTAAAGAATAATGATATCAAAAATTCAAAATTGACAAGTTACAAGGTTGAGTTTCATGTAATACATTCTGACACACAAGCCTTGTTATGGTTACCAGCAAGCAAACAGCAAAATTTAGTTAAACGGATTAGTTCAGTCACTGAAGAAACTATTGAGATCATGGATATTATACAGGGATACTAATTAGCAACGACAATCCAGTCATAACACTAATTCGTAAAGTACCATTAGCTTTAATGGATGAGCTGAAAGAAACAGTAAGTAGTTTAGTAAAAACAAAATAATTAAAAAGCTGGAAAGCCCCACGAAATGGGTAAACCTGTTAGTTATAGTTAGAAAGCCAAATGACACGGTTGAATAAATTCGAGGAAATTACAAGTAAATTATCAGGAGCGAAAATTTTTAGTACGCTTGATGCGGCTAACGGTTTTTATCAGATACTATTAGACTAGGAAAGTGCGAAACTGAGTACGACCGGGACGCCCTTTCAAAAGTTTAAGTTTCTTCGGTTACCTTACGGGTTAAAATGAGCTTTCGAGGTGTTTAGCGAAATATTCAAAGAAATATTTAATTTAAATAACATTTGGGTTTATATACTAGTATTCGGAAGAACAAAGAAAGAACGCTTTAAAAAGTACCATAGAGGCGGCGCGAAAGAAGGTAGTAACATTAAACCATTTCACAAAACACAATCACATACTAATATGGCACACAACAAATATTCTGCAAATTGGTGTTGAGGGGTTGAGTAAGGACAAATCAGATTTCTTGTCTAATATTTGTTTCAGGAATAGGGTTGATATTTTACTTTTACAGGAAACGCACTGTGGAGATGAGATTGTTTTGCTATTTCTTTAACCTACTTTTTTTCCGTCATTGTCGTGACTGGCGCTTAGACCGGTCTATTATAGTAATAGTAATAGTAACTTTATTTCCAGTGGACAAAACATTTGTATAGGAAACGTCATATAAAAACACACTTTGTTAAAAAGTCATTGGCGGAGTAAAGACACTTAGATATAAAAAATTCTTTCAACAATCTTTTAAAATTTACTAAATGTTTACATGTTTTAATGTTTACTGGAAGTTTATTAAAAGCTATTAATCCTAGACTGTTTGAAGATTTATAAGTTTTGACGCATTTATTAAATGGAACGTGAAAGTTTTCTCTGCTGCGGGTGTCATGTTTATGTACATCCTTATTCAGCATAAAATTATTTCTGGTTTTGAAAACGTGTAGACACAGTTCGTATAGGTACATACCTGGCAAAGTAAGTAAATTGAACTTGATAAAAATTGGTTGACAACTCTCAGTACTGGAAACTTTTCCTATGCAACGAATGATACGTTTTTGAGTTAAAAACTCCAGCAGAAGATGTGGACCCACCCCAAAAACAAATTCCATACCGCATTTTTGACTCTACAAGAGCATAATATATATGGATTATCTGTTGCTGTGTTAGAACACTACTTAGATTTTTTATTAAATATGAAATCGTTCTTAATTTAGCAGCAAGATATTCACAATGGTGTTTCCAACTAAGAGTGTCATCAATGAATAATCCTAAAAATTTGACAGAATGTGATATATAGACAGTTTCATTATCTACTTGCATTTCTATATCCGGGCAGTTATTATTCTGTCCATTGTGGAATCGCAAAGAAGTAGTTTTACCGGTATTTCAAAAGATATCATGTGAACAGAACCATCTATGTAGTGTAATGAGTGAATTATTACTTTTTTTTGCAATTCAATATTGTCTTGACTAGTTATAATTAAAGACGTGTCGTCGGCATATGTTATGTTATGACATGTGCTGGTAAATTTAATAAATCAATATTATTGATGTAGAGAATGAACAGAACTGGTCCCAGAATTGAACCCTGGGGTACGCCTCTCAAAGTTTTTGAGACCTCTGAGCAAGTCTCTCCACTGTAATTGTTATAATTATTAATAGTTACATATTGCAGTCTCTCAATTAAATATGACTTTATCCAATCAAAAGCCCGACCAGTAACCCCATAGTTATATAGTTTGGTTAGTAATTTATCTTTATTAACACAGTCGAATGCCCTGCTGAGATCGCAGAAGATTCCAACGGGCATTCCCCGTTATTTATCGCTTTTACAACTGAATCGTAAAATGTGTGAATTGCAGAACTAGTAGATCTACCACAACGAAATCCATGCTGGCTGTTTGACAATATATTATTGTTAGTTAGGAATAATTCTAGCCTTTTTAGAAAACAAATTTCGTATATTTTAGAAAACACTGAATTTATTGTGATAGGCCTGTAGTTTTCCATCTCAAGAGGGTCGTTTTTTTTTAAACACCGGCACAATTTTACCTATCTTTAATTTTTCCGGAAAATATCTATTACAAAAGGATAAGTTAACAATATAAGTTAATTGAGGGACAATAAAATGAAAAAAATATTTGACAATGAACATAGGAATGCCATCAGGACAAGACGATTTCTTATTTTTTCATTTTTTATACACTACTTCAAATAACTCACATTCCGTGAAAGGACACAAACTAAGATGTTCTCTTAATGGTAAGGTATTTGGTTTATTATTAATTACATTTAAATTTATTATGTGTCGTCATGCAATGACAATATGAATACTAGAGTGGGTAAGGGTTGACATGTTTAGGTTATAGTGGTTTTCCTAAACATTAAAGCAAATGCTTTGCCAAGAAGAACCAATCCACAATTGCACACGATTTTGTCACCTCACTGTACAGGTTAATACTGATCTTCTGGGGCACCATACATAACACTTACATCACAATACAATATTAAAATGTACCATACGATTAAATAAACATTAAATCTAAATAGGTGTAAATTTAAATAAAGCAATCACCGAATTTCCAACTCCAAAAAACAAAAAAGACGTACAAAGGGTGTTAGGAATGCTAAAGTATGTTAGTAAATATATTCCGCACTTTTCTACAGGCGCTAAGATTTTAAGAGATTTAATAAAAAACGATGAGTTTGTATGGGATATGAATCATGATAACAAACTTAATGAAATCAAAAATAAATTAAGTAGTAACAAAAGGGAAATAGTGCTACAATTTTATGATGCAACAAAACCCGCTGTCATCTCAGTGGATAGTTCACAAAGTGGTTTGGGGGCGACAATCATGCCAATTTACAAACCTCTAAAAAAATGCCTGGCACGCCTTCAACGAATGTTAATAAAGCTGCAAAAATACAATGTTGAGGTGACATTAAAACCGGGAAAGCAACTAATCATTGCAGATACGTTATCCAGAGCGTATACAGATGAAGAACCGGACAACTGGGACGTGGAATTAAAATCGCATGTGTGTACCATTGTAGAACAAATTAATGTATCGCATCCGAAAATTGACGAAATAAAAAATGAAACCCTAATTGACGAAGAGCTGAAACAATTAAGCAAGTAATAATAAATGGTTGGCTAAACAACAGTCAAAATTTAAACAATAAAATTATATGTAAATACAGAACGGAATTGGTACTCATCGATGACGTCATATTTAAAGAACAATGCTTTCTAATTCCTACAAAATTAAAACAAGAAGTGCTCAACAAAATACATTAGAGTCACGTGGGGGCAGAAATTACTCAAAATGTATAGAATCGAAAAATTAAATCTAAATGCAACCAGCTAGAATATGATTACAGCTTAGAAAACATACCCGGTATACCTATTTATAGGATCCTTATTTGTGATTTAATTCAGTTTAGTGTATTATACGAGTTACATAAGAAATGCTATTATTGCACGAGAAGTTTATTCTCTAATTGGACGAGTGAAATAATAGCTTCTTATGTAACGTGTAAAATACAAATTTTTTTCGACTTTGCATCTCAAATCTAAAAAAAAATTAAAAAAGATAACTCCATGTTTAAACTTTGACATTTAGTCATTTTTTTTACAAATTTTGACGTCAATTAAATTTGAATTAATGATTCAAATACCAACTTCAAGTACAGAACAGTATCGTTATTGACTTTCAGTGACTTTATAACGATACTGATATTGGTGTCGTTATAGACCTATTAACGTTGAAAAGTCGAAAAAAATATTATTAAATAGTTTTAGTTAAGGTCCACTGTGAACGTGTAATTGTCTCAAAATATTTTGTTATAAGCTATATTATTTCTACAAAACTTTTGTTGAAAAAAATCTCGTTTTCCTAAATCCTAAAAAATGCACCAGATAGTTGGTCATTGAAGAAAATAATTTCACAGTTATCTTTTTGAAATTTTAGGGCGCTCTCTGGTACTTTAGATGTAAACATAACCTAATTTTTCGGTCAGTATTTGCTATAATTGTATTACCTACGTTTCCCATCTTTAATCTTTGCACATAATGTCATCACCCCGTTATTCATAATGAAATGGACAAAGCGAAAGAAGCAAACAAACAATAAAAAATCTGGGTTGGTCCCAGAAGGCACAAAATTAATTCTGAATTTGACGTTGGTTTACGTTGTGTACCTATAATCCCAACAATTTCTCTTTTTTTTTAATCGAATTGGGACTTGAGGGGCAAAGTATTAAAAAAAGAATCAAATTATGACATTTTCCGGATTTATTTTCCTTTTAACTTTTCACCGCTTCAACCAAAACGTCAGCTTTTTGAAATTCTATGATATTTCATCGAGAAAAAGCAATTTACAAAAAGCTGACAATACAATTGCCAATGCATATTCCAATGAGAATTGTATGGGCCTGAACGTTTGGGTCTGGATAAAAACGTCAGCTTTTTGGCTTTGTTAACTAAACTATACCTTAGAAACCTGTCGGCAAAAAATCTGACGTACAATTTGAAAAAATATATTGCATCCAATATTGTATGGGCCCAAATCTAACGGTAAACTTTTTTGAGCCTCATGTCGCGGATCGTTTCATAGCATTCTACACCTAAGATCTAAAAAGCTGACATACAAGTTTCCCGACACGGGCCCACGGACTACTTGAGAATAGGTTAGAAAATATGGATTGTAGAAATGTATAATTAGAAGAAAATAACAATCTTGTAAATCTGCACTCTCCTCCCGAAAGTCCCAATGATGTTACTAAGAAAGACAGAGTGGTGAAAAAACCAAACAGCTTGTAGAAATGATGAATCCGTCCGTGGTATTTGTTGTAGGTAGGTAGTTGAGAATTAATTAAAAATTTTACTTCGTCATTGACCAATACGGATTTAATAAGAAAATTGAATTTAACGATTGTAGTTTTGACTTAATGATTAATAAAAGTCATTTTCAAGTTAGTGGATAAGGTAAAATTAAAAACAAAAACAAGTGTGCAGAGTACTTGCGACAAATACATAAAAATCAATAAATCAGCCACATGAATTAATTTTTAATTAATTCCCAACTAAAACAAACAGGTTAAACTTGTAGAAAGGAGGAAAGGACAGAATAGTAGTAATTTTGTATTATTAAAAAAAATTATACCTTCGTTTTTGGAATATGTAGACAACGTTGACTTGATAACGTAGTGAACTAGAAAAATATATAATAATTGTTTTATGTAGATGTTAGACTATAAACACTTAAAATAAAGTAGTTCAAGTGAGAATTAGCATTAAACAAGTCCACAAACTACACACGTTTGGCATTGACGGTCGTCCATAAAAAACAAAAAAAAAACGACTAGTCCATAAAGAGGTACATTATGGTCGAAAAACTGTATGATAAACAGCAATAAGTTTACCTGTTGACCATAAAGTATTATTTCAGAACAAATCACAATTAGTAAGCTCCTAACATTACATACACCATTCACGCCAAACCTGTGCCATGTAGAATGTCCTATACTAAAATAATTTAATATTCCCTTTACAACCATATTACCTACTAACTAATGTTATTACATCATACTAACTCTAACGATACATAAAGCGTCAATTTTGTGAACGAATAAAATGCTCTTTAGCAATTTCAAAGATTAATAATTTACATTTAGTTTGTGACGGGATTTTTCCATAAATAATTGGTTTATTAGGAAATTCTCTCCCTACAGTATAGGCCGCCGTGTTTACGCTAACGCGTCTGAGTGTGCGTTTTTATATTGCGTCGTTTTGGAGATTTACTTGTTTAGAATTGGCTGTTTAGTTGGCATCCGTGTACCCTAAAACTGACGTCTCGGTGGTTCGCAAAAATGATACTTTCTTTTTCCTATTAAATCGTCGTAGTGAAAGGGGTGTATTTGGAGAATGCTGTTTAAAAACTAAACCATTGGACACGTGTTTAATAAATGGCGAGTGCAGTAAATTCGTCCACTTCTAATTAGGGAATAAACCTTTGGTTACGATTTCAGTGTAAGTAGCTTTCTTTCTTTTACGTTCCTTTGTTTTAGTGAAATATTTGTTCTTACGGGTTCTATTAATTCTAGGCGCCTTTTTTTTCTCTTCTTGTTTTCGTTTTGGTGTTTGCTGTCGTTTTAGACGTTCGTTCGACGTACTCCGTGGTAATTTGTCGCTGAATATCGAATGAGGAATTGACTGGCAACTTTAGTAAACTAATTACGAAGCCTACTAGACTTCTCTGGGAAATAAGCTTCTTGCAAGGCCATCATCGGTTGAAAGCCACCACTCAAGATAAGCCGGTTATCTACTCAATGGTGCAGTCCACCAACTGTGATCAGTGGAGGCCATTTTAATTTCTTTTCTTCGTAGATACTCAGATATTGGATTTGGATACGAGAGCTGTTATCTCGACCGACTAACTGTCAAACCCGGAAGACTCCTGGTTACACGAGCTAAGTTATTTATTTATGCATGCCATTGATTAATTAATTTATCGCGTTATGTATTTGTATCGTGGTTGAAAATTTAACACCGTATCTTTGTTGCGCCTATTTATTATTATAATGTGAGCTTGAAGGATCCTTTCAGTACAATCATTTATGTACGCGTTGAACTTATTTAATTTAAATAATCGGCCACGTTCCGGTACCCGTCGTCATTAGCATTAAGTACATTTTGAACCATAGTTTGTCGTGCGACTGATGTGAAGAGATTCAACAGAGTTCGCGACGTTCAATTCAACTAATTTATTTGGAGGCGCTTATGCTTTAACGTCATATACCTTTTTGTTAACTCGCTCTCGTGCATGAATCGTATCTGGGAGTTAGTTAGATATATGCTATTAATTTTATTTGATATTGGTATTGTTATGTGTCTCGCTCGATATGTAGGTCGAACTCTAGTCGCTAACACAATATATTGATTTCTGTGCACCTACCGTTTATTTATTTTTGGATCTACGAGTACCTAGTGGCTCTAGATATTTCTCTTACAGAATCCTAGGTGGCGCTTTATAAATTTTCAGAGCAGGATAGAGGCCTCGTTGTGAACGATTTTCAATACACGCACGACCACTTCCGACTAATTAAGAGCTGCCGTGTGGGGTCATCTAACACTGCGATACCTTACTATATTGGTTACAAATAAACCGTAATAAGTTTTCAAGTTTAAAAAATTATTAAAACGAAATTTAAAATTAAATTATACATATTGCTTAAACAAATTACAAGATGCATAAATATTGCCATCTCGCAATACTATTTTTAATCCTTACTGATTAAGTTGTGCGAAATACATGAATCGAACTTAACTGGACCTTATACCTTAAAAAAAGTGTTCTAAAATAATTAAAAAAGTACAACTAAACAACATAACAGTCTCCTTCATTAATTTTAATTTAAAAAAAAAAGTTTAGATGTATATTTTATATTTTTAACCGGAAGTGGTTTAGATAACCCTTAACACCCAAAAAAAAATTTAATCAAACAGTTCCATGCATGTGTCTGTGAATAAACAAAATGCAACTATACAACACTAAAGAGAATTGAAAATAAATGTTATATGTTCGTACAATACATGTTTTAAGCTGAAATAGTAGTTGCTTTTTTCAAATAAATAAGTTAATGTCAGTTAGAAAAACGTAATGTTCTACCTTACCTCGCAAAAAGAACGTTAGCATCATAAATAACACTCACCTGAAACAAGAACAATATATTAAAAATAAAATAACAAAATTCGTATATGTGATATTTCAGTTACTACGTAATCCATTTCGTTGGCTAGATAACGTTAGATGAATGAGCATATTGCAACTATTTTGTGCCATAAACGCGTAATTTCTCTATTATTTCTTTGAATATTGCGTTTTACAGACTTTAACGCCTGCCTAATTTATATCGAAACAAAAATACATAATATTTAGTAGTGATTCGGCTACAACCATGTTTAATAACATCATCTATCTACAATACGATGACAAAGTAAATAGGTATTGGAACTGAGAAAATAAAAGCTTCAGGGATGAAATTGACTAAATTTGTTTATTCTTTAGGTTTTCGTGTACCACCGATGTAGGTAATGTCTTATGTCTAAGAACTCTTTAAAGGAACTACTCTAGTCAAATATGTTCTTAAATAAATGCTATACCAGGATTTTAGAAATTTTATTAAATTCGGGAGATTTTAGAAATAGTGTCTTTGTGCATTATTCAGACTACATTCGAGACAATATTACATAAACAAGTAATGATGACATATCTAAATATTTCATCCTATATATTTTATTGAAATGATTTGTCTTCTTTGAGGAAGGGCACCAAAAAAAACACTAAGTCGTTTTCTCAGGTAACGTTTCGTGCAACGAATGTGCACTTCCTCAGGTCTTTAAAAAAATGGTCCGCCACTTGAAATAGTATATCTATGTGGTTTTTATACTATTTCAAGTGGCGGGCCATTTTTGTTTTAATGGCCTGAGGAAGTGCACGTTCGTTGCACGAAACGTTGCCTGAAAAAACGACTTAGTGGTTTTTTGGTGCCCCTCCTCAAAGAAGAACAAATCATTTAAATAAACAAGTAAATATATTTTTATTACTCTATGTTTGGGATAATGGAATTAAAACCTTTGTTTCACTACTTATTTTATTGAAATACAGTATAACTTAATTTTAGTGTACAAAATGCTTGATGTTGATGGTACGAATGCTTTAAGAATACTGCTCGTTTAAGGGATGTTAGCACGGTCTCTACCTGCTACCACTAATCCTCCGGTCCAAGGTTGAACTTGGGTCACTGGCGTAAACACTCTACATCTTATGAAATAAGATGGGTAGTTATGCGACGGTTTCCAAACCGAAAATTTTAACACCCCTTTTTTTCACTTTTTTCGACGAGTTAGAGTTAGTACGTTATAATGAAGCAAAAAAATTCTGTCCGACGGCCGGCAGGTGCCTCCCGGCCGTCCATCCGTATGTAAACAAGATATAGAGAAAACCACCCGTCCAATTTTTAGGAAACTTTGTACAAGGACTTTATTTATAATTCCAAAGATCTGATTAGTTTGTTGGGATAATCTATGTATCTCCACCAATATCAATTTTACAAAAAAAATTGAGGGAGAAAAGTTGAAAATTCTATTGTCTATAGCTTTGTTTGAAACATTTTTTTCTAAAACGCAATTTATTTTCGTTTATCCGGGCGATGTGCTGCCGTCCGTCCGTACATTAACAACATATCAAAAAAACTAGCCGTTTGATTTTTATGAAACTTTGTACAAGAACCTTATCTATATTTCCAAAGATCTGGTTAGATTTTGAACATAATCTATATGACCTACACAGATTTTCGAATTTTAAAATATTTAGAAAAATATTCATTTTAAACATTTTTGTTTTAAATAAAAGTTGTTTACAATTTAATTATACACAACTTTTGTTTAAACTATGTTTTTATCCGACAAGTAATTACCGAGATACATATAACAATCACGTGACAATAATTGTTGTAACAATATCTCCACCAATATCAATTTTACAAAAAAAGTTTAGGGAAAAAAGTTGTTAGAAATTCTACTGCCAATAGCTTTTCTTTGTACCATTTTTTCTTAAAACGAATTAAATTTTTGCTTACCATGGCGATGTGCAGTTCTGCGGTAACGCTTATTTATGTAAAAAATATTTTAATTTTTAACTTTAAATAAACGTGAAAATTCGACTTTTGAGTCGAGTTGTTTTCTTGTCATCTCCACCAAAAAGGAGTATTTGCAGGCAAAACAAACCCAGCCCTTACTTATTTAATCACCTATGTACTAAACGATAAAGTTAAAAACAACTTTCAATAAAAAATGATTCGAAATCTAGTAATATTAGTACTTCAAAGGCACCGTTGGTAAGATGCCCTGCTGCCTGTTTACTATACTGCGACCATGATGAGTGGCGTCAATTTAAATATACTTTCAACCAGCCAAGCAGTTTAATACCAACACGAATAAAGCAATTGATGAATTAGTTGAAAGTGGTCACAAATAATATTTATTTTTTATAAATGCATTGGCATTTATAAAATGTTATCAGAACATGCATGTATCCAATTTACATGATTTATTGCATATTTCCCAAGGTGTAATGAATGAGCCGGCAAGAAAAATAACACCAGTATTAAATTAATTACTGTTTTCATAAAATGTATGTTTGTTAATCAAACGAAAAGAAAATAATCGATTTATATGTTTAATTAATTTTTTTTTAAATCCTGAGCGACCTACTGAAGTGAACAATAACAAAATGACATTTTTTCACGCAAGGTCAAAATAAAAAAAATATTTATTCTACCAGGAATGTACGTTAAAACTACATATTATAAACACATCAACCAAAAATACTTTTATATACATACACAGATATAAAAATTATAAAAACATTTGTCAAGAATATTTTATTATACTCTTTAAATTGTCTTTTCTATTTCACAAAAAAAAATGAACTACGTTGGGGCCAGTCTCTGCAATTGTTTATTTTTATTCAACTGCGCTTTTATTCTGGTGTAAACTAAACTTCTATACATGTGATCAATACAAAGTTTTTCTCTCTAACATATTCATTGGTGCTCTTATATCCACTCACTTTAAGCATTGATTATAAAGTTACTCAATGCTTTAAGAATAAATTAAATGAATTATTTTCTTGCTCTTAAAATAAATTTTACCAATGTCAATGTAATTGTTTGTGCAAATTTACCTTTTTACTATCATTTTCAAATGTTTTAGTTTTATTTTAATATTGGTAAGGTGTGTTATTGAGAGTAAGTACTAACTGGTACACCCTATTTCTTGGTCCTTCAAGCCGGATTGACGTTTGAACAACAAGACGATACCCACTGCCGCACAAGGAACAAGTTGTTCAATTAGAAATACCGTTCTAAAATACAGCAACAAACAATGTATATCAAAGAAGTGGTATACTGAGGACGCCTAGAGTTCACAAAAATTGACATCTGACTACAAGCAAGTAAAAAAAGTAAGCAGCCATTTTCTTAGCGGTCAATTGGGTTCATTCATATTAATATTTCACATTCTCACATTCATACCTCACATCAAAATAAATTTATTTGAAAACTTGATTCTCGCTGACTTAATATTAAAATTAATTTTTGGAAAGTATTACTTTCAAGCGTTCCAATCCCGCTTTCTCTAATTGTTCTCGATGATTGGAATCAGTATTTTCTATTTCAGCGCATGCTCTTTGGGAAATTCGTTTTCCAAACAGCACAGCAGTGCCGGTCTAGGTTACTACATAGTCAACAACCTTCATATGCCACATCTACTACTCCACCCAAAAACACATCTGAAAAAGTACCAAGTTTTTCCATCCATGTCACGAGGTAGTACAGTGTCTGGAATGCTATCAATTCCTAGCTATAATGTAGGCCCATCCACACCGAGATTTTTAGAATTAATGTCCAATTTTTTTTCATTTTTAGTAAGTGAATTTCCACCACATTGAGGTAATTCTATATCAACACATAATGTATAAACTATGTTAATTTACTTAAACAACGATGACTTTCGAATGCATTAGAACTGCTTGAACGCAATTGACACATGAGCAAAATAGTTATCACCACGCGAAACGAACCAACAAAATAAAATGATATATATTTAGGGTGACGTACAGCAGTCTTTTTTTAAAGTGCACATGGTTGTAGAACTCCGTAAGTTGGTGCCTGTTACTATACTTCCTACACTGACAAATCCATGTTGATCAGGCGACGATACTTGAACTACGGCAATATTCGGTTGAAAAATTTTCTATTAAAAAGTCTGGGGATGTCGAAGAAGAAAATTGGAATATCAATCACCTCTTCCGTCCCCAACAGGAGCTGATCTGAAAATCTCCTTTACTTCTTAAGGTGCATATGGTGACTTGACCTCCATATCCGTGTGAATAACTATTCCTTTCGAATTGTTGGTTTTTCGATCATAGCTTCCTAGAGAAATTTAAGAGTGACAGCGATTCCGCGAGAAAACGCTGTGTTACATTTCCATTAAAACAAATTAGTTTCAAACGTGTTACGTTAGCACGAGTCGATGCTACATGCTGCAACAATTATAAGGTGTGTTACATGATTGTAAGCAACAGAAAGCGCAACAAGCATTATTGCAATCCACCCATGTTGGTTCTTTGTCTAGAATTATGTGGCTAAGTTATTTGTGAATAAAGGACGTTACTAACACAAGTAATTTTTTGTACAAAATTAGGACACGATGACTCATTAGGCTTATTTATTCACAAAATAGTTGTATTGAAAAACGCCTCTATTTTCATTCGTGCGTTAGTTGTTGACAAATGATTCTCAATATAAGACTACATAACCTAATTTAGCCTTTTGTAAAGTAGAATGGTTCGGGCCCACTCACACCAATTCAAAAAACGTTGTGTCCCCAATATTATTTCAATATCTTTGACTACTAGAAAAAAATGTTTCTCAAGGAATTTTATTTCTGATTCAATCCATTACATAGCAAAACTTTTTTTCGTGATATGGTGTTAGATTGGAAATGTGAAAACTGCAATTATTGTGCTTTGTTTTTACGATCCACTAACTAATAGTCAACCACCGGATCAACAGGTGCCATTATTGTAATCATGGCTGATAATAATATTACCGGAATTTGAAATTGGATCACGATCATGATATTTTCACCTTTTGCAGCCGGTCATCCAGTGGCGTAACTACCGCCGGTCCAGCGGATACAATGCGGTGCGGCCCACGACTACAAGGGGCCCCCATTTGAGGTTTTTTTTTGCTTGTTCCTTACACTTGAGAACAAATATACTGCACACAATTTTTTATTAAAGGATTTGCATGTTGTGTATGGATCTCTCCTGGACCCCAGTTCCAGATGTTCAATCTAACAAGCTGACTATGAAAATTATATAATAATCTTATATATATATATATATATATATATATATATATATATATATATATATATATATATATATACTGAATAAGTTTTGTTCAGTTTATTCCATTTTAAGTACGTACACCGAACAGGCAACATTTTTTGACTCGAATTTAAGGATGTTTGAAAAGAACCCAGCGATTCTGTAATAATGAGAGTACATATGTAATGACAAAATTGTAATTTTCAGTGTACAGCACGTCCCAACCATAGGCGTTTCATCCATTTTTGCGTTTACGTATTATCTATTTTTTTATTCATGTTTTATCCAAACACATACGGTTTGTCGGACACAATTTGCAATTAAAAAAATATTACACACCGCTACGTCAACAATATATTACAAAAAATGATTTACTTTGACAACAGCATTCTCCCAGAGTGAGAAAATGTACACGGCACCATACAAAACAATTAACTTTTAATGCATATTTTGGGCTGAGTAACCGTACGCAGTTTTCTCAAATATGCACAAAATGGGTGAAATGCTGCGTTTCGTTGGCGCGTCACCCCGCACTGTTAGCAACCGTGACCATCAGTGACACAGCTATATTGATTGATTACATTTCAGTTTTAATTAATGCAAAATTTGATTTCCTTGATAATTTTAATATTATTTCCATATTCTAATAATGCAATATTTCGGTGTCCCTCATTCGGTGTGTCCCGCAGAATGTAAACATTCGACACAACAGTGAATGCATTTGTTTTGGAAAACGCATATTCTTGGAAAGGTTGGAAAAAATATTTCTAGAAATTGTGTTGCGGCTGTGTTCAATAATATACAGAATGTTTGTATATGTACGAATGTAATCTGTTTGTGCGCTAATGCATACAAACAAATTTTCCAGTTAATGTTCTCAAAAACAATTTGTACCTTCCACGAACAATTGCTCTAAATATTCCAAGAATACTTTGTAGTGTTAGTGGTATTATTTTCAGTGAAACAGAAAATCGAAAGGCATTCGTCGAAGTTACTCTGCCTGATTTTGACAGCAGAAATTGCAAAAAATCCGTTCTATCAGGGAGTTGGCAAACTTGCTTCTGATCTAGTATTTCAGTCTCTCGGCTAGTTTCCCGGATGTGTGTTCCGTACTTTTACTCTTCTTGACAATTCCCGTGACAGTTGCAACGGCAGAGCGATCATTCTCGAAACTGAAGATGATCAAAAATTACCTTCGAAACTCGATGGGACAAGACAGGTTGGCAGACTTGAGTATTTTGTCCATAGAGAACAAGGTAACCAACTCCTTGAAAGCGAATCTGGACGAGATTATCGATGCGTTCGTTAAAACGAAAGTCCGGAGGGTAAGAATCTACTTATGTAATCCTTGTAAACATGTAAACTGTAAATAGATAGGTCTTAAACGTTCGAAATAAGCAAATGAAAACTGTGTCCAAAATTTTCCTTCTTTTCCTTTTTTTTTGCTTGTAAGGTAGGGCCCCCGACCGACTATGCATCGGGGCCCCGGTAGGGATCGTTACGCCACTGGTGTCATCAATGTTGAAAGATGATTTAGAAAGTAATTGTTCTTAAATAATAGAAATAGACCACAGTGCTTCAAAAGCAGCAACTACGTTTACTAATTTAGCGGACCGTTTAAAATTCAAATCTTGTTCGTTGAAGAACTTTCTGTCTGCTTAGAGATCCCCGTTCCTGCAAGAATTTTACCAAATCCTCGAAGCGCACAATGACATCGGGTTGTATCTTCTTTAATTTTTTCTTGGTTTTGCTATATGCGCATTGCAATGTGATATAGATAATTAGACGCTAGATTTTCTCCAAAAATGTTAAAATTGCGTATACTTAGATATACTCAACATATTCTCCTCTAAATTGGATACATTTATTACAGCGAACCTGCAACGTCTCTAGACCATTAAAAAAAATGTTTCTTCTTGCTCTGCAAACCAGACCTCCACAGCTTCTATTACCTCCTTGTTGGAAGAAAATGTACGACCTTTTATTTTTTTTTTTTCAGTTGAGGAAAAAGGTGATAGTCGGACGGAGCCAAATCGGGTGAATAACGGGGGTGTTCTAGTAATTCAAACCCTAAATCACAAATTTTTTGCATGGCAACATGAGATTTGTGTGCAGGGGCGTTGTCCTGCAAAAACAAAACACCTTTGGATAGCTTTCCGCGTCTTTTCTCTTTAATATTTTCCCGTAGAGTGGTCAGTATTGTCGAATAGTAATCTCCAGTTATTGTTCTACCCTTATCCAAAAAATCAATCATGATTACTCCATGGCAATCCCAAAAAACCGAAGCAAAACTTTTCCAGCAGATTTTTGGACACGAAACTTCTTAGGTCTTGGAGAACCAGAGTGTCGCCATTCCATCGATTGCTGCTTTGTTTCTGGATCGTAGAAATGTACCCAAGTCTCATCCATAGTAACAATTCGGTTTAAGAAATCTACATAGTTTTCAAATCGAGCACAGATCGAACGCGATGCTTCCACCCTTGCACGCTTTTGGTCAACATTCAAACATTTGGGTATCCATTTTGCAGCAATTTTCTCATGTCCAAATTGACGTGAACCATATGACGAACACGTTCGTATGAAATATTCAGTGTTTCAGATATCCGTTTTAGCCCAATTCGACGGTCTGATAAAATCATGTCATGAACTGCATCGATATTTTCGGGGACTGACACAGAAACTGGCCTTCCCGATCGGTCATCATCTTTAATGGAAAATTTACCTCTTTTGAAGCTTGCATTCCAATTTTTGACGATCGCATACGAAGGACATTGATCATCAAGAGTATTAAGCATATCTTCGTAAATCTGCTTACCTCTTAACCCTTTTAAATACAGGTACTTGATGATGGCTCGATACTCCAATTTTTCGATTTTCACAATTTCGGTGGACATCTTTTTTCATTTAATTTATTGCGTGACTCTGGTTTACTTTTTTGACGTCAAACTTTACACTGACACTTCTAATAAGTTATTGTTCGTTGCTATGGTAACGCAATATTTTGTTTATGCAAGGAACTGGTCTAGGTTAACTAGATATCAATACATCCTCGTACTATCGAGAATTCTCAATAAAAGATGTTTAACTCGAAAATGGTTAATCCTAAATTTTTGAGGAAAAAATCCTTATAAATGAAGATGCTGAGAGAAATTCTAGAAATTATTAATTTCGTAACTGCTATGAATAAACAAAGTTTTCAACAGTTTTTCTCTCAATAACCAAATTCATCGGCAAAATGCATACCCCTTGCGCAATTAAAAGTCACTAAAATTTTTAAGGTTTTGTCTAAAAATTAAAAAATAAAGTTTAGTTATTTAAGTTGTTTTATACAATGTATCCAAGAATCAATGTTACAGAAAATATCACAGCTATCATAGGAACTACCAAAAAATGGCTTAGACAAAAATTGATCAACCCTGCTGATCCTTTTTTGCTATTGCAATATATTAGGTAACACCCATTACATTAGTTGAATATTTAGTTTCTTAATTGTAAACAAGTTTCATTAGATATATATGGCATCTAAATTTGTCAGTTTTTGATATATTGTCATATAGAAAAGTCGAATCATTTGTTAATGTAGCATAAGACAAATAAATTGAATTGAATTGAATATTCAGTAAAAAAAATTGAAGCCATTTTTTAGTAGTTGCTTTGATATCTGAAATATTTACTGTAACATTGAATTTGGGACACATTGTATTTAAACAAAAGGTATGAAATTATACTAAGTGAAATTAACCAAGAACAAATTTTAACAAAAAAATCCTTATTTCATTTTAATTTATATTTAAAGTTACATTTAGGGAGCACATAAAATTAACAACAAAGTTAATTGTAAATCTACGTCAAGTGAAAACTTAATGTGTCTTACTTTTGATGTTCGGTTATTAATATTGTTCTTTGAACATTATCGTGGCAAACTTATTTTATGCTTTATATTAAAGTAAATATGATTTTAACCAAAACATCATAAATCGTGTTATTTCGCTGAATTTACTACATGAGACTTTAATCTTTTGTTCCATAACTATTTGACGGAAAATTCTGTAACAGATTACATCATTCAAGCGCGTATATAATTTTCTTACGTTAAGACATTAATTATACGACGGAGTCAGATTGGCAAAGCTTATGGTAGCTTTGGAAACGCAGTTATAATTAAAAAATTACAATGGATGGCGCTGCTAGTACAAAATTATCTTGTTATGTTTAAAATAAATACGAGAATTTGATAAGCAAAGTTACGCACCAGTCCGATTATCGAGACTCTGATATGATAGAACTGACTCTGCGAAGCTAATTGTTTGTTATGTTAAGCAAAGTCTTGCGCTTTTAAATTTCAATGATGTTTAAATGCAGTCAAAACAATTAACGTAGCGTCGATCCTTCTTCTAATACAAGGACAGACATTAAAAACGCAAATCAATTGTATAAAATATTCCAGATGATTTATATTGCAAAAATTAAAAAATAGGTCGTGTGTTTGGAAGTGGCTCACGATTAAAAAATATACTCCAGATAAGTCGTAACTTTGAATATATAATTGAACTAGGTATATAAACAAAGCTCGTGCTGAGTTGAAAAAGAAGTTGTAAATCGTTTTTTTGTCATTCTTTACAACTTTGCAAATAATAAACGTTGTATCTTCAAAACTTCCAAGTTGCCGCTATACCACAAATTTCGGCGAACCGTTTAACAAAAGAATGCCCTAATTATAAATAAAAAACATTTTCAGTTCTTATCGTAACGGAATGCAACTGCTACAATAACAACTTGTGAGAAAGTTTGGATTGCGTCATTGTTTACCCAACGCGAACATTATATACCGTTTGCATTTTTTCAGCGCTAACAATTTAAATCAGCAACATCAAGCAATTGAATACTGTACTACAAAATTTAGCGATGACAATAACCTTTTTAACGAATTTGAGCGTTTGAATGCAGTACTGCAAATACTTCAGTATCGCCGCCTGGTGGCCGAATGTGGTTAAGGCGTTTCCAATTTTTATATGGGGTTTGCCAATCTGACTCCGCCGTATAATCAATGGTTAAGATTAGTTTGCTACGCAATTCGTCATTTTGCACACTACTATCATATTTGCAATGAAAATATGTTCAAGCATTTCTAGAAATATTTACAATGTACCTATCCCAAAATGTCCTCTTATCTTTATTAAACACGTTACCTTTCACATTTCAGATGTATGACTACTAAACTAATTACAACCAATCGCATTTATGTAAAATCAGAACTCAATATTCAGCACCACTAACCTCATTTTAATATGAGGTTACGTCGAACACACGACCCATTTACCCTCTTAACACTCACACAAAATTTCATCAAAATCTGTTTAGGAGTTTGGAGAATTATACCTTTTATGTGTTTAAAAGGGTAGTTTTGATTCACATTTGAACCAGGTTGTAATTTTTGTTTTTGAGGAAAATATTTTGTTTAAAAATAATGAAGTTACTTCAAACTCTCTTTATGTAAACTATGTGAAAAAAATGCGTTTATTAATTTATTTATAAATAACTCCCGAAGAAGTCCACCTACAATTATGATAACTACCAACCGCTAGTGTCATTCAACTAATGAAACTAGTCATGTAAGCTGAATTGGGAACAATTCGCAAATTTCACAACAGAAAAATAGAATTAATAGAAAGTAAAGTAAAAGTAGTTCATAAGGAACCATGTAGTAGGTCAATTATACTCAGTATACTATTGGCGCGGAGTAATAAACCTGTCAAAATTATCGAATCTCCCGTATTGCAGTGGCGTAGGTACCTGATACGTTTGGAAAATCATATTTTTAGTAGGTAAATATATTATAATAGTAAAATCTACCTTGATATGAATTATTATGTGGTTTCTTTTATTGTTTCAATCCTTACTTTGTGGAATCTATATTTCATAGTAAATAATTTAATTCAGCAATATTCCACCGTTTAATAAGATATAAATAGATACAAAACTTTTGTAAAACACAGTATTTGAGTATAAAATTAAACTCTAAAATCGATAAATGACAAATGTGTCGTTTCTCAATTTGTCTATTTTAAATTTTAATTTTATATAGGTACGTATACTGAGTTTTACAAAAGTTATGAATCTATTTGTATCTTATTAAACTGTGGAATATTTAAAAAAAAATTATTTACTATTATGTGTTGGATTATCTATCATCAGGTAAAGTGGGGTCGTTAGCGCAGTCATTACGG
Source organism: Abscondita cerata (assembly GCA_030710515.1). NCBI lineage: Eukaryota > Metazoa > Arthropoda > Insecta > Coleoptera > Lampyridae > Abscondita > Abscondita cerata. The sequence goes on from JALBCR010002589.1 coordinate 89,591, forward strand.
CAGACGGGTTGTAATTTCTGCGAAAGATTACAGATAATTAGATGTTTGACCGAAGGGCTTCGTATACTTTCTAAATGAAAAATATGTTTAGTTTGTTATTAGCAATGAATCGGCTTGTTTGTTTGTTTGTGTGTTAGTGCAAATAATTTTGAAATGGAAAACTTTTCACCAGCAAAACGTGTTAAAAGTGGTGCGTTATCTGCTAATGAAAAAATTATAATATTAAATGTGCATGACGCTATTCGATGTCAACAGCCTGCAAAAAGTGTCGATGATATTGTAGGATTATGTTCTGCAATGACGGGAATATCAAAATCCACCATTTATAAACTAGTGAGGGAAAGAAAAAATTTGGGACAAGTGCTTCACCCACTTCCATCTCCTGATCGGCGCCCGATGGAATTAGATGATGCAATGAGGAATTCTGTCCGTAGAAAGGTTCACTCGTTCTACTTACGGAAAGAGATTCCTACAATCGATAAGATTTTACTAGCAGTAAATGAGGATGAAAATCTACCCCAAATGAGTCGTATAACACTGTGGAAACTTCTTCGCAAGTTGAAGTTTACTTGGGAGAAGATAAATAGAAGATCCGTTTTAATTGAAAAACAAGAGATTATTACATGGAGGAGAAATTAGCTTCGGAAAATAAGAAAATGTAGGCGTGAAGGAAGGCGTATATTCTATTTGGATGAAACCTGGATCAATGCAGGACATATTACTCATATTGGCAATGAAGATGGCTTTGTAGATGGTGGTTTGTTAGAATTCGAATCAAAGAAAACTGGCGACTACCACGAAGACAAGAATGCTAATGTGTTTGAAGAATATTTTGAGCAGATGCTAGATTTGATACCCCAAGGATTTATAATAGTTATGGACAACGCCAGCTACCACTCACAAAGATACGAAAATTTACCTACCAGCGCTTGGAGGAAAGCAGAAATTATAGATTGGTTATCTGTTAAGAATATAACTTTTGAGGATGACATGGTGAAAAGAGAATTATTGGATATTGTTAAAGTTCATAAGAATAAGTATATACGTCATGTTATTGACAAAATGGCAAAGAATCGGGGCATTGAAGTACTGCGTTTACCACCTTACCATTGTGAGCTGAATCCTATAGAGTTGGTTCTGGCTCAAGTAAAAGGTGACGTCGCTCGTAACAATACCACTTTTAAACTCGACGACGTGAAAAAACTTCTGGAAAATGCATTAAACAAAGTAACACCTGAAAGATGGAAGAACTGTGTATCTCATGTCGTTAAGGAAGAAGACAAATGTTGGCAACTGGATAATTTAGTAGAGATAACATTGGAGCCAATTATTATATCAGTAAACACACAAGACAGCGATTCTGATTCCGAAATGGAAATTTCAGAAGAGGAAGAAAGTTAAATGACCAAGCGTAATGTGCCTGAAACAGTGTTCTACTCTCTAAACACCATTTATTGTAACCATGAGTGAGTATTGTCAGTTATTTTTAAATATACCTATTTTACCTACTAATGTCTTGTTATTTAAATGAACATTTTTATGCCTGTTACTTTTATCTATTCATTTTGATAAGTTTCCATGACAACCACATAATTTTATAATTGAGCCAAATTTACTTTTTGATGCCTAAAAATCGGTCCCCGCAAATTAATTGTAATTGTAATAAATGTACTGACGATATCTGCATTACTATTTTATTTTATATTTATGTCATATATTATTTATATGTTATTTATTTTATTTGTATAGTAGATCACATTACAAATTTTACTTCTTACGTATTATATACCATTATTTTTGTATCTTGGTATAATACCCACATCTACGGCTATGATTCTCGTTTGGTCAGTACCTGGGCTGATGGCAACGTGTTTACACAGATTAAACTATTGTTCTCAGACCCTATATGGGTCGATATGCTGCAAGAGCGGCACAATGATCGTATTTTGGTTAGAATTTATTGGTTTTACTTAACCGTAGAAGTACCGCTTTCACAAGAAAATAAAGAATTATTTCAAGCAACTATGATTTATTACTCCGCGCCAATAGTATACAGACTTTAAAAGTAAAATGTGTGTCTTGCGACATCTCGTGTAAACATTGACACGTGTGAATAGTATAAACTAAGAAAAATTCCAACAGTTAACTGTAACGGCATGTTCCGTGTGTGCTTCTGTACAAGTTATACTTGGCTTTATCGGCAAGCATTAAAGCTATCGCTTAGATAGCGCTTTGCACTTTAACACACACATGCCGTTACAGTTAACTCTTCGCATTTTTCTTAGTCAATTAAAAGGTGCACCTTCCTGATTAAATTTAATTATAATAATAATATAACCATGGTTTCCGATACCCTAGGGTATCATTTTCAAATTTAATTAAGTAATATTCAAAAAATACAAAAAATTAAGTTAAGTAAGTGGGTGAAATCTGCTACTACTTTTTCTGTTCGTGGGTGAGTAGCAGTAGATTTTATCTACTTACTCAATCAAATTTTTGGTATTTTTTAGATATTACTTGATTAATTTGAAAATGATACCGTATGGTATCAAAACCATGGTTATATTATTATTATATTTAAATTTAATAAGGAAGGTGCACCTTTTATTTGACTTTGAAAAATAGAATTCATAGGTAAACGTCTAAACAAATATTAAGTCTACCACCAGAAATACATCATCTCCCCCAGAATGTATAACGCCCAGATGATTCTATATTTGCATGTGAACTTCCCGAAGTTGCCGATAGGTGGCCATACGTGTTACATTATTATAATATTTTAGTTTCCTGTTCTTTTCACACCTAACACTCAATTTAAAATTAAAGATTAATTCAAACTAACTGAATAGTATATCTAAATAGTATATAAAAACTTAAAACTAATTTTTTTTTAAATTATTGCGTTGTTCCGTCGTGTGGTAACATTAATTCGCGATATTCAATAAATGACGAAACCGGAAAGCCAACGCGTAACGCCATCTATCGGTGACTGAAGGAAACACTAACGCGTATATAGAATGCTTGTATCTATGGGACGTTCTACATTCCATAGGAGATGATGTATTTCTGCTACTACTAATAAACAAAATAACCCACTTCAAAAAACTACAACTAAGTACTATATTTTGAATAAGAATTAACGAAATAAAATAAATTGTCGCCGCAGACCTTTCACACGTGTGTCTCATACAATGTTTTATCTACCTATATCAGAACTAATTTTTGCAAATTACAACAGCCTACTCTTTATTTAAATTTTGAATGTGGCATATTGCTTAGTTGACAACCAACAAAATATAGATATTAATTAATAAATTATTTTTGATCTCACCACTAAAAAAACTCCTAAAAGAAACATCCCACATTTGGGAAAATCTACAGATTAATTAACTTTCTTTCTTTAACTACCTTTTCAAACACATAATTATATTGTTTGGTTTCAATTTATCCTAGAAAAGTAAAGTTAATATAACCCTACTTGCTTCGCGTCTAATTAGATTGTCAAACTTTGCAAACATTAATAACTATCGCATAGATCATGTTTAATTAAATCTTAACTGGAATTAGAATGTTAGATTTAATAACATTTTAGCTACACGCAATTAACAACAAAACTTAATTCGTGGTAATCAGACATGTCCACTGGGGTGGAAATTTATATCAATTTGTGCAACTAGAACTGTTATATTGTGAATCAATTTCATCAGATCGTTTGTTTCAATTAAAAAATAATTTAACACGTGCATTTACATTACACAATGTACCTATTAATCGTCCATTTATGTTTTTACAACACAGCATTAAACACAAACACAAACACTTTTAATTTTAATTTTAGATTCAATATGTCTCTTAGTGGTTGTAATTTTTATGTCATTGTGTTTATATTACTGGCGTATTTACACCGTGTTTATCCTGAGGGAACTACAAAATACACGATTTGTCGATTCATTTACTAGTTGATGCTTTTTTATTGGATATATTCAAATGCAGTTTGTTTGAAAGCGTTTTTGTTAAATCAATTACTTTAATTAATGTAAAACTTTGTGGGTATTAATTGCATGTATTTAGTACTATCCAATTTACTATTCATTTATGCACACGTTGCTCTAGTTTCCGGTTATCTTTAATCTTTTGTTATTTCCGTAATAACGTACATGAGTAGTTTGGCTTATATTTCTACTTTAATATGTACAATCGCATACATCTAGGCATTCCCATTTGTTGTTCTCGTTTGTCTTTATTTATGTGTTTGAAACATTTATTACCCAACAGAATTTTTCTTTGTGTGCGCTGTCGCTATTCCATAGATAGTATTAGGTCTTGAATATGTAGAAGATTTCTTACTGCATGTAGGTATTACTTACTTCTTATAAACGTGTAAACTTCTACTCTATATTTAAAAATTCTAACACGTACGAATATATTATATATAGTATAAAAACCAGTATCGTTGAATATAAAAATGTGTACGGTAAATATTTTTTTATTGTATCATATGTGAGAGGAACAGATAAATATTATTTTGGAAAGGTGTTACTGATTTTATGTCATGCTGAATAAAAACTCAGTTTATATAAATTTTTATCATAGAGGTGTAGTTATTGGGGTACTTTCTATCATTGATTTTGGTGGCAGAAATCAATTCTTATTGACAAGTGAAGTAAAGTACTCACAAGTGGGTAAATGTGACAGCTGCCAACTATACGTTCTTACTACGAAAACTACAAATTTGATAAGCACAAATTATGTACTTTTTGAATTCAGAGAAAATGATTTCAACAGTTGTGCTTGTAAATAAAACGTCAAATATTCATAAGTAAGCAAAATGTCATTAAAAAGTATGGAAAGGGTCAAACTTCTCATTTGCTTATACAGGGTGTCCCACGACTTTTAATATTCCCATATTTCGAAAACTGTTCACATGACTAGTATGAAATTTGGCAGTGATCTCAACTTTTTCTTACAAATGTATAATAAACAAATTTTGACAGTTCAGAGTTTTCAAAACAGTTTTCGAAATATTGGGCAGTCAGAACATCGTGAAACATCCTGTATATTACAATTACTATTGCGACTAAAATTTAATTTTAAACCGAGTTACATGAATTTTAATTTAACTGTTGTTAAAAGATTAATTTACATTTTAAACAATTCAATTTTTGGGTTTAGAACGTGTTTATTTTGTTTAAAAGCAAAACAAATATTGTTTGACACAATAGCATAAAATTGTTAGATTACATATTTTAAGTACTATAAACACTTGCAATAATGCCAATTATTAAATTTTTAGTTTTTCATTATTCAATTCAGCTGAAGAAACTTACAGGAAATAATTGTGAGAAGTTTATTTTATTCTTACTCCGTACTTTTTGTTTTAAAGTTTCAAATGGATTGCGACACCCAACACTGCCAAGTTTTCAAAGATAATCATAAAAATTATGATACACGGGTTTTAATAACAAAATCAACAATCAAATGAAATATCAAAACAAACTAAAAATTCTGTATGTGGTTGGCAAAATACACTAGTAACATATACAGGGTGTGGCGCAAAGAGTTTTGACTAAAAGTAATGGCGGATAGAGTTATGTTAAAAATCTGAAATTACGAAGCTATAGGTTTTCGATGAAGTATTTTCAAGATATTTCGATTTTTTTTTAAATTTTGAACAAATCCTAGTCTACATTGAATACCGATATCTCCATTAATTACGAAGCTAGTGACGTGAAATTGTAACTAATAAACAACAAGCGCTTGCCCGTTAACTCCATGTGTCCAACTCATTGATATTTCATACAGAGTGTTCAAAACTTAGCTGTCACCGTGGCCAATTTAAATCATTTATAAGCTGCTTACTTTAAATAGAACACCCTGTATTTTATTACATTTTCGCTGTATTTTTTAAGCCAATTCGTTTGGTATTAATATTCCCTATACCTAAATCCAACCAGTTTTGAGATATTTCATTATCTTTGTTAAAACATAACAACACTTGATTATTTCAACATTAGTAAAGGGTAGGCCATGGCTGTCAAAGATTTGATAGTTAGAACGTTAATGTTTATGTTGTTTTGACAGTTTTCTTTACCAGTTTGTATTTCATAGTAAATAATGGCAAATGTAGGGTTTACTAATGATGATTTCCTAAATCTTATTATTATTTACTGCGAGTGTAATAGAATTGTTGAAAGGACTTGTCGTGTTTTTGCAGAAAGATATCCAAATCGACCAAATGCAACTGGTGGTATTATAAGAAGATTGCTTAAAAACTGCCGTCAGTTTGGTCAATTTAAGACACAAATTAATAAAAATAAACCACTAGTGGACAATGACATAAACGAAATTAATGTTTTGGGTTATTTTACGGCGTCTCCAAATGCCTCTATTAGAGATTGTGAAAGAGATCTTACTTTGTCGACGAGAACAATTCATCGCATTTTAAAAAAACTCAAATGGAAACCATTTTCGTATCATTTGGTGCAGCACTTAAAATTAGATGATCCTCCTCGAAGGGTGCAATTCTGTGAATGGTTTTTAATGAAGACCCAAGAGGATGAAAACTTCATAAAAAAAGTTATATGTTATGATGAAGCAAAGTTTAGCAAAAATGGATTATTTAATCGACATAATTCCCATTTTTGGTCTAATGAAAATCCACATGTTATTAAAGAACGTTCTTTCCAAGATAGTTGGAGTTTTAATGTTTTTTGTGCAATAAAAGACGATAAAATTTTAGCAATAAAATTTTATGATGAAAATTTAAACGGTGAAAGATATTGCGACATTTTAGAAGAAGTCATACGACCCGCGTTACATACTTTAAGAAATGGAGAGGCGACTTCAGCTTGGTATCAGCAAGATGGAGCACCTCCTCATAACTTTGGGCGTGTTTCTGACCATCTCTACGACATGTTTGATGATAGATGGATTGCCAATCAAGGTCCGTTTCGTTGGCCAGCTTGCTCTCCTGATTTGGCTCCTTTAGATTTTGGTATTTGGGGTTACATTAAAAATCAGGTATTTTCCAAACCTGTTACGACAAAGGAAGATATGATGCAAAGAGTCTGACTTGCTTTTAATTCTCTAACACCCGACCATATTTCCAGAATTACAAGACTTAGCTTAATGAAAAGGATTCATAAATGTTTAGAAGAAGATGGAGCTAATTTTGAACACTTATTCTAAAACTTTATTTGTTTAATATTACATTTAGTTATTTTTGTTTGTAAGTTATCTAATTAAATTAATACAAAATACCTAGTCAACGTTTTTAATGATATCCATAATTAATAATCCTTTCAGGCTATTGGTTACTTTTCAGAATTAATAACTTAAAAAATATCAAAATATCACCTTAAATAATGGAAATCATGGCCTACCTTTTACTAATGTTGAAATAATTAAGTGTTGTTATGTTTTAACAAAGATAATGAAATATCTCAAAACTGGTTGGATTAAGGTATAGGGAATACTGATACCAAACGAATTGGCTTAAAAAATACAGCGAAAATGTAATAAAAATACAGGGTGTTCTATTTAAAGTAAGCAACTTATAAATGATTTAAATTGGCCACGGTGGCAGCTAAGTTTTAAACACTCTGTATGAAATATCAATGAGTTGGACACATGGAGTTAACGGGCAAGCGCTTGTTGTTTATTAGTTACAATTTCACGTCACTAGCTTCGTAAATAATGGAGATATCGGTATTCAATGTAGACTAGGATTTTTCAAAATTTTTAAAAAAATCGAAATATCTCGAAAATACTTCATTTTGATATAGGACATTGTTCACAAATTTAATCTAAAATTTCATGTAGAATCCGAAAATAAAATAAAAAATACTAGGTTCCATTTAAAATAACAATGTTGACGTCTACTTCCGGTATAACCAGAAGGGGCACATTAAGGACAATATTATATTTGAACTCGGCGTCATCGAAAACCTATAGCTTCGTAATTTCAGATTTTTAACATAACTCTATCCGCCATAACTTTTAATCAAAACTCTTCGCGCCACACCCTGTATGCAATAGTTTTTCTGGTTAAACCTAAATATAGCATGCACACTAATTTAGTAATATGAATTTTAAAATAAATAATCACAACAACCCATAAATGTCTAAATTGTTAAAGCAAATGGTAGTATACAATGTACACCCTTACGTCATGCTGAATTCTAAACTATCTCTCACCAACCGATGATAAGAATCTCGCCACTCGGTAGAGGTTGATTTCCATATTGATCGGGTCAACGGAAGTATCTAATTTGTACGCTCACGCCGCACCCAACCCAAATTTATCTCACCAGCCCAAGATAAGAAATTGTCCACTCGCTTGTGGTTAATTTCATATGGATTGAGTATCCAAAAATAAAAGCCTAAAAAAATATGGACGAAGTTGCATTCATTGTCTTTCGTAATGGCACATACCTTAGTTGGTGGACGGCTTTAAGAATCACATAATAATCAAAAGTGTGTTTATTTATTTTAAAGGAATAAATATATGAGAATCAATAAGGCATGTATCATAGTAACAGTCACCAATTTGCGGAGTTCTACAATCACGTGCACTGAGCTACTTCGCTATTGGTTGATCAGTATTTGAAGGACATCGCAAATCGACTGCTTTACACCACACTAAATATGTATCGTTTCATTTATGTTGCTGTGGTGGTTTGTGCCGCGATCATATTTTTTGTCTAAATACTATTATTCACGTGCACACTATATGATCAAAACGCTATTTTGCTTCGTGAATCTTATTATATTAACGTTGATTGAAAAATTTGGTAAGATACGCAACGCATATGAATAAAAGGTACAAAAAAATTCCCCGACTGCAGTTATGACGAAAAGAAAAACTAACAAAGAAAGGACACAGAAGAAAAAATCTAAGAAACACAGAGGTGTAAAAAAAGAAGAAATTGAGAAAACAATAGAAAAAGTCAAAAAAGAAAAGGCAAAAGCGATCGATTAAAGCCAAAGAAAGCAATGGAGATACACTGAAAAAAATATGAACGAATAATGAAGAAGAATATATGAAAGGAAATAGAAAATAGAAGGAATTCCAGAAAATGAAGAATGTAATAATACGCATTTTTTAGGGAAAAGAATTGGGAAAAGTGATTAAGGTTCTAAGGAAATATTTGCAAAAAAAACTACAAAGCAAATGTAAAGAAAATAAAAATGATAAACGATCGATAAGTGATAAGTGTTACGACATCTAGTGTGAACTTGTGTTAACGTAACACGTACGAAAATGCATTCGCATTAAAGTATATTTGTCAGCAGATATTCGTATGTTTTTATCTTAGTGGATTGTTTCACTAAATTCTCTTTGGTTTTCCTGCTACGTACTGCTACGGCTACTACAAACATTACCAAAATTCTTGAAGATTAGGTATTTCATCTTTTGGGTACTCCACAATATATTATTACGGATAATAAAATCCAATTCCGTAGTAAAGAGTTTACGAAGCTTAGTCACGAATACGCGACAACTCTTCTCTATATTGCTAGGTACTATCCTAGGGTAAATCAAGAGTGAGTCAACTGCTTGCTCCAAACTATAATTGCGATATATATTAAGTCTAACCAGGAGCAATGGAATGCAAATCTTGCCACAGTTAATTGCACTATTCTAACGGCAAAACGTGAGATCATTGAATGTACTTCGTACTACGCTTTGTTTGGTCTTAAACATGTACCAGAAAATTATTTTAGTCGTTCATTGGAAATGAACAAACAGTCAGATTCTATGAAACTTCCTACTCTTAATCCTTAGTTGTATGGGGATATACTCCATTATATCCTAGGTAAGCTAACCAAAGCTTATAGTAAACAACAGGTACCTTACAATCTTTGTAAAGGGCACGTGAAATATAGTTTAGGGTACCGAGTATGGAAGCGTAACTTTATTTTATCTTCGGCTGCAAAATTAGCACCTAAGTTTGTGGGACCTTTTTGCATTAAAATTTGCTCACTCCTGAAGATCCCAAAAAGGAAGAAACAGCTGTCGAGTGATTTTTGATGTTTGTTTGCTATTGTACAATCTCTTGCGAACTTACAGCAGGCAATTCGAGATATTTATTTTTGCAACACTTAGTTGGCTATGATTACTGAAGGATACTTATGTATCTGCTTTCACATCTGTCGGCAAAGTTGCTTTAAAAATAATAAAGAGAAAAGGAATAGGAAAAAAAGAAAATAGGGGTGGCGGAAAAAGAAAGAGAAAAGTAAACAAATATAAATATTTAGGGTATAGTATTAGGTATGACAATAAAGATAAAGTGAATACAAGAGAGCTGAGACGGAACGAAAATAGAATAGTAGAGCAAGTATGGGAAATAAGAGAACGGATATTTGGAAAGATTTTGAGAAAAGAGGATGTAGTTTTGAGAGGATAATAAGAAGTGTGAAGTTATACTTATGGAGCATAGATTTGGGGATCTATAGAATGGGAAGAACTAGATAGAAGAGAAATATTAGAAGTGGACGTTAGGACTAGAGAAAGAGAAACCGGGTTATATAGTAAAAAAGGACTAAAGCTAGAAATAAAATACGAATAGAAATAGAAAACAGAGCGTTGAGATATGAAGAAAAATGGAAAGACAATGAGATACTGTATGAATACTGAAAAAGCAGTAGAGGCACAGCACATAAAATACGGAAGAAGAAAAATAAAATATTATGAAAGAGGTAGATATACAAGAGAAGAGATAAAAAGGTTGGGACAAGAAGGAAAATGTATGGAAGAAAAGATAAGAACAAGAAATAAAATCACACAAATGCAGGAAAGAAAAACAAATATAAAGAGGAATATAGAAAACTAATAACAGAAAGTGTTCTAAAGTACAAAACAGAGGAAAAAGGTTATAAAGAATAATAGCAAGATTTAGAACAGAACACAAAGAAAAGGAAAATTAGTACTGGATGAATGATGAAGATTGTGTGGGAATGAATGAAAAAACATAGAACATGTCAAATGAGGGTGCCGAGAATTACAACCAGAAGAAACGGAGAGGTGGATATTATTAGGGGCAAAGAGGAAGGAATATAATGGATAAAAGAAGTGATAGAAAAAAGGAAAAAATAGTGAGAAGATGGGTTTGGAGTATTGTTAATTATAAAATTTTTATAAAGAAGCCGATTTTTCCTTATTTGAAACAGAACACAAATTTATTTTAAACCGTAGATTGAAAAATTTAGAAAGATGTGCAAGCAGTATGAATAAAATGTTACCAAAAAATTGCCTCATTATGTAGATGGCTCTATCATCGATTTAACCTGAGTTATTTGGTAGCTTCGTAATTGTCGTTGATATGTAGTCGTAGTTGAATCGGAGTTTGTGTTTCGAAATTGCTGTGATTTCTGTCACAATGACTCAGTTTGAATACATCAGTTGCACAAATAATAAAAACAAAGAATTGAATCGACATTGTATTCAAATGAGTTGCGTATCTTTCCAAACTTTTCAATCAACGATTTAACTGTTAGGAATTCCAAAGAAATGACTCTTGGAGATTACAATCTAAATTGTTTGATAAAAATTATTAAAATTAGACGAAAATTTGCTTTTTGCAATTTATTTCTGTGTATGGTGACAAATGGTTTTAAAACTTTATAATCAATGGTTTTAGTAAGAAAAAAATATAACAAAAAGTGCGAGCAACCTTTTAAAACTGTCATTGGGATTATTGAAATACAATGTATCGTAAATATTTAGCAAAGTCAAAAACATACACAAAGAAATGAAATGAAAAACAATATATATAGATGTATTTACCGAGAACCCACAAACAGGTTGTCGTAAGCTTATAAATTAAACAGAGTGGTATTGATTAGGTATTAAGTACAAACCGTATAATAGAGATTAACCAAAATTTTGATATAAAAAGCTTTTAGTGCAAGATTAAAAGTCAAAAATCCTTTCAACAAATATGATACCAGTCATAAATGATTTTTTATTTATTTACTTAATCTCTTCCTTATTAATGTGTTGCTTTTTATTTTCTTAATATCATTTGGAGAAAAGTTATGCAAGTCTAATATTAAAACGTAATAAAGCATTGCTGTAAGTCATACGGTAGTTGAAATATCTTAATTTTTTTGTTCAAATATTTCTATTTATCACTTGCGTTTTTTATTTAACTTAGTTATTTTTAATTCACTTGGAATTCCTTTCCTTTGTGCTTTTACAAGCAACAAGTTTATTGATCTAAAAGCAAATTTATTAATAAAGTAAAGGTAAAATTTAAATTAATAAGGTATACAGACTCTCGGCTCGTTTCTCCAAGAAATTTGTAATTTAAACATTACAAGGACGTATCTGTTTTAAAATATTTTTGAACGTCATTCGGATAACATTTAGTTCAATACAGAATGATTTTGCTATTGAATTAATTTTATTTATCCTCCAAAATTAAAGTTGGCATATTGAATCCAGGGTAGTGATTTAATTTCGTCCCTCCACTTCAAGGAATTCTTAGTAAGATAATAATCTTCAAAATTATTTTATAATAATAATAATAAAATTTTCTAATATCGTGTGAAAACGCATACATTTCCTTTATTGTAATCAACCACTTTACATAATAAATAAATAAAGACAAGTCAAGCTTTTATAAATCTATTATAAGCACATTCAATAATATTAGCAATATGTTGGAGTATTCAGTTTAAGTGGATTAGTTCAAAATTTCTAACATAGCGTTTAAATATTGATTTAAGTATAACAATAAAGCATTCACTAGAATTAATCAATTTTAAGTCAAAAGCAAAGCAAATTTTGTTACTCAGTTGAAACACATTTTGCTGCTACCTGCAGTAGGTATATATTTTTGATTCGTACAATTCGTAGGTAATAAGTATGAAAAGTAAACCAGTTAAAAAAAATTGTAAACTTTTAAGGACCGATAGCGTATGCAACTCGTCGTACATAAAAGCAAATCAAATTTAGTAAGTAAAACAATTTGCTAAATAAAATTTCTTGTAATTGCTTTATTTAATCAAAATATTCCAGACATAAAGATGTTCGACTAGCTTGATTTAGGTAGGTTGGTCATGGGTAACACTAATGTGTATAATACTGTAATGCCACTTCAGATAGATTTGAAAGTGATCTGTAATTTCTTTTCGACTTGCAGAAAGTTATATAATAAGGTATCAAAGTTAGTGGACTATCAATACCACATAATTGTAAAGACGTGTATAAAAATTATTTTTTCAACACCCTATGTGTTGAATATAGATGCAGTTACAAAATTTTTTTACTAAACAAACTCTACTTATTTTTAGTGTTTTACCTACAATATCTTTTTTTGAAACACCCTTATACAGAAATATTGTTTCTCCACATTTTTTTCTTGAAATCAGATTTGTCTTGTGTTTTCTGTAAGAAATCGCCTGACACTTATTGTTTTAACTATTTCTTCAAAAATAATAATTATATTTCATTTTCTACAATTTTTATTTAAACGGTTTTTCTAAACAACGTAATTTTATTTACTGTTTCACTTTTTCGCACAATTTTTTTAAAGTTTGATGCGATTCACAAATCTCATACCAACTACAAATCATTAACGGTTCAGTTTTTGTCCAAGAGTCCAATAGTCTAAAATGTTTTTGTCCAGAATGTATCGGTTATTTTTTTCATTTTTTCGTACAAACTTTACTGACGGTAAGCGTCAACATGGCGACCGATGAAGTCGTGTCGGAATTACAATCTGGGAAAGTGTGTACTGTTTGTGGTAAAAATACTACAAAAAAACGAGTAAAGTGCATAAACTGTAACAGTTACTATCATGATAGCTGTGCTAAGACAAAATTCAAATTTATAACAACGATTGATAGTGATAATATAGCTTGTTGTGAGGCAAGAACAAACAACATGGATAGTTTTTCTATAATAAATAATAATAGAAGTGAGGTGGAATATCTAAAATCAATAATATATGATAAAAATCTAATTATTAGTGTGATGTCAGACAAAATCAAACTTCTTGAGGAAAAGATATTAAATTTTGACCGAGCAAAAACTGACGACAGTGTGCAATACAGCAACAAAATTGAAAAAATTCAGACCAGCTCAACTCAGAAAAAAAATATTACGACAATGGTAGCTGAAAATGATGCAGTAAGTGAAAAAAAAAATTCTTAAAATCACAATCGAACACTACAGATGCCGCAATAAATAACATAGGTCATTATCGTTCATATTCAAATATTGTGAAAACAAATTGCAAACCTTCAACGTTATTATCGTACCACAACAAACACAAACAAGATGTGATTACAGACAAAAATTCACCGAATCTAAACAATGAAGGTGACAAATGGACATTAGCAAAAGTGATAAAACGCAGAAACAATAAAAAAAAACGAAAATATGTGGTAATAATGAATTGGTGCATGGTATTCGCGGTGTACCTAAACCTGAACAAGTACCTATATATCACACGATTGCAACCAGATACTACTAAAGAATGCTTAATCGAGTTTTTAAAATCAAATAAAATAACTGTTTCCGATTGTGATCAAATGGAATCAAAACATCCAAACAGCTATAGTAGTTATAAAGTAACGGTAGCTGCTACTGAAATTGACATAATATGCGACAGTAAAATCTGGCCTCCAGGAGTCATTATAGGGAAGTTTTTCAGCATCTACACATTCTAAGGAAGAGGCGGAAAGAAGACAATATAATGAGCGAATAACTACCAACTCTTGCATAGTATTCCACTTAAATATACAATGCATTCGAAATAAAGCTAACGAGCTTGACGCATTTTTTAAATATTTGAATTTAAACTGTGACTTTCTCTGCATCACCGAACACTGATTAGTGGAGGCAGAGCTCAAGGCGTTTCATGTGGGTAATTTCCGGGTGGCCTCGGCTTATTGTCGGCGTACAACCCACAGTCATGGTGGTTCCCTGATTTTAGCCAAACCAGAGCTAGCTTGTGAAAGTGTGGAAGAAATCAACCGTCTTTCGATACCTATAAACTGTGAAGTGTGTGCAGTACGATGTGCAGAGAGAAACTTAATCATTACATCCTGTTATAGATCCCCAAGTGAAGATATTAATATTTTTTTACAAATTTTAGAACTAATTTTAATGAAATACAACAAATTTAATTTAATAATATGTGGTGATTTCAATGTCAAATTTAACAAAGATGACTCTAATGCCAACCAGTTATCCGATTTATGTTACTCATATGGTTTAATGAAAACGGTAAATGTAAGTACAAGAAAGCATAATTGTTTAGACAACATATTCATTAATTTCTCAATTAACATGTTCAACTCAACAGTAATTGACACAGGGTTATGGGATCATTATGCTCAACTAATTAAAGTTAATCTGCATAAGGTTGACAATACGTGTAAAAAAAATTTAATTTCGAGACCTATTACTAAAAAGGGTTGTATCGTTTCTATAATATTCTGGAGAAGTTGTGCTAGGAATTTATTGACATACCCAATCATAATGCAAATGAGAAATTCACAATATTCTTTAATAATTTTCTTGATGCATTTCATATTTGTTTCCCATTAATAACTTACCAAGCAAACAAGAAAGATGCAAACATAAGATGGTTTAATAAAAATCTAAAAGATATAAGGTCCAAGTTAAGGGGGCTTGATGACCTTGCTCAAATTTGTCGAGATGATAATGAATCATTAAAAAAAGCTCGTAACAGTTTTCGTTCGAAATATCGGTCAGCTATTGCACAAGTGAAATCGAAAGCACATGACAATTACATTAAAAGTGCAAGTAATCCTACAAAGGCAGCCTGGAATGTAATTAATAGTAGGTTAACAAGCAGAAAAGTTCCTAAATCAATTAAACATACTGCTAATGATTTTAATAATTTTTTTATCAAAATTGTATCTTATCTTGTCAGTAATGTCCCAAGCAATGCGAAGGATCCTCTAGAAATATGTAATTTTAAAGTACCCGACAATATTAAATTCTGTTTTCATGAAGTAACACTCATTGAAGTTCGCGATACAATTAGCTCATTAAAGAATAGTAGATGTAAGGATGTGTATGGATTTAACACCTTATTAATCAAAAGAAACATTAACTTAATTATTGTACCATTGACTAAATTGATCAATCAATGCTTAAAAGATGGAACTTATCCTGAAAGCCTAAAGTTAGCTGTGGTGATACCTGTCCCTAAAAAAGGTGATACTAACGATATGAAAAATTACAGGCCAATTTCGCTATTACCAGTATTTTCAAAGATTTTTGAGAAATTTGTATATAAACAAATCTCACAAATTAACAATCTTTTCCATAAAAATCAATTTGGTTTTCGAAAAGGCAAAAGTACGGGTCATGCTTTACGAAAATTTACGAACTACACAATAGAGTGCTAGCTACATTCTTGGATCTCTCTAGAGCATTTGACTGCGTATCTCATAACATACTTGTCAATAAACTTAATAGATATAATTTTGATTATGTAAGTACAAAATTTGTGGCATCTTATTTGAATAATAGACGACAATGTGTGCGATTGAATGGGTCTGTATCAAAAGAAATAACATTGCACACAGGTGTTCCTCAAGGATCCATCTTTGGTCCACTACTGTTTCTAATATATGTTAATGATCTCCCTAATTATATGAAATCCTATGTATGTAGCATATTATATGCTGACGACACAACTCTGCTATGTAACAGTAAAAATCTACAATCAGTATGTAATATGGGTAATGAGGCGCAGTCACTCGCTCTGGAATGGTGCCAAGCTAACAAGCTTACTATTAACATTAGCAAAACCAAGCAACTTCGAAACACTCTTAGAGTATGTGATGATACAACAAATGTTGAGCCTGTTTGTTTTCTTGGATTACATTTTGATCAAAAATTATCATGGGACTCTCACACTAATAAGTTAGCTATCAGATTGACCTCTAATATTTTTGCTCTACGAAACCTATCCTCAACTTTATCGACAAAGGTACTAAGATCTGCATACTACTCACTATGTGACTCACATTTATCATACCAAATTGTGCTGTAGGGACAATGTTCTAATTTTAATAGAATATTTGCATTACAGAGAAGAGCAATTCGTATCCTAGCAAATTTGGACTACAGGATGGATTGTCGAAATGCTTTTAGGAATCTTTGTATCCTTACACTACCTTGCATCTACATAATGAACGCGTTGATAACAATCTATAATAATATAGAAACTTACAAATTACAGACTGACATTCACCCTTATAATAGTAGGCGGAAAAAAGATATACGTTCAAACTATTATAGAGTAACGTGCTCTCAAAAATGCCCAGATTTGTTAGCTACAAAATTGTATAATAAGTTAACTCTTGAAACTAGATCGTTAGGGATTAGGCAATTTAAAAACAGAGTTAAATCCTTTTTGTTGAACAAGGCTTTCTACAATTGCCAAGAATTTCTTACATCTGAGTTAAACCGTTGATTGAAATATTGGTAAAGATAGTCAACCTTACGGGATTATGCGACCCCGAAATTTGTTCTAAACATCAGAGGTCGGTAGTATCGCTTTGTGCTAAGAAAATACGTCAATTGTATTGTAGAATTTACAGAACAGTATTGCCGATAAATGTGAAATAGAAAACTGTAATTTTGCTGATAGTTTATGCTAAGGCACGACATTGTTGCCAATGCATCATGCCGTTGATTGAAATATTGGTGCATTGAGTCAATGTTGACAAACAAACAAAAACATGCGTTCTACAATATACAAGAATTTATTGATTTTTGTCGACGTACTAATTAAATGTGTGTCCTTTGTTATATATTTTTTTTCTATTGTCTGTTAATTGTTCAATGTAATAATATTTATTTGTATCTTTCTTACGTAAGGTTATAACAATGGTTATACCATCATGACAAACACATATATGTACAAAGATTGTATACATACACATGTGAATAAAGTTTATTATTATGAAAAAAACCTGCAGATTTAAAAGTATTAATTTCGTAAAGAAATCGTTGAAAAACGTTCTCCCAAAAAAAACAATTTCTTTAAATACTTCTGAAAATTCCATACTCATATATTTATTACATTAACATCGTTTATCCGTTGAAAATGTTTTAAAATCTATTAGGCTTACGCAAGTAAATTTCTAAATTTTGGTCATTGAAATTAAAATTTTTAACATAGAAACGCTATCCCTTTTTATGTTGGAACGAATGTTGAATTTTCTTATATTACAATCTAACGTACTCAACTGTTTGCATCTAAACAATATTATAACAAGCCTACTCATTTACTAAAGGTGTTGCTAAAAGTATGCAATTGTAGAATTTCTGACTAAGCCGATAAGGAATGTGACTCATAAACGATAATCCGGAAGACTCCTCGTAATACATTTGTTTCAATATCAACTTAAGGTGTACTTATATTTTAAGATATGATAAACGCATTATTTATGTGTAAATTGTTTGTAAATTATTACTATTATTTTAGATCAGTTGGAATTGTAATTTTTGAAACAATGTTTATAATTAATGAGCTATTTTTACTTTAATTAAACTGTTTTAATTCGAAACCATGATATTTTGATACAGTTTCAAAGAGTAAAATCCTAACTTTTATCTCTACTAACAGATAACAAAGTGTCACTTTTCGTAAATTATATTTTTCCTCGGGAAAAAAGTGAGTACTATTTTTTAACACCAAATTTCCCTCAATAATTTTCTAATTCTATTGTAATATGATTTTTCAATATTAAATCGTCATTTATTTCGTCACAGAAAAGAATAGTGTATTATACACGTATTATCCGCACCGCGTCGGGAGACAACACACCTCAAGCTAAAATCTAGTACTTTTATTTTTAGAAGTAATAGGAATAGGTTTTATTACCAAGTTAATTTAAATTTGAAGGTCTAGTGGAACCCACTTTCCTAAAAAACAAGGTAACTTGTTGCCTTTTGAATTGAAAAATTTGAAAACCAATTTTTATTTAAAATCCTTTTCAACTGAACACGTAAAACAAGTAGATACAAAAACCAATAATTTTGCGTTTCTGAACTCTAGTGGTATTTCTCCCAGTATGTTCTACTTCATTCCTAACGAAGTTATTAAATGACAAACAAATGTCAACATTATTATTTGCAAGTTAAAAAATAAAGTGCAAGCATAATTTGTAAAATAATTGTTTCTTATTTATCTAACACCGACCAAACCAAACTGTTTTAACAAATAACGCTTCGCATGTATTTTAGTAAATTATTAAAAAAAACATTGTCATTAAAATCCAAGATATGTATCATCAATGGTATTATTCATAAATGAAAAATTCGTCACTTTTTAATTACTAGTTAATACGTTTACTAAATATTTGAAAACGTTGCAACATTGTATTGACAAAAGTAAATTTTACGGATTGTATGTTGCGCCATTTTTACAACGGTGGAATAAATTGAACTATTCTATTTCAAGAATCGTACACATTATAACTTAGCGCTTCAGTACAGGTGAAAAAAGTAAACAAAAACGCAACCCAACATGCATATGTGAATTGCATCCGTGATACAAGCAAATACAAGCGGTTGACTATCTTTACCAATATTTCAATCAACGGTTAAACATTTAATTCTCTGTTGACAAATTCTGCTTTTATTGTACTCGTTACTCATGCAAATTTGTTGTTATTTTATTCTATTAAACCACTTTGACGTTTGTAAAATGTTATATTAACATTACTAACAACAATAAATGTAAATAAATAAATAAATAAATAAATAAATAAAGAAATATAAATGTCATTCGTAATAACTCAAAACTTAATAGTAATTGATGCGTTCATTTACTGTTTTATTAATTAGGATAAATATTGTCTTTGTTTTACTGGGTGAACACCAGCTTCATGTAGTAGCTGAAAATTTTGTTGTTTACGTGTTAATCTAGTTATATTGTACGTGTTCATATTTTAAATCATTTCAGAAAATTTGAATATTTTAACTGCGGAAATGTGGCGCGTGATTTCAAATTATCGTATAAAGAAAGAATACGTGATGAGAAATGATTTTATGCTAGTTTTATTGTACATTATTCTTTACGTAAGCTTGTTTTAATTATTACAATCAATTTCAATTTTTTACAAATTCGAGTTGTAACTTTCTTGTGAGCACGATAAATCTAAGCACTTTAAGATTAGAAACAAAAAGCAAGCAAACATTCACCTTTCATTCTCCTCAAAGAAAGTACGTAATATGCAGGTAATATGTACATGTTCATGTGCATATATAAATAGACTGAAGGAGTAATAAAGTTATGGAAAGTGCATTATAAGTGTAAAGTCCATTCGTTTGACTTATCCCGATAACGTTAGCGTAGTTCACTTCTAAGTAGGGTTTCTTTTTATGAGACTTAACAAGGTAAAGTGCAAAACAAATGGTCAGATTGTTCTTGTCGGCACTCATCCTTAACTTGATGTTATTAAAAATATGCCATTACGTTTTAATTTTTTTTGACCATAATGTAAAACATGCCAAACCATAGGGAGAATTTTCGAAAACACACAAATGTAGAACAAAGTTTATTACATAAACATAATAAAAACAAATAAAGGGTTCATATATGAAAATCATAAAATAAATTTTAAACAGTAAATGCAGGCAATCCATCGTGACCGTGGAAATCTCACGCAGTGAAATGTAACATTTCAAGGCGTGACCAGGTAATAGTATACTCCGGGCAGAAGTTGGTATCACTAGCAAATAATACAAATTGGTGCAGGATAAATTATAATTACCTATAATTTATTACTTTTCTGGTTAGTGGGTACACAATATAACAAAAACTCGAACATATTATTAGTAAACTAGTCTTTAAGCGCATCCTACGGACGCATGAATTTTTACCTATAACTTTTGACCTTAAGGTCATAGGTCAAAATGATGTATACAAAAGAAGTTTCTCTTGTCAAGACAAACATATTTGGTAATATTTGGTGTGGCCAGCCCCCCAAGGGGTTAAGTTAGAGTTTCAAAAAACCTTGCATCCAGACCGCCTTAAAATCCTCTATCGAATGGTGTATTACCTCTGAGGAGATGATAAACACACCGACAGACAGACAGAGAGAGATTTCAAGGAAATTATTATAATTAGATTATTCTGTAACAATAATAACAATTAGGTAAATGTAAATAAACAAATAATAAAATAAATACAGAGCGATGTTTTATTTTGGATTTGGATACCTAAACTATAATGTATTACGTCAAAGTTTATATAAATTTTAAACTAATAAAAAATAGAAATATTTAATGAACACGATTAAATTTGCGGCAATTCAGGGTAATGACAACGCAGTATTAAAATCGTCAACTAAACCCAAAATCATTACTATTAATCTCAATTCCAACATAAATAACTAACGACTCTGTATCGAAATTAATAAAAATTTCGTTTTTTGTAATATTTGTCTTCTAGGTTCTTAACGTGACCGCACACCTTGCTCCAATATTCTAGCGTAGTTGAGGATTTATGGTTAAAATTTAAACCAATCAGAAGGACATTGACTTAACAACAAATTTAATTATCGTTTGTACAACCAAGCTTTTGTATTCTAAATTAGTGATTGTTAAAAAGAAAGTTTTACATTCCAATGATATGAATTTTCAACCGGAAATGTGGTTATTAAATTAAAATTAGAAAAATAACAGATAAAATATTATATTTCACATTATAAAAGACGGTAACTGGAAACTATAACTATATGTTATAATTTTAGTTTTAATTTATTTATTATTAGATAAGTTTTATATTTAATTGTCATTGTTGTAATACACCTTACAAAATTAACATTTTGGGTGTATAATTATGCTAATAACAATTAGCAAAACGACACCATTATAATACTAAAAATTAAATTAATTAAATTAATGTGAAACAATATTTTAAACGATGTATAGTGTACCTTGCAATCTACAGAAATAAATAAATGTAGAAAGCATACACCGGGCGAATCAAAGTTAAATATATAGTTTCCATAACAAATATGTACATTACATTGGTTTAATGTAATAGGAAAGATTAATAAAAGACTACACAAAAGTTATAAATTATTAAATCACAAAATGATCGTCTGTAATTTCAAGTATAAATATGGGCACTGATACAAATTTACTTATTTGTTGATTGAGGTTACGTACGATTATTTTGGTCATAAAATTAAAAAATGACATTGACATGCCGTCATATGACATTTACGTTAAGTTGGTATCAAAACTGTTTGTACAAAGAGAACGAAATATGTTGTTGATGTTATCCTTGTTAGTTACTTGAGTTAATAAGAGACATATCCAAGACACTCTTGAAATAATATGTTATACGTTGTATACAATATATTTATTAATTTATTCGTATTATACATTTTCATTAATGTATTGTGATGTGTTATGTATGGTGTCCCAGAAGATTAGTATAAACATGTATAGTGTGGATAGCCCTACAAAGTGTGCGTTTGATTCATTGATCAATCGGGACAAATAAGACGAATGAACTCTGTACTTATATCGCCGTGAAAAAACTCAAGACGGACCAGACTTTTGCGGGGATCGAACCCGAATCTCCCAGAGCAAATTAAAGCGGTAGGGAATTATATCGCTTCCCCGATTTAGGCTCGTCGACATTAGAAGCTAATTTTGGTATAAAAAATCAAAAGGCACTAAATGTCTCCCAAAAAAGTAAGATCAGTTTTCAGTTTTTTTTTGTAAAGTAAAGAATGAACTACCTTTAATTCATAAATCATTAAACGTCTTTCATCAAAATTGAAATTGATTGGAAAAATTCAAATATGGAAAATTATAAATATATGTATAACTCCATTATCTGAAATGGAGCAGTAGATATATTTTTCATTTTAGTGTATATTGTACACTTTTATTAAAACATGGTAATTATATTTGTAACAACATGTGCTGCTTGCGATTATTCAAATTTTTTGAGGCCATGTAGCGCATGTGCGTTTTTAAGTAATTTTTCATTAAGTACTATTTAAAAACATTAATTTGCTTTTGTTATACCATACGAATAAATAAATAAATAAAATAAATTTAAAAATTTCATTTGCTTTGTCATGTTTCATTTGTTGATTTTACCATAAAAACAACAATAAATATCTTGCGAATTTGATAATTGCAAGTATCTCCCGAGTCGCTAAAAATAGATACTACCATATCTGAATAAAAATGTATGTTATTACATTATAGTACCTATTGATAGTAAAATGAAAAATACACCTTTGTATTTAAAAAATCAAGTAATCCATCTTCAAAGTTTTCCAAATGTGAATTTCTTTAATTAATTTTAATTTCGATAAAAGAACAGTACACTCTGTATATTACAAACTAATTTTACAACACGAACAAGTGGATTTGATAAAACTTTCATTTAAACAATTTTGCTTTATTTATAAATGCTGGAGAAATTACAACCTGTATATTTTGAAAATTGCAATTCGGAAAGTGTTCAATACCTTCTATACCTTTTAAAAGACATCATAATATATCCTAAAAATGAAAACGTACATATCCACATTTCCACATAATATGTTTAAACACACATCAACATTAAATAAAATTCAAGTTAGTAATCAATACCGTATTCAAATACAAGGGCGTAAACACAATTTAATTGTTGCTACGTTGAGGTTTATTCAGCCAGCAAAAAGTGTAATTGATTTTCTTTTTTCAGAATACAAAGATAAGTAAATATTTCCCGTTGTAAAATTAACATTCACTTACGGTTGTGTGTTTTTTTGGAGTTTCTTTTGATTATCTTTTTTCGTCGATTTTGTTTAATCTTTTTTTTATTTAACAAACAGACTTTTTAAATCGTAACGAAGTAGATTATTTCAATTTTCATCTGTAATGGAATCATTTGAAGTCAGAAAACCTACATAAAAATTAATAATTCTGTTTATTTACGACATCTACATCTAGCTCACGTTTGAAAAAAAAAAACATTACGCCTTAGTGTCATTTAAGAAATAACCAATACATAATTCTGCAAATTGTAGAATTGCATAAGTATGTAATTTCGCTTGCAAGAATAAAACTAGTACTGTTTTATACGTACGAGAAATAATTTATTCAAGTCGTGTACACGTTGTACATATTTTGTAGCTTCATTTACTGAATTTAAAAATGTTAAAGAATAATTTTCTGGATTTTTCATTTGTAAATTGCATTACAGTTGTTAGAGATGTACAGAAGGTATTGACATCTAATCGAAACTTAACAATACGGAATTTATAATTAATTAAAATCGATTGCGGTGAAGTTACAAACACCTTAAAACAGTAAAAGCAATCACGCGCAAATTAGCTTTATTTAGAACAAACAGCTAATTAATCTCAGTAATTTTCTAATAACTAACCCATCCATGACGTTTTTTAAGCGAATAAAACAAACATAAAGTTTGATGTTGATGCATATATCCTCTGTTATAATACTCTTACTAAAATAAATTCGCGATGTTCTTAATCAAAATGTAACCTTGATTAAATTTACGGGCTTAGGGGAAATGCAATGAACCCGTAATGATTACTAAAAATCGGATTATTGATTGCAAAATTATTATGATGAAGCAATTTGGCAAGTACCCGGAGATAAGACTTGCTAAGGTAGAAAACGGCCTGCTAAAACTATCGCCCGAGTAAGTATTACACAAATTAAACTTAAACCTAATATTAGTTATACTTAAGCATAATACGCGAAGATCTTCGAAGGGAGTTCCTGCTGCTGTAGGTCGACGTTTAAGGACCGGAATGCCAGCGCGAGGACATGGAGCGGGACGTCGCCGATGAGAAAGGAGAATCTGGGCCCGCTCGAAGACGTCTTCGTTTGTCGGCATGGAAATGTAATGATTAGCGCCTTATCGCAGACGTCACCTCGGAGCTGATTAAAGGTGTCTTCAGCAATACGTTAAGGGGAGACGTGATAATAATAATAATTCACTCCAGGTATAGGACACCAATAATTTATCATAATTTAATGAAGTTCTATTTACAGCAGAAAGTCAAGCCCTTTCATGTTCTTGTACGCATCGCCATAATAATAAATATAATAGAAAGTAACCCAAATTGGAGGAAAGAAACCCAATGGTAGTTTCTCTCGTGCTAATTTATCTAAAACTTAAATTACACGCATAGAGAAATCGTACGCGAAAGAACGGTTTATTAGATGGCCGTTACCTTCGCATTGCCTTATCTCCGGGCAATGTTGTGGGGGAAGATAATGTCTAAAAGAATTTACCTTGGAACTATACAAAGTGTTTACGAAAATACGTAACAAAAATGTTATCTTCTCAGAGAAACGTTATCTAAAATTATACTACATTTTGATGGCTTTGTTTCTGACGTTATTGTTCAGAACAGCCAGTACTTATATATCAATGTCGACTTGCGTTACTCAGAAACCATTATTTATAAATTTTGTGTAGTAACATAACTACGGTATTATACAAAATAACAAGCAAAAACATATACCTACGTCGATGTAGTTAACGAGTCTAAAAGTCAGGTACCATGAAATGCGAATATAAGAATATAAGAACCTAATATTATATAACAATTTTTTTGAAGTAATTCGCAAATTTGACAAAGAGATTGAAAATGCCCGTGTTCTTCACATATAAAATTAAATCCGTTATAAATTGCCTTTGTTGGTTATTATTTTATAAATAGTAGAAGCTATGTACTTCATAACAAATAAATCAACACATACGTTTATGTATTCAAACTGGAGAAGTTAAAACACACTTTTACTTGTTTGAAGGATACTGTTAATTATTGGCAACTTTTGGTTACGTTTTTATTCTTCGATTAGCTCTTCTGGTTACAAGTTATAATGTTCACCTGGAGAGCATTTAGTTCTACAGTACACATTTTCATTTTCATTTGACCAAAAATTGGAAAGTGAGTGTGTCTTGCATAATGGTTGCTTGTGAGTGCTGATTTTGTTATATATTTGGTATATTAGTACCGAGATTGACCCTAAATGTTCACGATTTAAAAGATGACATCGATTATACAAAGTATGAGAAAAAAAATCAAATCTTGTAATTGAAAATAATAAATAACTTAATAAAATCAAATGGAACATGCTATATATTTTTGTCAGATTGATGTAAAATTAAATTCTCTACAATTTTACTATACATGTTTGTCTACCAAAAGTACACTATTAATCGTGAAACTCGTTTTTATCAAAAATTATCAACAAATTAAGTAGGTGATGAATTGCGAACGTTAAAAATTTATTGTTGTCACGGTTGTGTTAGTAATTGTCCAATCTATCAGTATTTTATTGTATCTTTAAATTGTTAGTAATAATGAGTGAGTTTTCGACAGCAGAAGTAGTTAGTATGGTTTATTTCACCGGAAAATCGAATAGAAACAGATAACCCGGAACTACAACAATATCCCCCAACTGAGATTCAAAACAACTACAATTGCCAATTATTTAAATTATTGACTCCTATATTGTCTTTAATTAATAGAGATTCTCAATTAAAATTGAACCTATTTTAAGGAGTGTAAAGAGCAAGAATTTATGTGGTAATTAAGACCAAGATATCTGTTAATCAAAATAAAAATGTACACATCTTACAGAACTAAATCCTAATAGATAATTGTATTACTCGTAACATCATATATCCTTAAAATTTAAACATATAAAATTAATATGAACTGACTAGATGTGATTTACATATCAAATTGACAAAAGATTATGAAATAAAATAACTTACCTAAAAAATTGGGTTCATTTCTCACATAAATTTGCTAATTTTCATTTTTTATTTAATCGTCTATTTAATACTCTTTTATCTCTAGAAAATTTAAATAAAGAAACATGTATTATCTTTAGAATTGCTGAAATTAATCTTTTTTTTTTACAAATGATTAACAATTTTTTAAATTAATATCTTTATAAATAGAACTTAAAATTTTTAACATCACTTATTCTAATAAAGAATAAAACTGATTTCAAACATATTTCGATTCCATTTATCCCAGAATTTAGTAAGTTATGTAAAAATTCAAGTAATCTCTTAAATTGTAAGATCGTCTAATACTTTGTCACAATTTTTTCTAATAAATTAATTACTTAATAACAAAAATTATTTAGAAAATAGTGGTATATATAAGTTAGAATGTTCTTGTGGTAAATTTTAAGTTGGCAAAACGATTAGAAAATTTGATATACGTTTAAAAAACATTTGCGTTACATTAATAATCTAACAAAATACATTCTTAATTATAATTCAAATAAATCAACTTTTGCTGAACATGTTTTACTCAATGGGCACTCTTTTTCCAGTAGTTCTTTAATACACCCATTGTTAATAAATAAATTTAATAGATAAATAATAATAGATTTACTTGAAATTATTAATATCAAATCTTCAAATAGTAATTATATATTAAATGATCAAACAAATTTTAATGAATTAATTGTAAAGTATTAATTTTGCCAAAATTAAACACCTACAAAAAAAAAATTTGTTTATATTAACAATTGTTGTTTAATGTCATATATTTAATTTGTCATTTTGTATTAATAATACTTTCTGATGATGACGTGCTATGATCAAATTTATAATTTATTATCAAAATAAACGCTTACTATTAAAGGTAGAAAACAGTTACATATATACATACAAATAATTAAAACCTTAAATAAATAAATTACATAAAACAAGCTTTGGTGTAACAAACAACATATACGTATGCGGTCAATTTAAAAATAATGTAAAACGTTTTAAATGTAAATACAGATAACATCAAACAAGAAAAACAAAAAAATTAATTTCTAGGATCAAAATTAAGTACTAAATATATAAATTAATAACAAAAATAAAAACTAACACTACCTAATTAACTTAAATAATGCCCACCACCATTATTAACTAAGTAGACTATTATCACTAATTACAACTAATATAATCATATAAAATAAAAGATAAACTAACTTAAGTTAATATATTCTCAATAATGACGATGATATTCATAATTTGTCGGGATTTTTGTTTGATTTTATCTGTATTGACATTCAAAACGTTTTACATTATTATTAAATTGACCGCATACGTATATGTTGTTTGTTAAACAAAAGTTTGTTTTATATATATTATTTATGTAACGGTTTTAATTACTTGTATCTGTTTTCTACCTCTAATGAGCGTTTATTTTGATACCCAATTTTTTAGGTAGGTTATTTTTATTTTATAACCTTTTATCAATTTGATATGTAAACTATTTATAGTTAATTTATATTAATTTTATATATTTAAATTTTACGTATATGTAATGTTAATGCAATAATCTATTATGATTTAGTTCTTATAAGATATGTACATTTATGTTTTGATTAATTGATGCCTTGATAAAGCCTATACACCATAGGCAAAACATCAGTTTAACAAGGAGCTGGGTCTTAATGAACGCATAAGTGCCTGCTTTTTACAATCCTTAAAGAATGCTCAATTTTAGTTTAAGATCCCTATTAATTAAATACAAGTATGTTAAAAATACTACGAAACATGTCTGTACTGAAGAGGATATGCAATTTGATATCGTGGTCGTTATCAGCAGTTGACAATCCTACCATTGGAAAGAATACGGCAAATAACAGATAACGTTCAAACTTTGAAAATGTTACGAAAAAACAAATTCCATCCTTATTGACTACAACACCATATCAGTATCTAACAAAAAAAAGCTTCTGAACACTGACACGTTTTATAATTTTGAGTAGTCAATAAAAATGTTTTGATAAAACGTGTATTTAAAAAAAAATGCATTTTAAGGCTAACAGTTGAGTTTTGGTATTTTTATATCGATCAAGAGAAAAATATACAAGGTGTTCCAATTGATTTGATCAAATTATTCATTATTCTCAATTACAAAGTTAGACATTTTTTATCTCATACCCTGATTAATAAATATCAACTTTTAAATCATGGATAGTTAGGGTCGTATAATTAGAAATAATTTTAAATTGTAGCCACTGAGGAACCTAAAAGAATCGTCAAAAACGATTTGAGTATTTGATCGTTTCTTTAATAATGTACAAAATTTTCTTTATCCACAATATACAGACGTTTCTTCTCTACAAATAGTGAAAAAAATTGTTTTTCCCTCACTAGTGTTGGATAAATAACTATTTTTCCTCAAAAACAAAATAAAATCAGCTGTGTATTATATACAATCTTATCCTAATCAAAAAGAACAGCAAAAGAAAAAATATGATATAATGCTTTTGAGACATAATTTTAAAGTGGTCCACCATTGTGTGAACTTTATCAAGGCTATCTACAAAACTGAGTTGATAGTCAACCTAAAATTAAAATTCATCAATAGATGATAACGTCAACAATAAAATTTAAAAATTTATAAAACATTTATAAATATGTAGGTACCCTAATTAAAATTTGTAAATAACACACACACACACACACAACAACATAATTGACTACAAACGATTAAAACATCGGTTAATTAATAAAATTTGGAGGAAACTTACCTATACTAATTCGTTAATTTTAGTTGAATTTTATTAAGATTCAATAATCACATAAGTTCGTTAAAAACTTGAAATACATGTTCAATCACAATCTTTTTAACAATTGCAAAATAATAAATCTATTATTGAACTAGTTTTACATAGAAAAGCTTGAAATTGTATAATAATTTAAATATGCGGCATTGACCGTAAATGGGAAATCAATTCGTTGTGCAAACATTTCAAACCACACACGTTGATCGTTTACTTGCCTTTAACGTACATAGAAGAAGAAACCTCTTAATAGAAAGAAGTGCATTCCTAAGTTGGCTGACAAGTGAAATTGTTATCTTTAGCAGTTTTTAGTTTTAGTTAAGCTAAATGTTTCTTGAAGAATAAAAATATGTTTTTCACAATGCGACATTATAACTATAAAAAGAAATAATGTTTTATTGATTGTTTGTATAATTTCATTTTCAATTGCATCTAAGGAAACTCTATTTACATTCATAAAATAAGGTATTTTTAAAACTAATTTGTGATGGTCAGTCAGTCTTATCGTGGTGGAAGGCATTTTTTAGAATTAGACATTATACCGTGTGTATAAGATAATAGCCCGCCCCATTTTATTATTTTTGAGATAATTAATTCAAATTGTATACATAAACTCTGCGTTTTTTAAATATTTTCTGAATCGAAACTGCAATAATATACAGGGTGTTTAATTTGTTAATCGTAAGTTAGTGATAATTCCGGTAAAACCAGAGGTGAAAAAAAAATAACTTGTATGCCAAAAAGTGTTGCTTCTTATGTAGGGTGTGTCTCGACGATAGCATGTTAAAAAAATAATGAGAACGAATAAACCGATTCAGCTGAAAACTTGTAACTCTATACAAATGGACTAGGTCTACTTAGTGAAAATATTTTCATGACGGTGTCACTTCCGGTTATACCGGAAGTGGATACCAACTATTTTAAGTACAATGCACCAATTTTTATTTTATTTTCGGTTTCCGCGTAAAATTTTACGTCTTTTATTACCAGGTTTGGCGTACCTATCTCTTACTATTATTAAAAAAATAATTTCAAGCGTTAGCAACGAAAATTTGAAACTACTGAAGAATTAATATTTCATGAAACATAAAAAAGCGGATAAGCCAAACTTGTACGACGGTTAGACATGGTATTGGACTATGTTTTCAGTATTAGACATTTTTGAAATTTATTTCTAGGGAAAGTCCGAGAGTAACAGTAGTTAAGAAAACAAAAATTGTCAAGTAGTCAATTTTTTTAAATTGCGAGTGAATTTTTTTATATTCTCATTCGATGCAGAATTTAATTACCTATCCGCTGATATATCATGTTTCTATACCTAAACTGAATGATTTTTGTGTTATCTGCTTTTTTTCTACTTTTCTTGGAGATGATGTAGTAAATTAATAGTGTGCTTTGTAATCTGTTTTAGCCAACTGATTGAAGGTATCATAGGACAGGCAGCAAATATTTAGGTGGAAGATGAAAGTGTGCGATGTGCGTTTTGGTGCTCCGTTACAAAAGTCTAAATTGGGCCGAATCGATCATACAAAAGATTTTGTAAGTGATAATAGTGGTAGAAAACTAAGAGACAACGTTTTATAAATAGAATTAGTAAGTGAATTTATGTAATATATAGGTTTAGTTGAGGTTAAGACATTTACAAATTAGACTGAAAATTGCACACAACAAAGTGTTAAGAGATATGAAAAATAAAATTAAATAAGCTAAATCCCACTAAACCAAAGGTTTGGTAGATGACGAGACCGAAGGTGAATTAATAGTGCAATAAAAAGTGGGTGAAGTGCTACAAAAAATTGGAGTCAATGTCAATGTACACACAGATATTAAAGAAATAAGAAGAATCGGAAAATACAATCAGAAAGGACAAAGCCCAATTATAATAAAATTATGGAAATACACAAAAAAATTGAAATTCTTAAAAACACAAAAATATCTTAAAGCATCAAATATATGGAATGAAGAGGATTATACAAAGAAAGTACAAGAAGAGAGAAGAATCCTAGTACCGATGTTAAAAGAAGCAAGAGCGAAATGGTGTAACGCCATAATTAAGCACAATAAACTAATTGTAAATGATAAAGGAATCAATAATGAGAAACTAGACGACGACGCTGACATAGAAACTACAGAACAAATAATGAGTACACCAAACAAAAAAGTAGTTAGTATTAGGTCGCCTGAAGGAAACACAAGGCTGGACCAGCTAAGAAAATAACTAAACCAAGTTAGACAAAAAACTAAATAAATTAGATAAAAGGGTACATAATGGTAACGACAAATGCAATGGAAAAGGTTATTGTGATTTTGATAAAATTGAAAAAGAAAAACAAATGGACGTACAACACAAAAATTAGATAGAATAAAGAAAGACAAAAAAATACATGGAAAATTGCGACATGGAATATAAAGAGCATGAAAGGTAAAGAAAATGAATTGGAAGAAGATTTGAAAGATCAGGTGCAAACATTTTAGGGTTAACAGAGACAAAAAAAAGGAAAAAGTCAAATGACGTTAAAAAATTGACACGTATTATTTTATAGCGGAGTTGAAATGAACGAACGAGCGGCTGCGGAAGTAGGATGCATAGTACACAGAGAATGGTTAAAAAGTATAATCCAATGCCAAACAAACTCAGAAAGAATAATGTTAATAGAATTAGGAAAATGCAGAAGTTTCTACAATAATAATAGCGTATGGGTCGAACTAGGATAAGAGAAAAAAAGCTAAGGATAGTTTCTAGGATAAAATGAGTGAAATAATAGAAATAGCGAATGGAAAAATGTACGTAATTGGAGATCTTAACGGTAGAGTGGGCAAACAGGATGATTTATACAAAGAAGTAATTGGAAATGAAGGAGAAGGTATAAGAAACAGCAACGGTACACGGTTGTTAGACTTTTGCTTAATAAATAATCTAATAAATTTAAATACATGGTTTCAACACAGCGAAATACACAAATACATACGTGAAGTAAAAATTAGAGGAGAAAAGTCAATTACTGACTACATAATAGTGGAAAAACAAATAGAAGAAACATAGTAGATACTAGGGTTAAGAGAGGGTATGAAATAGGGAGTGATCATTTCCAGTAATAAAGAATAAATATCAAAATAACAAAGTAGAAAACGTAATAAATAAAAGTGAAAGGAAAATAGAGTTTGATACAATAAGAGCGAATAGACTAAAAGACACGAATGTAGCAAGCAAATATAAACAATTAATAGATGCAAGAATACACAAAATGCAACGACAAAGAGGGGACGGTAGCCTAAATCAACTGTGGAAATATTTCAAGGAGATTTTACAACAATCTACAAAACAAATTTGTGGAGTGTGTAGAAATAATAATAGTAGAAAACAAACGATGTGGTGGAGTCCGGAAATTAAAGAACAAGTAAAAAGAAAAAAACATGCGTGGAAATATTACTTTGCAAATAGAGACGTAAACAATTATGAGAAATACAAACAACAAAGGAATCCTGTACAAGATATGATTAAAGAAGCGAAAAAAAAGAGTTTGAAAGAGTTCGGGAATAAATTGGAGAAAGATAGTAAAGGTAATATGAAACTATTCTTTAAGGTAATTAAAACATTACGGCAAGGCAGGAAACAAGAAAAAATATATATCATACCTAAAGACTAGGAAGTTGCGTTAATAGTACCTATTTATAAATCAGAAAACAACAAAGAATGTAAAAATTATAAGGGTATAACTCTATTAAGTGCACCTATGAAAGGGTATGAAAAAGTTCTGCACAAAAAGTTAAACACACAAGTTGAAAGTAATTTAAATGAAGCTACTAACTAATAACTAATAAGGCTAACTATGTGTATGATACAGAAAACTAGAAAGAATTACAATCTCAGAGGGAACCTACGCACATGACCTAGTAGTAATAGCAGAGAAACAACAAGATCTACAAAACAATTTAAAAATTTGGAAAAACGCACTTGAAGAATTTGGTAGGAAGATAAATTTAGAGAAAACAATGGTTATGACTTTAAACGAACCAAACATATAAATTGAAATAGAGCAAAGACAGATACAACAATTGAGTACAGTTAAATATTTAGGAATTAGTATAGAAAATACTGGTAGACAAGTTGTAGATATATACAACAGAGTCAAAAAAGGACTAAATACATATTATGCGCTATGTAACATCTTCATAAATAAAAAGGATGTATCAACAGCAGCAAAATTAAAGGTTTTCAAAGTTATACTCCGGCCAATTTTAACTTTTAGTAGTGAGTCAAAGACATACAAGTATGTTACAAGCAGCGGAAATGAAATTTCTAAGACGAGTGAGAGGTGTAACAAAAAAGGACAAATTACGAAATAGTGAACTACGTGAAGATCTAGGTATAACGTCAATATTGGAACATATAAGGAAAAAACAACTAAGCTGGTGGGGACATTTACAAAGAATGTAAGAGACAAGGCCGGTGAAAAAAGTATGGGATGCAAAAATAATCAATAAGAAAAAAAGAAGCAGACCTAGAAAGACGTGGGAAAAAGTGATAGGAGAAATATTGGAGAAAAGAGGAACAACATGGGTAGAGGCTAAATCAAAAACAAAAAACAAGAAGGAATGGACTAAATTTCTTTATAGATTATAAGTGTATTGTAAGCCACACACTTTTTATAGGTATAAGTGGCGTATTGATCAACCTGTCCAAGATAAGGATGCCCACTTTGGGGATCTCGGAAACGGTAAGAGATGGAAGGTCGGTTAAATGGAACAAAAGTTGCGTATTTGAGGGGATATATTTATAGTTTCTGAAAAACTCGGATATCTCTTTTAGTCTTTGAGATATTTGAAAAAAATTAAGTTTTCTGATTTTCGTTTTTATTTTTTTCTGACCTTATTTGAAGAGATATCAAGAAAAGAACAGCACATTTTCTTTGCCACTTTTCTAGCTCTACCTAATGGTTTTAACTAATTTTATTTTTTTAAATACACGAAAAAATATTTTTTGCCATATTTAATTCTCTCCTTGATACTGAATTCAACGATATGTCACACTTTATATTTTCGAGACGTTTCGATGAGAAAATTAATATTCAATGTAAAATATCGAAAACGTACAGTACCGAAACATTAGAAAACCGTAAAATTATAATAAAAATATGTTTTGTAATTTTAAATAATAGACAAATAAAAAACAAATTTATTTTAAAGGTTAATAAACTCACAAAAGATGTTCAAAAGATTCCCGTTATTCTCCAAACATAAATAGCATCTTCTAACTGTAGAATTTAACACATTCCTCAACATTTGAGGAGTAATACTAGCACACGCTTCGAAAACTAATCTTTGTAACATTTCTTCGTTTTCAATATCGTTTCCATAAATGTAATTTTAATGTATCCCCAAAGAAAAAAATCCAAAGGTGTTATATTTGGAGAACGGGCTGGCCACAGTACATTTGCATCTTTCTGGAAATCTAGCTGACGAGTATTCTCTGACAACACTAGAATTATGTGCTGGTGCACCATCCTGCATAAACCAACAACCTTCAACTTCTTGGATAGACAAATCATTCAAAGCTATCTCTAATTCATTTTGGAGTAAAATTTGGTATCGTTCAGAATTTAAGGATTCGTGGTAAATAAAAGGACCTATAATTCGAGTACCAAATATAGCAGCCCACATATTAAATCCAAAACGGTGTTGGTGTTTGGCCGTTTTGTACAACCGTGGATTTTCTCTTTACCAATAATGAGCATTTCTACGATTAAAAATTCCATTATGATTAAATCTGCTTTCATCGGACCATATTATTTTATTCGGAAAATATTCATTGTCTTGACATTGACGTATATACCATTCGCAGAATATTCTACGTCTTTGTGGGTCACCTGGTCGAAGTCTTTGGTAGATTCTAAATTTATATGGATGTACTTTCTCCTTCTTTAGAACGTAATGAGCTGTCGAATGGGCTATGCCAGTTGCCTCTCCAATGTTCCTAGTAGAAACCTCTGGATTTTCCGTTATAGCTAATAAAACAGTATTGGCTCTTTCTTCATTGCAAGGTTTTTTGCGAGATTTTATAGGTTTTTGGAACGCACCATATTCTTTTAGATTAACTGCTAATTTGCAAAAGGTCTTTTGTTAGGTTGACGCCTTTCTGGATATTTGTTTAAATACATTCTTTCGGCTTCAGAACAATTACGTTGACACAAAATGTAACACGTCAGTATGTCGAATTTTTCATTATTTGAAAAATGTTCTCCTACCATATTGTTTTTTAGGTAAACACAAAAGGTAATTCACTCAAAGACCACCAAACAAACGTAATATGTACAACAATCAATTATGACAGTTATGAAAACAAAATGCAAAGCCAACTTATTTTTATCAAATGCAACAGTACGAGGGGAGATGTATTTTAACTGTTTAATTAACAGTATTTTCACTAAATACATACTTGTGAGTTATTTTATTTGCACCAGGAATTAGAAAATGAGAAAACATAATTTTATAATAATTTTAAGGTTTTTAATGTTTCTAGTATTAGTTTTAACTGTACTTTTCGATGTTTTACATTGAATATGAATTTTCTCATCCGAAACGTCTCAAAAATATAAAGTGTGTCATATCGTTGAATTCAGTATCAAGGAGAGAATTAAATATGGCAAAAAAATATTTTTCGTGTATTTAAAAAATAAAGTCGATGATGGTTGCTAACAAACGAAACGTTGTATCAAAATTGGATAAAACCATTAGGTAGAGCAAAAAAAGTGGTAATGAAAATGTGCTATTCTTTTCTTGATATCTCTTCAAATTAGGTCAGAAAAAAATAAAAATGAAAATCAGAAAATTTAATTTTTTTCAAATATCTCAAAGACTAAAAGAGATATCCGAGTTCTTCAAAGACTATAAATACATCCTCTCAAATGCGCAACTTTTGTTCCATTTAACCGACCTTCCATCTCTTACCGTTTCCGAGATCCCCATAGTAGGCATCCTTATCTTTGACACGTTGTATATTTACCGTGTGTCTCTGGCAAGACGCAGGAACTTACCTATAGAAAAAAATTGAATTGATCCACTAAGGCTATGAAATTTTCGTATTAACCTATACGTTACAATTAATTGTTATTGGGTGTTCCCTTATTGTATTATTCTCTAATTAAAATTTTTAAAATGAGTGTATACAATCCATGAGAAAGTTCAAATGGTTAAGGGGGTATACAGAGGTGAAAGCTCTAGAAACACTTCTGCTTTTGTTTGCTGCACTTTTCGAGATCGGCAGAGAAACCGCAGTGTACAATAGCGTCCGAAGCAGTGCAATTTGACTGTAATATTAGTATTCGACAACTAAGTATCGACTGTGGTGTAAATAGGTGTCGAGTTCATAAAATATTAAAAAGCATAAATCGATGCGTACAAAAGGCAAGAATTTGGTGAAACATTAATGGAGATACGCAATAATGATATGAATTTTGTTAAGAATATTTGCTTCACCGATGAATGTTCGTTCAATGTCAATCAAGTTACAGATCATGGTGACTACTCAACAATAACTAAATTTTAAAAACCTTAGTTTCTTAATTATATTGTCAACAAGATGGCAACAGACAGTGACGTAAGTCAAACATAGATACTAAGATTAATTTCACTGCATAAAGTAGTAGCACTTTTAAAGTACTAAAAATATTCCAATTCAGTGTATAATCTGAAAAGATTCAAAGCAACATCAACTTGCTTAGTTTGCAAAACATACATAGGTATATAAAGTTCATTTAAATAATGCAGCGCAACGAATCTTCCCTATATACAGTTTCATAAAAAAGTAAATTGGATTCAAACAACGTGGCAAAAGCTCGAGTAATTTCAATAAATCCAGAAATTAAAATGTAGATTAGAGGCAGAAATTTATAACTTAGTTTATGAACAGACTAATTACAGTCACCAACAACAACTAAATTTAATTAATGATAACTTTTAATGAAATTGCAATTTTAAATGTAAAAGAAGTAAACACACGTGAATAGTTTAAATTTACAAAGTTATTTAATTAACTTCTATTTTTAACCTTTAGTGTATTAACCGGACATGAATATTTAGTAGTGCCAGATAATATCTCCAAAAAAGCGCGTGATTTCCAGCAGTTATCCAATCGAAAAGAACTTCTCCAAATTTATTATTTACATCATTTACTTTAACTGCTAATTCAAAAATTTAATTGATTTTAACAGGTAATATATGTACAATTGAATCGATTGCGAAACATTAAAGCGATATCCTTGAACTGAAAAGACGATTAGCAATAATTCTTGAGTTTCTTTCATGCAAACTCCGGAGAAGTATAAAATCCAGTTCAGTCACGTTAGGATGTCGTTACGTTATTTAAAAAAAAAAACTGGAAATATATACAAAAATTTTTATCTATTGGGAGTTTACTGGTAGCACTGATTGTCAGTCAAGCACGGAATCGCAGAACATTATATTGTAAGATAGAATCTATAAGCCAGTCACGAAAGAGTAAAAAAAATGTAATAATGTTTCAAAACAGATACACTTTATACTCCTTGATTGATCAAATTTGTCTTCAAACGCTCTATAGTTTATTTAATTCAATTTTTCAAAGAACAAATCTTTTACAGTTGCACAAAAATACAAAGTCTATCGTTCCATGTTAAAAAGAAGTTTTAATTTATTTTCCAGTTTCAAATTTAATGTAGAGAGATATTTCAGAGTAAGCAATTATTTGTCGAAATCTCAATTTGCACACAACGATTAGTATTAACGGCAATAAAAATTTAATTTGTTTTTATATTTCGAGTATTGAAAGTTTTAACTAATTATCATAGTCTGAATGCAAACATGTTCAAATGTTTAATTGTTTAAAAGCGGATATTAGATCTTTATGTTATTATGTTCTTTATGTTTCTCTTGTATTCAAGCAGTAGAAAAGCTTCAAAAACATTTTTAAATGAAAATCAATAAGCTATTTTGATATTAGATAGTATTTTGTTGAACAAGCGATAAGTAAAAAGCAATTTTTAAATATTATTTGCAGCTATGCAAGAGATATATTTACAAACAGTGACATATTAAATAACTCTCTATAAAACAACCAACAATGCATCAATCGTTTTCGTCTTTTCTTTGCATTATGTTTTAAAAGTGCAAATGTTGAGTTTAAATCATAATTTTTATCAGAGAAGGAATTTCTCCTCAGGCGATTTTTGGAATATTATAGAATGTTATCATTATGGTAATTAATTAGAAGGAAACGTAAATAATATTGAAATCAGCATTATGTTAAAATCGATTCTTGGTGACAAAAAGAAATAATCGGTAAAAGCATTAATTTATACATTTA
Source organism: Abscondita cerata (assembly GCA_030710515.1). Lineage (NCBI taxonomy): Eukaryota > Metazoa > Arthropoda > Insecta > Coleoptera > Lampyridae > Abscondita > Abscondita cerata. The sequence continues at coordinate 128,518 of JALBCR010002589.1, forward strand.
TTTCTTAAAGTAGACAAGTTATCATCATCAAGCAATGGTACGAAAAAATCACATGTTGTGGTGCGAAAAATAGTTATTTACCTAACAAGTAACCTAACCTAAAAAGTTAGTTATATATATATATATATATATATATATATATATATATATTATTTTTTGTAACGAGTAACTGTAGTAATAATTCATAAATAAATAAATTAGTTTTTATGTTTACAAGAAATTTGAGTTGGTAGCACTGTTTGTCGATTGCTTGACGATTTGCTTTGCGTTGTCAACTAATACCAACTTAACAAAAATATCCCTATTCCGCGGTGCGGGAAATGGAACATCCCGTGCATCGAGAATAACTGGGACATCAGTAATCTTAGGCTATGAGTACAAAAATTACATTAAAATTACTTCTTATGTGGCTTCAGGTTGTGATCGTGGTAAAGCCCAAATTAGATCTTAGGGAATTAAAAAAGCAAATATCAACAAACAATTTCATTTATAAAAAAGGTAAACCATTTTTTTTATATAGTACCTACGACCAATACTACCTGTCTGAAGACATGTAGTCCAGTCAAAAGAGATCTAAAAGGAACGAAAAGTGGAACTCGTGTATACTGGCGATTTTTTTTCACGTAAATTAAGTTTAGGTCGTCAGGAATAACATATCAAAAAGTTGACATCTTTTTTAAGGTTAGGTCGGATAAAAAAATGTTAAGAAGAAAAGTTGTTCGTTAGGATCTCAGCTATTTTATTCACCTAGTCAAAAAAATTAAAAAAATTTTTGTAACGTAAAATACGTAAAAAACCAACCGTAAAAAATTGTGAAAAATTAAAATGCCTATAATTGAATAATGAAAAGTCGTAAAGCGATGATATTGGGTGAAAGTATAGTTCTCGTGGGTACAATAAGTGTACAAAACCCAAGCGCACCAAGGGCGATAGTTTCGGTTATAAAGAATTATAAAGTTTCAAATGTCACTGGCTGAAATTTTTTTTGTAAAGCACTTGGTGGGTTCCCAATTTTTTTACGTTTTTGTGGTGATAAAATGAGTAGGTGGTGAAAGTTACAGATTTTTAAACCTACTAGGATTTTTGAAAGAAAAAATCGTTAATTACCAAATGAAATTAAAGGACTTTTTAAATTTTTTTAAAATTTTAAAATCTTTTTTAGATCCCGAGATATCAATTTTTAATTAAGGTGCCATAACTAATGTTTAATTCAACAAAAAATGAGTCTCTTTGTGAAATGTGTAGGAATACGCTTAATTTGTTTCTTTTTTTTTGGTCGTATAGTTGCCGAGATACGACTAGCTGGCGGGCCGGAGGTCGGATCGTGCAGGCGTAAACGTCGAGTTTTGCATTTTTTTTTAACAATTGCAATGTCGTATACCGCAATGAATTTATTTGGCGTATTCCTATACAAATTATTGAAAAAAGTAAGATCCATTATTATCAAAATTGTTTGTATTGGTTAATTTAATTTAAATGAAAGGTAAGAATCTTAAAGTCTATTCAATACTTTATTAACAATAATTGAAATTAAACGAAACGAGTAAACCGGCTAACTAGTTTCAATCACATGAATATATAAGTAAGTGATCATCTTCAGAGCTAAAATAAATTAAGAAATTATAATTAGAATGAAAATATCCGCACTAAACCGACATTAAAATTTTCGAAAGTTTTTATTAATGCGAGTGCCGTAACGTGAGAATGTGAAAGAACACATATACACCTTAACAAAGGTGTCATGATTTCTTAATTTATTTTAGCTCTGAAGATGACCACTTACTTATATATTCATGTGGTTGAAACTAGTTAGCCGGTTTACTAGTTTCGTTTAATTTTAATTATTGTTAATACAGTATTGAATAGTCTTCAAGATTCTTACCTTTCGTTAATTGTGAAAGTTGTGCTTGAGTAAAATGTGTGTCGTACGACATCTCGTGTAAAACATTGACACGTATGAATAGTATAAACTAAGAAAAATGCCAACAGTTAATTGTAACGACATGTGTGCGTTTAAAGTACATAGCGCTATCTAAGCGACAGCTTTAATGTTTGAAACACACGTGTGTCGATAAAACAAAGTAAAACTTGTACAGAAGCATAACACGCAACGAAAGAACACCTGATGCAGCATTTCGCTCTTATTATGAGCTCATCAGAGGTGTATACTTAAGTGCGGTATACAACTGTACAAGACGGCGATTGGTCTTTTAAACTATCGTGGAGCAATGAACATAAGTAAAAAAGCGAAATGCTGCATCAGGTGTTCTTTCGTTGCGTGTTATGCTTCTGTACAAGTTTTACTTGGTTTTATCGACACACGTGTGTTTCAAGCATTAAAGCTGTCGCTTAGATAGCGCTATGCACTTTAAACGCACACATGTCGTTACAATTAACTGTTGTGCTTGAGGTTTCAAAGGTTATCTTCTGATAAAAAGTACACCATCCTCAAAAAATTTATTTATTCTTATAACTAAAACTTATGTCGACTACCTTGGTTTCGATAACTAAATTATCATTCTCAAGTCTTCTAAAAAATGTGTCGAAGCCCAATTTTTATTTGATACGTTGACTATTTCCCTTAAACAAAATTATTTCATGTTTAATAACAACTGTTATGAACAACAATCGGGTTTAGCCATTGGATCTTGTCTTAGTCCTTTATTAGCGGATATCTTTATGAATAATTTCGAAGAAAACATTCTAAGTAATAATAATTCGTTAAACAAAATACTTTTTTATAAAAGATACGTCGATGACATTCTGATTATTTATAAAGGTACCAATGAAGAATTCAATCAATTGACTAAATTGTTTAATTCATTCGATGTAAACATTCAATTCACAAATTAAATAGCTGTAAAAATAAATTACCATTTCTTGATCTATTTTTAACTTTAACACAAGGTAGAATTAACTTTGAAATTTATAGAAAACCCACCTTTGTAGATACCCTTATCCATAGTAAATCAAACCACCCATGGCAACATAAAATTGCAGCATTTAATTATTACATACATAGATTAACTAACACACCACTAAATTTTAACGGTTTTTATAAAGAACTAAACATCATCAGGAAGTTGGTCATTAATAATGGGTACAATGATAAGATTATCTATAAATTACTTCAGAAGAAAAAATTGAAATCATTAACTACACTCCTAGTCCCTACATTAGAAAACCAGTCAAAATCTTACATTTCTTTTACTTATACCAACAACTTTTGTAACGGTCTAATCAAACTTTTTAAAAAACAAAATATCCAAGTGGCTTTTCAAACATTTAACCCATTAAACGCTATTAAATATAATAAAAATACAACCAACCTTTTACAACAAAAACGCGTGTATCAATTAACATGTGGAACTTGTGATATTAACTACATCGGTTTTACCTTAAGGACCTTTAATACTAGGATCAAAGAACATGAAAGGGCAATTAGACTCAACAGACAAGGCGACTCCAATTTTGCTAAACACATTTTAGATTTAAATCATTCATTCACAATAGACACTAATTTTAAAGCTGCACAACAATTACATTATACAGAATCTAGAGAAGATTTACATAATTAAAAAATTACTCTTAAAGGACAATAATATTATTAACATTCAATTAGACTTTCCACATGCGGATTTCATTAAATCCTTTTCATTTAATTAAATAATTTCGAATCAAAACTAATACAGTTTCCTGGTGCTAATTTAAAATTTTGGAGTATAGATGTCACTTTTACAGTATAGTTAAGTTCCTAATCACCCTCTTCCGTTACATTGTTCGCTAACAAGCTGAACAAAATGTCGCTGTCAAAGTTAATTAAAATATTTGATTTTTATATATTTTGTATCCTTGTGGTAAGTCACGATCTATTCCAGACTATATTTTATTTTATTTACTTGTATTCATAATTTTGTAGAACTAAATGTAAGGTTATACCTTACCATATTTTTTAGAAGACTTGAAAATGATAATTTAGTTATCGAAACCATGATAGTCGACATAAGTTTTAGTTATAAGAATAAATAAATTTTTTGAGGATGGTGTACTTTTTATCTGAAGATATTCTTACCTTTCATTTAAAATATTCCTACACATTTCATAAAAACACTCAATTTTTTTCAGCCATTTTTGTTGAATTAAACAATAGTTATGGCACCTTAATTAAAAATTGATATCTCGGGATCTAAAAAAGATTTTTAAATTTAAAAAAATTGAAAATACTCGTCTTTTAATGTACTTTTCAGTCCCGAAAAGTGCAAATCAAAAAAGTTTTAAAAGTCCATTAATTTTATTTGTTAATTAACGACTTTTTCTTTAAAAAATCTTACGGCCGTTCTATGAGGTTTAAAAATCTGTAACTTTCACAACTTACTCTTTTTATCACCACAAAAGTGTAAAAAATTTGGGAACCCACCAAGTGCCTTACAAAAAAAATCCCATCCAGTGACATTTAAAATTTTCCAATTCTTTATAAACGATACTATCGCACCTGGTGCGCTCGGGTTTTGTACACTTATTGTACCCACGAGAACTATACTTTCACCCAATATCATCGCTCTACGACTTTTCATTATTCAATTATAAGCATTTTAACTTTTTACGATTTTTTACGGTTTTTTACGTATTTACGTTACGAAAATTTTTTTAATTTTTTTGGCTAGGTGGATAAAATAGCTGAGATCCTAACAAACAACTTTCCCTTTTAACATTTTTTAATCCGACCTAACCTTAAAAAGATAGAAGCCAAAAACTAAAGATTTTGACCTTAATTAACAAATTGCGAAATGTTCCCATACAGTGTCGATATCAACTTTTTGATATGTTATTCCTGACGACCTAAACTTAATTTACGTTAGAAAAAATCGCCAGTATACACGAATTCCACTCACTTTTCTCTTTCGACTGGACTAACAACCTTTTCCGTGCAGAGTGCACCGATAAACCTCATTTGGATTTTTACATTAACAATATAAAAATAAAATTTTTGAAAACTTTCTCGAACGATCATCTAGGCAATTAATTACGCTCGAGTGTAAATAAATGTGTTGTCCGTTATTTATGTATTTTAAATTAGTAATTTTTTTATTTACAACTTTCAAATAAACTTACCTTGAAACCGGTATTAAGCGATAACTCAAAACCCCACAAGAAGGATTACGATTTGAATGAATTTATACTTCACGACGTATAGAAAAAGACAACAAACAATATTGATGTATTGTTGGTTGCTCTAAAGAGGGTCATTTAGTATGTCGCCGTTTGTACATATCATCATTAAATTAATTTGAGGAAAGAAATATTCTCAACTGGACTAATGTATTTTGTATTGTATTGTAAGTAATGTTTTTATAAACTTATGTTTAATGAAAAGTAAAACGTAAATAATAACAAATTAATTACAATTATATTTAAAAAAGTCACACATAAAAGTTTAACTAGAACCCAGAAATACAAATAAAATTAAAAAAACATTTTTAAAATAATTGGCAGCAACTTTCAAAAAAACGAAATTTGACCAATTTGTCTCTTGTCCAGAATAATTGTGAATAATTATAAACTCATCAATAACTAATTATCGTGTATGAAAATGGGGCAACTAATTGCTGATTCGAGATTTTCTAAAAAAGCAAAACTTTAAGTACTCGAATATAAATTATAATATACACCGTGTCCCACATAAGGCGACCATGAGGTACTAAAATAGTTCTACTTTTAATAAACAAGCACATTTAAATCGTTTGTTGTACAGAGTTTCAAAATTATTTGTAAAAATGATATATTTTAAACTTGAAAAACATATTTGTTTTAAATAGAACACCCTGTATACTTTTGTCATTTTATTCAGAAAATTATTCTGCGCCAATACATAATATTATTTTCATTTTATTTTACATTTTTTGAATGAACTAACAAGAGATAGCTATAGGGAATGCTAATGAGATAGATGCAGAATTATTTTCTGAGTAAAATGACATAAAAATATACAAGTTGTTCTATTTAAAATAAATAAGTTTTTCAAGTTTAAAATATATGTTTTTAAAAATAATTTTAAAACACCCTGTACAACAAACGATTTAAATGTGCATGTCTATTAAATGTACAACTCTTTTAGTACCTCATCCTAAAATTTCAAGTATCTGATTAAAATAGTACCAGAGATAAGCGACTTTAAAAAATTGCATAACGCAAAAACGGTTAGACTTGGAATAGTCAAATAACATAATTTTATGCTGAATGTAGAACTTAAATAATATATAGGGTGTTCCGTTTAAAATATCGAAGTGATTGTCAACTTCCGGTGTAACTGAAAGCTGTACAATGACCATATTATTTTTATTTGAAAGACCATAGTTTTTATGTAAATTCACAAATTTGCAAAAAAAATCAAATTGATTTAATTTCCATAAAGGTCTAATGGCCACCTTATGTGGAACACGCTGTATATGTACATCATTAAGAGTTATTCTTATAAATAGAAAAATAAATTGTTTTCTATTATTGTTGATAATAGTATTGATATCGTGTATCTCGACACTTAAGGGAATTGGAGAATTCTTCATAGATAACAGATATTATTGTTCATTTATAGTGCGCGTTCAATAGGTGAAACCTCTTGCCGAAGTAAGTCAACTAGTAAGTGCAGTGTAGTGATAACATTCGCAATAATTAATTGAATCATAAAATAAAAAAGAAAATATACTCTTATTCTACTCTTCTAATGTTGCGCAAAACGATTAACTTGAGCAGTACGAAACATTATATTTTTTTCCAAGCACTTTTCTACCTAATTTTGTGGTTTAAGGTTTCTAGTTACTACAGTGTACAAATAACCTCAGCTACAATGAATAAGTTTTTGTTTCATAATATGATTGGATGTTGAATTAGCAGTTTATTTTACTTTCTGAACTTAATCAAAATTACACTGTGGGTAACAGATTGATGAAAAGTTTGGGGGTTTAATTGTGTAATTCAAATAAATACCTTTTAATTTAAGTGTACAACATTTCAATATTTTGAAATGTAAAGTAATTATAAATAAATATTTATTATTATTTGAATTGGAAAATTAAATGAGGCTTATTACATCACCAATATCGTTATAAAATTGTACCTAAATAGAATTAAAACTAGTACGAACGTTAGTGGTACATACAGGGTGTCCAGAAACTCTCCTGACAAACGAAGACCGGAGATTCCTCAGATAATTTTAAGACAATTTAACCTAATTCACCTAGTCCGAAAATGCTTCCTAAGGGAGCTAGAGCTCTTTGAAGATGGCGCCTTGTAAATAGTTTTTAAATACCTCTAGAACGCTTCTACTTAGAAAAACAAAAACTGGTATGCTTATTTAGCCTTCAGAGATGAATCAATTCCATCAATTGCGAATTTCTAGTACCGGTCATAGGCGTCAGTTTTAGGTAGGTCAACGGTTATTTTAACGCATAACTTTTTTGTCTTTAACTTTTAAGCATTTGTGACACTAGATTATTAAATTTTCAGGTATTCTAGTACTAAAAGGTACTCTTACTTTAAGTCATGAGGATGCACCGTTTTCTAGAAAAATGGATTTGATTTTTTTTGTTTTTTGTCATTAAAGTTAAATTTATATTTTTTGCACTAGTTGGCTCTGAACTGCCAACAAAAGTAAAACCTACGTTTTTCATTGTCAAATTGTTGTCAGTTCGCGAAGTTTATCTTTAAATTTTTTACTTTACCAGGCGCCATCTTCAAAGAGCTCTAGCTCCCTTAGGAAGCATTTTCGGACTAGGTGAATTGGGTTAAATTGTCTTAAAATTATCTGAGAAATCTCCGGTCTTCGTTTGTCAGGAGAGATTCTGGACACCCCGTATAGTCTGCAAAATAAGAAATGGGCGAAATAGCCGTGTTGTTAATTAATGGGAGAGTCATTCTAAATAATTCACAAAAAATTGCAAATATAAGGTCTAGGGCGAGTAACAAAATGTAGATCATCAAGCAATGGTTTCTTGTTATACGAATTATTAGCAGATTTTCATTTACGCAACTCTTGGCATTATTGAGACGGGACATTTTTCTCACTTATATGTTAGTTGGTGCGTGTAAACTAGAAAAACATCATGTACAGTACTAATACTTTAAATTGTTTAACGATGATATTTCTTTCCAGATCAGTTAATCATAAAGTTAAATTTCTGCATTATTTCTCCTTGAATTTTGGGAAATAATGTATGAGCATTTGTTGAAAAGAAAATTTAAAAAAAAAAGACCATAGATGAATTTGGTTAAAACTATTTGTAGTTACAGGAAAACGTAAAGAAACGACAAAAAATTTAGAATGTATAAAAACAAAAAAAAAGTGGTTGCAACAGATTTAATAAAAAGCTTTTAATGTTTACAGTTCGATTTTTCGTAAATATTTAAAGATTACTATTTTTCTTGAAATTCTATTAAGTAGATCCGTAGATAGAATATCGTACCGTATCGTTGTTGTTGCCGTTGTTGCAATTTAAAAACCAAGGTCTAAACGACATGACCAGTGACAACAGGTTTTATCTCTTGTATGTAACGACGATCAATGCACGACTTCATAAGTCAAAATTTGAAATATACAATTTAGTCATATTAATAATTAAATTAGAGTGATATAACCAATTTGGATTTTTTAAATTATTATTATTATTTATTATTATTGTGGTCTTTATTTTCTGGTAATATACATACTATAATTACACAAAGTACTTAAAGTCAATCTGAATAAAAAAATTAATGTACATCACTGAAAATCTCAAGGAGGTTCAGCTTTCTAGTATAGTAATAGAAGCTGCTCTTCCACGTAAACTTTTATTGAGTATTACTTGTCTCATCTTCACAATGTGTTTCCTGTAAAAGTAAAATATCGACCCAAATCCACAATTGCACATGGTTTTGTCACCACACTATACAAGTTTATACTGATCTTCTGGGGCACTATACATAACACTTACATCACAATACAGTATTAAAAATGTACAATACAAATAAATAAAAAAAGTTTTGTTTCCATTGATTTCGGTATGTATCAGCTGTTTGTTAAGTCCATTGTTGACAGCTTTGTCCAACCGCTGAATTTTAAAACAAGAAAGCATTTTATGTGTTAGATTATCACGTTAACCAATCAGTTATTAGTGTTCAACGTCATTATAGAACCAGATTTAATGAAGGTCCCCTAGCAATCACTCTAGTCGCAAGTGGATGGATCGGGCGCGTTGGTCCAAATGATGACGCACTCTTGAACCGGCCTCCAAGATCTCCGGACATCACCCCTGTGATTTTTTTCTTGTGGGGATACATCAAGAATAAAGTGTATACACCACCACTACCACAGAGCATACTTGAGATTGAGTAACGGATTGCCAATGTCATCGTAACAATCAATCAAGAAACTCTCGACAACGTATGGCGAGAGCTTGATTAAAGGCTTGACATCTGTCGTGTCACAAGGGGATCCCATATTGAACATTTGTAATTCTGAATATTTGTTATGAAACTTTTTGAGTTTTCCTTGAAATGTAACTATTTTTATAAACTATTTTGTAAAACGAATAAAACTCGATTTATGTATGCTTGAAATTATGAACATCATTTGTAATAACCCTATATTTATTTATTTATGTATTCGTATGATACACTTTTAATATTGCATTGTGATGTAAGTGTTATGTATAGTGCTCCAGAAGATCAGTATAAACCTGTATAGTGTGGTGACAAAACTATACAGGTTTGTTTTGTTAGTATTGATATAAATGAAAGACATTTTTCGGTGAACAAATACATTTTAAAAATTTAACCTAAAAGTTATACAAAAGACGAAAAACAATGTACTTGGAGTTTAATTATTTAGAAAAACTTAAAAATAAACCATTCTGCGTGTAACATTTTTAGTTGACATAAAATAACTAATCTATTTTTTTGTTATTAGCTTGGATTATTATTCGCTATGATACGATGTGCTTACAGTATTATTTTGCTTAGAGATAAAGGTCTAGCATTAAAGAAATTTGATACCCCATTTAAATATTTACTTTTGTGCAGAGAAGGGATAATTGAATAATTCGATCTTTAAACCGTATGTTAATGGTATACACATCAGTTCCATGAACAATTCGTTGGACTAGGTACGGAGGTGTTTTTCAATTAACACTTTGTGATAGAATGTAGCAGAATGCAGAAAACTACGCAATTTGTGAAATAAATTTTAAGTTACTGCCCAAAATTAACCCGAGGTTTTTCACGTGCTTGCTAAATTTAATAATTTCGTACCTAATGAGAATTTAAGGTTTTGTCAGATAAAATTTAAACGTGACTTTTTGATCCAAATAGACGCAGTTTGGTTTTAGACGAATTTATGGAGAGAGAATGACACATACAAGTTGCTTTTTCTGGAGGAAAAGAAACATATATTTGTGTATCATCGTCGTACAAACGAAACGGCACGTATAAATACTGTATAATAATGGACTCAAAACTGATCCTTGAGATTAACGGAAGAGGTTTAAAATATTACTACTTTCACTGATTGCAGACGGTCATCTAAATATGATTTCAAAAATTTGCATGACATGTTATCCAGACCAATATATTCTAGTAGTTGAATTAATAATAAATAATTGATTTTATCAAAAGCTGTAGAAAAGTCAAGCAAAGCTGATTTTGTGAATCGCTTTGACAATGTCGTCTACAACGCAGTTCAAAGCGGTGACGCAGCTAAATACTGGCTGATACGGTAGTAATACACTTGCGAGCAAAGAAATCGGCCCATCTCACACTTTTGATTTCTGCATCTAATAAAATCATTGCTTGTTTGTTGACATTTGCTCAATCATCAGTAATTAGTCTTCATTATCTGTGAAAATAATGGATACCGCACTTGAGGTAAGATGCTAAAGTCGTTGCTTGTATACAACTAGAGACTGTCTCATTTAATCAGAGACAGGTAGATATCGATGTACATCAGCAAGAGATGATCGCTTTATTACTTCAATATCATTGAGATGTTAATGCGGTTCAAATGTAGCAGCAACTCCGCTAGGTCCGTGGGGTGACTGTCAGTGAGTGGACAGAGAGACGAAGACTACGGAAGACGAACTTGACACCTCACAGACCTGCCACTGGTCCAAAGCTCACTGCAGCATCTCAATCGGACCTTGGATAAGTGGAGGTCTGTTCTGTTTTACGGATATGTCACAAAGGCAACGATGAAAGAAAACGGTGTTTCAAACGACATTTGTTGTTAAACAAATATAAAGTAGAAGTATTTATTTTGTATTGCTGCAGTTATTATCTGAAAAATGAGCATTCAACTCTTCTACTTTGTTTAAAAAATCCGGTATATGGGTTTGTTTTCTACCAATGACATATAACCTTTTAAAGATTTTCCACAATGAGTTAGGTGACTTAGTAAGGTACCAACGCGTCTATAATATTAGCTAAATGATAGTTTAAAAATAGACTGTATCATTAACATCAACAATGTTGAAAGCGTTGCAAGCTAGTTAATAATAAGTCGATATTGATATTTTTGAGGGAACGATAACTAACAAATTTTTCTAATTTATGATATTTAATTGTCCATTTCATAAGTTTATTAATTATTCCAAATTCTAAATATAGTAAATAAAAAATAATTCTTAATCTAGTAGATTAGGATAAATAAAAATATGAAATTATATTAATATTAACAGTTCATAACTAAAAGAATCTCTAGGTAATACCAAAGACCAAATAATATGAAGACATGCAACCCTAACGTTTAACAGCGTGTGCGCAAAAGTTCGTCGTCCGCTAGGATCGCCACTTGTTCCGCACCTATGAACCGACTAACAAAACAATACCAGTCTATGTCGGTAATAATTTTCGAGAACTCTGTAATTTATCCGGAACAGTGTTGTCAAACCTTTCCAAGTAATTCAGAAATAAATCTTTTTTATTTTTTCATTACATTATATTCGGTCTTTTTTCTATTGTTCGGTATTTTCAAAGACCTATTAGAATGTCTTTAATGGCTGTTACCACATATTTACATTACAAATAAAATTTAAGCTGTTTAGTAATTACCATTGATTATAAAAGCTTTATAATGAATGTTTTTAATTTAAAGAGAAATTGTAACAAGAGTGTATATAAGATTCTGACCTTTATTTAATTACAAATTAAACAGAAATATTACTTAAAATATTACTTGACGGGATAAAAGAATAAAATTTCAAAAAAGTTGACGCATAAGATGTAGGTATACGTCACCGGCAATAAAATTGAAACCGATTTATTTTATCCTAAACAGCAGTTTTTAGGAAATGTATTATATTCATTCCCAATCATTTAGTAAATGTTTTGATCATAGTTTTGATTAATATGTGTCTATAATTTTGATTGAGAAAGTGTAATATTTTGTAAACATAAATAACTGGCGTGTTTTGGGAATTCCTTTAATAGTATTTGGTAAATCCTCATTAAGTGATGAATGATGATTAACGAGAACACTATACAAAAGCTTTAATTACCACCTTTATATACTTTGTTTTGATCTATAACGAGTTTTCTATTACGGGCACATAACTATGCATTTAAAAAAGGAAATGTTCGGCAGTTAGATACTTGTCTTCATGCGTTGCTGATTAGTGATCATATGCGAGTTTCTAGTACATTATTGTTTTGTTATTGTTATTGGTTTGTTACTGTTATTGGTTTGTTTTGTTATTGTTGTTGTTACTGTTTTGCTGCAATTGATTGTAATGCCGCCGTCAAGAACCTATTGTTCATATTTTGAGTGTTTTCGAAGTCGTGTAACTCATCCCGAGATAAGTTTTTTCGATTTCCTAATAAAATAAATAGAAGTGATTTATGGTTACAAAACTGTGGTAATAATGAACTTCTTTTGCTAAGTTTAGAAGAATTAAATAAAAGTTATTTGTGCAGCGCATTTTGTAGATACTGATTTTACAAATTCATTACGGAATAGATTAGTGCATGACGCGGTTCCAATACATTACCGAAAAAGAAGTGATGTAACTCTTGCTTCACCTGAGAAGATCAGTGTAAACCGAACAAGCAACATTCGCATGTACGGTTCAATAAGATGTGCTGTAGTTGAAGAATCTTCCGATGAACATTCTCTATATTTTCAAAATGCATCTTCAGTACACCATCAGCAGCAGCCACTTTCAAATTTACCATCCAAGAAAAAACGAAGAACTAACGAAGTCGACCATTCTGCATGTAAGAAACATATTTCCAACTTGCAAAGAAGGAATCACACTAAAGACAGTTACATTTATCGGTTAAAAAGAAAGTTAGGGCGACACCTCTACATGGTACTAATTATAATCATTTGCCAGAAATGGTTCGTATTTTTATTAATATGCAGCTTTGTCATAAACAGCGACACAACTGGACAAAAGCTGAGAAGAAGCTTGCTTTAACTTTATTTTACAAATCGCCATCGCTGTATTTATTTATGAGAGAAAATCTAAAATTTAAGTTGCCATCAAAGTCTACTATTAATTCGTGGGTTCGCATAACACAATTATCTACCGGAATAAATGCAAAATTATTCCAAAAATTGAAGAATAAGACTTCTACAATGGAACAAAATGATCATCAATGCGTCTTATTGGTAGACGAAATGAGCATAAAAAAACTTAGAATTTAACGTGTCGCAAGATTTAATTGAAGGTTATCAAGATTTGGGTCATATTGGCCGCGAAAGTAAAATTGCCACCCAAGTGTTAGTTTTCATGGTGCGAGGTTTAATTAACAAGTGGAAATTACCTGTTTCTTTTTATTTTTCTGCTGGAGGTGTTAAAATCAAATTCTTCAAGAATTAATAATTAAGAATATACAACATTTAACCGATGTTGGTTTAAACGTACGTGCTTTAATTTGTGATCAAGGAGCATCAAATAGAGCTGTGTTTAAAAACTTGGGGTGACCGTGGAAAATCCATTTTTCACTATAGACAATAAAAAAATTTTTACCATATTCGACGTGCCTCATTTGATTAAAAGTGTAAGAAACTGTTTAATATCTCAAGATATTTTTATAAAAGAAAACGCGTTTCGTGGCAAGACGTAAAACGGTTTTTTATATTGACAGCGCATTTAATACGTCGAGAGCTGCTCCAAAACTTTCTCAAGCTCATGTTAACCCAAACACTTTTCAAAAGATGAGAGTGAAATATGCCACACAGGTATTTTCAAGGACCGTTTCTGCTGCAATAAACACATGTTTTAAAACAGGTCAAATAAACAGCTCATCGGCAAAAAAATACGGCGCTATTTTTATTAGATATTAACAATATATTTGATTGCCTAAATAGTCGATTGTTGAATAGTCCAAATAAATATCAATGCGCCCTATCCATAAAACGACCAGAATTAGAAACATTTCTTAATGAAATGTCTCAATGGATTTCTTTATGGACATCATACACAAAAACAAATCAAATTAAACAGGACATACATTGCTTTCGAGGTTTACAAATTTCAATTAACGCTACATTACAAATATGGGAAGATTTAAAGAAAGAAGGTGTTCAGTTTCTATTAACTAGCCGACTAAATCAAGATCCCATTGAAAATTTATTCGCTATTATTAGACGTCGAAGCGGAAACAACACTAATCCGACGGCAAAATCATTTAGACAAGCGTTTCAATGGATAATCACTGCAAATATTTTAATACCACCCCAAACGGCCAATTGCGAAGCGGATGAAGACGAACAAATTGATATAGAAGTAACTGAAGATGAAGGATCCTCAAAAATGAAGACAGACGCTAATGTTGCATTAGAAGAAAATATGGACCAAATATCAAATTGTGTGACAAATGAAGATAACGCATTTAAAACCATTGACATAACAAATTTAGAAGAATGCGCTATTGTATATTTAGCTGGTTACCTTGTACAGGTAACATTAAAAATTTAATTGTGAAAACTGTAAGATATTAAGTTCTGATACACCCTTAACAAATAGCAATGAACTCTTGTTGTTAGAAAGAGATTACGCAAAAGATGGAATAAAATATTTAAAATTCCTTCGGAAATGGTTGTGGCAATAGTTAAATTAGTTTTAGAATTATTTTATATTTATTTCAAATCCCACTCTGAAAACGTTAAATTTCAACAAACTTTGTTAAATATGTGTACTACAGCAGTTGATCAAAATTATCGTGATTGGTTATTATTACCAGAAAGCTGTTGCAAACACAGATTGTTTTTAATAAAACATCTTATAAAATGCAAATTAAATAAAACTTTAAAATGGTTATCACAAGATATTAGATTCAATGGGCGGCAATCCAATTTAAAAAAACTTAATCATTTAAGCAATTTGTAGGTTTGCAGTTTAAATACATTTTGTTTTGTTTGTTTTGTAAATAATTAAAATGTAAAAGATTAATTGGACTTTTTAATTTGAACATGTACATGTCATTAGGTAATTAGTTGATTAGTGTTTGATAAAATCTTAAGTAACTATACTTCATTTTTAATAAACTCATTGTGTCTACAGTTATTTAATGTGTTTTTTGTTCTAAGCATATCCTAGTTCTTCCGTCTGTTGGATTTCTCATTCTTAAATAAATACTGAGCATGTAAAAAAATACAGAGGTTAGTTATGTCGTCATAAATTATTACTCATTTTAACTACAGGTATTTTTCTTTTTCCGGACAAGTTGTTCCTGATTACACAACAAAATTATCAGAAACTAAATTTGAGTTAAAAAAATTGAAAATAAGAAGAAAGCGATTTAAAATTTACAGTAAACTTTTTGATGTGAAACTGATAAAATCACAAAGGCTTATAGGATTTTTTGTACATCAATTCAATTATCAAAATAAATGAACAAGAAATTTTTATTGACGATAAATTAACTCCTATACAAAATGTACCATTTAACGATGACATTTTTGTCAGTTTGACAGCGATAAAAAAGGTGCATCCTTTTTTATCACCGATAAAAACGCCTGCTCCTCATAACTAATATTTATTCTGCCAGTGGTGACTATTTAATTTTGTTGTATTAATAAAGATAATTATTGTTGTTGTTCATTCGTATATTCTGTCTTTAATTTATCTTGCCAAAAATACACGAGCTTTTCTTTTATCAGGATAAATTTTTCTTCAACTCGAAAGTTTTGCCAATCACTAGTTTTGCTCGAAAAACTGACGTTAGATAAAATCGCTCGACCTTCGGTCTCGCGCGATTTTATCATGTAATATGTAATAAAGCTCTTGTGTTTTTACTGTTGATAAATCGCGGATTAATTAAAAAAGTACAACATGCATATGAATTTAAAAGACTGCATAAATTTTTAGAAAATTTTTGCGAACAGATGTAGGGGACGATTGAAATATAAAGAACCTGTCACGTGACCTGCGCCGTGAACGAAAATGAAACGGACGGGTCTACTGTTCACATTAAGGGCAACAACGAAGTGTATTTCGTAATTTCGTTTGTAGTGTTATTCAAATTATACCCTAGTTTAATAAATACATTTATAGTAAGGTATATTTTTTATGATTTGCGTTGCAGATTGATTCACGTGACAGGTTCTTTACATTTCAATCGTCCCCTAAACATAATTATTTCAATGCGAAATAACAGTTAGATGTGACAACATTGTCGGGTTGCCTTCATAAAACTAGCTAGTACGCGTTTCACTCCCGAGGTCAATATTGTCATTTATCCTTTTTCTTGCTTACGGTGGTAAATATTTTTGTCTTTTAGAAACACTAAAATTGTAGATTATTGTTGAATAGGCAACACACTATGCAGTCACACTCGATCCGTCATAAACTTAGATGTCTTCATATTATTTGGTCTTTGGTAATACGTTGATGTAGATTCGTGCACAAGTTCACATACGTTTTAGCAAGTTAATGGTTGTTGCAACAGATTCATAATCATTCCATGATTTTATTTTATGCACTTTATGATTTATTCTAAGAAAAATATTGCTTTCATATGTAACGTTCGAAGTGTAAACGCTCCTGTGTATACACTCCTTAACCCAATTTCGCGGGCATTACTTTGTATTGGTTTCCGGCGTTGATAACTTGAAACTGTCCACGATTGGTCCGCTGCATTTTAACGCTTCCGGAAAGCTTGTTCTGAATCAACCGTTCACGAGGAAGAAGATATACCCTCATCTGAAAATTTCCTCGCTTGAAGGGGTAATCAGGTCGTTGGTAAAACATACGATACCGCATAAAGTGGCTTTTAAAATTTGCTAAAAGGTTGTGCTCCACGTGAACTGTTCAATAAGCACGTCCTGCATTCTTCAGGCTAGGGGACGCTTTACATCAGGTATATGATTGCCCTCGGGGTTTATCTATCGCTAACATCCCTATGTTTATTCTAGAGAGGGTGGTTTATATCTCCCTATTACGAATAGATTCTCTTCCGGTTGTTCCTTCGTCAACTTGTACGGCTATTGCGGGTCTACTCATGGCTTTTGGAGGCGTTGTGCCGAAATAGCTACCCACGAATACTCCGTCAGATTCGCAGACCACGGTGGAGGCTCATTCCAAACCGTTAGTACCATTGAGAGCAAGAGTAATACTCCTACTGCTGCGTGGAAGGTTAGAGATTTTAATATCTTTTTAATTGCGCGTGAACCTGCAGTCGACCTATCACTCCAGTAGAAGTCACCCCTTGACATCAACTATCAGGCGCGAACGTAGAAAATTTATTGCGGATTATTTGTCGCTTAAATGTGTAATTGCATAATATGCCTGGAACGTTAACTAGTTATAGGTAAGAGTATTTAATACCTACGTGGTGTATAAGTCGTGTAAGAATTTAAACCTCAATCTTAATTAAGCCGAACGCATTTAGTTCCATTGACTTTCTCGGTACGAGCTCGTTCCCCGACAGGCCAAAGTGAACAATCGTTTAAACTTCGCGGTGACTGAATTAGTCGTAAAACTTCACTTACACGTCTTACTTAAATTCATGTAATCTGTAACGTTACTCAGTACCATAAATCGACACATTCTAGGTTAAGTTCACCATAGGCGTACCTTCAATACGCGAAATATCAATTGCATATACGAGACAGTGGCGTAGCAGTGGTAAATATTTGGGTAATTGTCTTTACTTTAACTGGTAATTTTATGTAGCTCTAGTCATTTTCGTGTTACCTGAATGTTTAATGCTGTACGTTGCCCGTTTTAGCTCGTGTGTATTCGTAATATATCTGTGTCTATTTAATGCTGTGAACTATCACAAATTCGTTTGTGTATTGGAGTGAATAAATATTATGTGAAGGTTTCTCTGACTTTATGTCGAATTCTTTCGTGATTTGTTTCCCTTTTCTGTATATTCTGCTGTGGACAGTTAG
Source organism: Abscondita cerata (assembly GCA_030710515.1). Classification (NCBI taxonomy): domain Eukaryota; kingdom Metazoa; phylum Arthropoda; class Insecta; order Coleoptera; family Lampyridae; genus Abscondita; species Abscondita cerata. Next base: position 146,882 of record JALBCR010002589.1, read on the forward strand.
CTGCTGACATTTGGTTCTGGGTCAGATTCTTCTCTCCAGCGTTACTCGAACCTGGCGCCCTACCTTTTTAATTTTTTTTTCTATAGATTCTAGGAATAACGTTGACTTTCCTAACCCGCACCCTACTCTCCACTGAGGGGCATACTTTCCTAACAACTGACCGTAACACATATGTTCAACAATTTTTATGAGTATGTTTTTCGACAATTTGGTTAAATAATTGTACACGCTTTTAGTACGCTTGCGTTGGTTAGCGCACATCAATTTTTAACGATTCAGTTAACAAACCGCACAATTACTCAGTTTTTTTCTTGAAATACAGTTGTGATTACTGTATGGATTCCTTATCTAGAGCTTCCGCCACACCAATTATGTTGTTTACTCTGGAGTATTGTTCTTGAGCCTCCAATATGTCTCCAATTTCCGACAGATATGAATTTGTTTCTTTTTTCAGTAAAACTACTCTTTGAAACTAAAACCCAAACTTTATAAGAATCTTTTTGTGTAAGCACTTAGTATATTTCTATACATTAGTGATTAATTAATGAATCTTCTTTTTCGGTTTAACAATGAAAAGTTGCTTCACTGGCGATTCTAAGAATACCTTGGATTGTACGCATCAGGTTTTGTAATTTAAAACGAAGCATGTCTAAACTTCTAAAGATGAAGATTTGAACACTTAATATTACTGAGTTAAATAATGTTCAGAAGAAATAAATATTTGTATGCCATTAAAAAATGAAGGGGAACGTTTTGTAATGATTAAACCCAAGAAAGGGAAAAATACAAAGCTATGCCACTGAGGATTAATTTGCTGCAATAAATTCTCGTACATCTATGATGGAATCAGTGAGCTTTGTATTTCATTGTGGCAGCCACTTTACTTTCTCTCGCATTTCCGGTCGAGTTTTAATGAAGACCTCGTTTTGGAAACAAATGTGTTTTTTTTTAATTATGTGGATTGCTATTCTTCCTTTTGGGTCATGTGCTGTTGAATAATTTAAACGTCTAAGTTGCTGATCAACCAAAGATCACTCTTCTAATTACAACTGCTTACACTCTACAGTCTAAGTCCACGTGTGTCAATTGGAAGGAGTTCGACGAAGCTTGATGTGGTTGCTATCTCAACGACAACAGTTTCGAATAAGACACGTATTTTTATTTATGAGTGTTGTTCACTGCATTCGTCACAGCAACTCTGGATGATCGTGTATCCTACTTATTAAATAATATCAAATATTATGCCCATAGAAGTCAACACCAGAGCATCTGCAAAACAATTCAAGGATGAAGAACCGTTCATACAAAAAATTTGTTTCAATTGAAAAAATCTATAAAAATTTATTAAAGCTTTCAGGCAAAATCCACTCCTTTGGCAGACGATTTAGTGAATTTTAAAAAGAAATAATTGATCCCTAAATGATCCTACTTGTTGTTAATATCCGTTTTATCGTAAAACATCAAAATAATATTTGATAACACATAAACTTTTGAATGTATTCAATTACAATATGTATTTATAATTAAATAAATGAGAAACGGAAACACTTGAATTATTTTAACATTTAATGAGAATCTGTATGAATTATTTTGAAAATCATCTCGGTTCACAATTTGATATGTGTGCAGTTAATTAATATTCCATTGTATTGAAAACGATTTAATTAAAGTTAAACCGAACGTCAATTGATGTCAGTACGTTTCAAACAAAACTAAAGAGACAGCTATGAATAATGTAGTACTTCCTGTTGTGACACGTGTTAGAGAGGTTCTCGTACGTTCTTGGCCATAATTATGAGACAACCCTTGAACATTATGAGAGGTTAACAAGTGCGTCGGCGTTTATAACAAGTATTACAAAACTTATTTTAATGGGTTCGTTATTGCTTGGTTTTAGTTACTGTACAAATATTAGTTATGAAGTATGTTTACAGCTGAATTGAATACGACAGCAACACTCTGCAAAGACGAGGCTGAAACTTGTAACAGTGTAGAAGATGACTAAATTTAATCTCTCAACTACTTATAAATTAATTAACTAACGAATAACTTAGTAATAATACATTATATCTATTCAATTTCTTACCAAATCCAAATAAAATTGGACATCGGTGACAAAGATAATAGAGAATACGTATCAAATTTGAAAATTAATAGGTCCGGTGTGATCAATAATATTACTGTATTTGTTTTTCCATTTATAATTAACAGTAAAAACTCGGTATGCAACACAAATTTGAGATTTCGCATTAAAATATTTGCATTCGCCTCATTCTCTACTGTGTCTTAATAGCAAGCATTACATGCTCATTGCATAATATACTAATTCGTACTAATATTTTGTCAGGAACGGATAAGAAGGTGCGAATGTTCAGAAAGAATTCTCAAGTTCTGTTTCGCACCCTAAACAAAGAAGCACCCATCTTCTAGGTCAGTGTCAGATTAAGAGTGTTAATCTGAACATATGAACAGTAATTATCTAATTGTAGCGCCCCCAAACGTCTACATTATGCTAATTTTCCCATCGAATTACATCACTTATAATGGGACAAAATCCAAACTTCATATTATTTTTTCATTTTTAACCAGCACTACTTTGTTACGGTTTTATTTTAGGAATATAAAACGTGTGTCGAGAGCAATATGTTACGGGTATGTCGCGATTAATATGTTACGGCAAAAGTCGTATTTGGCGCGAATTTGGACAATTCTCGATTGGTTGAAAATAACATTCGAGTTAGTTTCCTAGACAAAAAGCGGACATTTTCTTTTTCCGCACGGGTGGTTTCAGCGTGCATCTTAAATCGAAATTTACACGAATCATTTATGTGTGTTACAAGAATTCAAATAAAAAATATTGGTTAAGTTTAAATCCGGCTTAATTCACCGTAAGTTCACATTGTTTTCCTTTTCTTTTAGATCAATTTTAACTGTCACGTGTAATTCCTTTTAGTACGTTTCTTGACCTTATGATTATGCTGTGCGTTATACCTGGAAAACTTCTGGGGGTGCTGGAGTGACTGATTAAGACCTTCCTTGTCAATTAAAGACCACATTACGGTTTCGCATTAGATAAGCTGCAGGCAACCGGTGGCTACTACGTCTAACAGGGATTAGTTATGCTTCATAACTTCAACGAGGGAGCCTAACGCCTTCCGTTTCTCTTCGCACACCTTCCCTAAGGGGAATCTGGGGTTACCTAACGAACTGTTGATATCGTCGCTAACAGAAAACTTTTACTCTCAGGACTTCGTTCATCAGATTACAGCTAAGTTTTATTATTTAAGTAATTTATTCATTGTTAATGCGTGTGATACTCATGTACATACGACATGAAACGGCTTGATCTTGATTTCGTAAGTAAAACTTTATTCGGTGGTACTCTCCACAACCGAACGTTTATTAACCAGCTCAATACGGGCTTGTAGTCTTCACTTATCGCTTTTAATCTTAGTTTAAGTCAGTGTCGTTGCATATTCGACCAGATAAAACGCCGTGTGTAAGTGATATATGTACGAAGAGTATTCCTATTAGGCAATCCTCAATTGGAACATTAACACTACGTTTGGTGTGACCTGTAAATCCGGTACGTTATTTGTGTAAATTATGTATTATTAAGCGAGGCTACTGCTAACGTACGTGAATACATCCGACAGTTTCTCTTTCTGTCACATTCACCTATTACTATAAGATTTGTTTGTTGTTTTATTAAATTGTTTGTCTTTCTCTTAAGACTAATTGTTGTGATTAATATAGCGTATTAGGCTTTAAGTAAAACCTGTTGATTCCTGTTGGTCGGTTTTATTTCTTTCTTTTATCCAGCAGATGGCGCCTTGTTAGACAGCAGTTTAATTTCTTATAACTCTTTAAGAACCCCCCACTCTCCGACGAAACGGAAAGCTGCTGTTCTACCTAACATAAATAATGTATTCTCCACGAACCTAGTGCGCTACATTGATCCATTTTTCCTTTTGTTCTTTTTTTTGTGTATTCCTCTAGAGTCGTCGTTAGTTGTAAACTTCTACCGTTACAACTTTTAACTATTTCCATCACAGTAGTTAATGAAATTGACAACGGAAAGTTTCATTATTGGCAATAGTGCCGCCTCTACAGTTGATGACCTATAAAAGATCGTTATCATTCTTGGCATAATATTAGTATATTTGACGGAAGGAGAATTGATTTCAACATCTACTATGAACACATTTTAGGTAGATTTTTTTATACGCACAAATACAATTTTCAGCCAATTGTATTTGCCCACATATATTTTAATAATTGTTGGTACATATTTTGCCTACAGAAATGGGCAAAAGAGAAAAATGTGATGTTTAGTGTGTGAAATTTAATCAAATTAAAAAAATATTAAGTATATTAAGAGGGGCATTTACCTAACGCTTCATCGAGAATTGGAAGTTATACAAAACACATAACGTAAGAGGGTTAGACGAAAGCGGTAAGCTAGTTGTACGGCACGTGTTAAAACTTAACAATTTGGGTTCGTCCGTAATAAATACATATTTACTTAGCGATTTTCTTATCTCTTTCATAACATGGATATGATTAATAATAATATGATACAACTATTCCGAAGCTAAAATAAGATAAGATCCTTAAAAATACAAACTTTTTAAAATTAAACAAGTAAATCTCTAGTAATCAACAGCTACCGACGAAATTCTGTCGTTGCTAGATCACACTGCAAACGAATGACGTGGGGATAGACGATGGCGTGGACATTATAAAATACTGACAAAATGTTGTGCAAATGCTCTTGCCGTTTTAGATATTTTAGATTTAATTATTACCCTATTTTAAGGAAATTTTGCAACCTGTTTTATAAAACATGCAGCTACACCTTCACGTTCGTATTTTCTTTCTACCTGTTGTAATAGTGATGCAAATGCTGTTAAAATTTAAGCATTTATTTTGATTTTTTGAGATCTAATAACTATTAAAAAAATAATAAATTAAGAAAAGTCAAGATCCACCTTCTAGATTCAACTTTCTTACACACTATTACAAAATTTCAAGTTCAAAAATGGTAAAACGGCTTTCCAAGATTTAAAACGGCAAAGGTCTAAAAGTGTACTTTTTTGTATAGGTAAACGCCACTCTTAAGTAATTGAGACACCGTCGATGAAATGACAAAATGCTCAAAAACTTCAACTATATCTTCCAATGCATTTGTGGAGACTGTAGATAACAATCTCGAAATACGGGTAGTTTCTAACACATTTGATTTTTTTTTCAAATTTGCAAAAGTAATAGGAGTACGCACGTATTTTAACAAATTTCGTTGGGTAAGTCAAAGTAATCGCGGATAGTATATGCAACTTAGCGTACAAAAAGCAAAAAAATCTAAGAAATTAAACAACCAAAGATTCTAAATCATCCTTGTCTGATTTTGATTCTAAATGTTGCAAAAATCAAAGTTTACTTTTTGCTGATCCAAATATGGTTAAACCTCTCATGCCAATCAAAAGTTAGACTACTTCATTTGCAAATGCATCAGCCAAAAAGTTTTTAGCGAACTCATCTGGAAGCAAAAACCCTCGCATTTAATTTATAACACAGTAACAAATAGCTATTTATTGTATATGTGTTTTAGTAGGCAGATTATCCACGCAAGAATTTTTAATCGCGAAAACGAAGTTCGAGCGTTTAATTTTCTTAAGGGGATAATATGCCACTAAAACACGAATGCAATACAAGATTTTATCCACAATCAAACCAATTTAATTGAAAATAAGTAATCTGACAGTTCTAAAATTTCAATGTAATAGCAAATATTAGAAAATTTAGTGAAACTTTTGGGCGGCTTTGCATTATTAGTTGCTAGGATGCTTGTTTATTAAAACAATATTTGTGAAAAAATTAGAAATCGTTTGTGTGCGTCGTTTTGAAAAATGTCAGAAAGTGATTCTTTGCCGGTAGAAATTAAAGCAGAAGCTGAAGAAGTAACCCTGCAACTGTTGTCGGCCAAATCTAAAGATGCATACATAAAAGAATTTGCTACCTTTAATGAATGGAGAGAGAAAAGAGGTGCAAACATCATAAACGAGGACGTCCTGTTGGCTTATTTTTTAAATGTAAGAAGCAAGTTTGCCTCCTCGTCAATGTGGACGAAATATTCAATGTTAAGAGCAACTTTGAATGTGCATAGAAAATTGACATATCAAAATACGGCAATTTAATTGCTTATCTGAAAAATTGCCAATCAAAAAACTGCAAAGCAAAGAAGGCAAAAGTGCTTGAGAGGGGACACATCGAACAATTTTTGAAAACAGCATCTGATCAAAAGTACTTAATGATGAAGGTACAACCAATTTTCTTTTCTTTTGTATTGGTATCTTAATTTATTTTAAATATTTCTAGGTTGCTATCATAATGAGTGTTTGTGGAGGTTTACGATGCAATGAACTGGTTAACTTAAATATTGAACATGTGAAAGATAAAGGATCTTTTATCTACGTGTCCATTCCAGAAACAAAGACCAATATGTCAAGAAGTTTCACTGTATTAGACGAAGGATTCTCTGTTAATGTTATGGAGATATCCAAGAAATACATACGCCTACGTCCTAAAAGTACTATTTCGCAGGAAGATTTTTTTTTGCTATATATAAATTCAAAATGCACCGTGCAACCTGTGGGAATTAACACTATTTCCAGAATCCCTCACAGATTGCTTCTTTCTTAAAACTTCTAGACGCTAAATTCTACACGGCCCATAGTATGCGCCGTTCTTCGGCGACTCTGTTGGCTAATGCTGGTGGTGATATTCTCACTCTTAAGAGGCACGGAGCGTGGAGGTCATCTAGTGTTGTTGAGGGGTATATAGAAGAAACGGCATAATAAGAGCTCTATAATATGGTGATTGTGGATAAATGAATAAAGGCAATCACTTCTATAATTTTATAGTAATGGAACGAACCCAAAATGCAGAAGGTAGAAAAAGAACCTAAAAACTGTAAGAAGGAGGTGCACCACCTGGTTCTTATTACCAAAGCTGGTATTGCTCTTTCAAAATTACAATATAAATAGTAGTTTGTTTATAGCAAGAGTACGAAATGGACAATTCATCGATTTATACACTATACTTCTACTCATAAAAAAGTTAATTCAGTGTTCAAGATAATCTAAATGTTTTTCGTAATTTCTGATGATGATTCCAAAGCTTATAAGAGTCAGAACTAGTTATATAATTTCTAATAAAGTTTTGAAATTGCTGTAAGTTCAAGTATTACCTGTCAAGAATTTTTACAATACATTAAAAACAATGAATTTATTTTTAATATAAAACAATTGTGACTTGAGTCCCTTCTAAAAATAAACAACGCGAAAAGAAAAAAGATATCTAACTTTAAAATCTATAGAAAACACTTACGAATTCCTCCTGTAATATTCAGTTTTAAAACCACACGGTACCTCAATGCGAAAATGATGAAAATTGCTTGCTTTTTCGATATTCAGCAGAAGTAATCAGCGGCGTAGCAACGTAGCAGTGTTAACATTTATCCTCTAAAAAAGCTATCGTTATAAACATACCAACTAAGTATGCAATATGTAAATGAACGAATTTGACGGTTTCGAAGAAAATTACTATCACTTACGAATGCAAATCCTAAATTTAAGATGACCTCATTTAGTAAATGTAAATCAGAAGATTTCTACTGACAATTTCATTTTGTAGTGTGTAGAAAGAACACAAGTAGAAATATATTGGCACACGTAGAAAAAACAAACACTTATCAGTATAAATTATAAAAACTGATAACATAATTAAAATCTTTTTCAAGTAAGAATGAAATATATTTGAAATCATAACCTTATTAATCAAAGACACGATTTACCCAACATTGTATGAGAATCCCAATAATTTATGTTACCGCGCGTTTATGTAAACTTTGAATTAATTTTCTCTATTCCATTCTTTCAGAGAAAACAAACTTGAAGAAAAACGTTCAAAAGTCAATCATAATTATAACAATTTCCTCGAAACAGTTCGTGACTGAATGATAGCTGTTTTAAATTTCGTAAATGCGTTTTTTACAACTCTATTGATCGATGCCATGTTCAACTCAATTCTATTTTTGAGACAGTACCCATTAAAAGTTTAACATAAAAAATAATAATCAATAATGTGTTTTGACTTCATTAACAAATACTTTTTAATATCATAATTATTGATAAAAGGTTGTGATGATGAGTATCTAGGTTAATGTAAAGGAAACTAGAATTGGATGGAGACTTAAAGTTTCAATTGTATAATTAAAAATTCACCGATACAATAATAATTGATCCTTCCTTAATTTCAAGGAATAAGTAAATGAAATGAATATAAACAAGACTTATGTTACCGTACAATCGTCTGCAGTGCAATGCCGCCCAATATGTAATAAGAAAAGTGATCTGAAATAAAAGTTTATTTACTTTTTGAATATACTTCTTGGGAAATATAAGAACCATCAATGTGTAAAAGAACCAAATGAAACTAATTGGAACTGACGTTTTGTTCATACTAGATTCGTATTTTCTGAAATAAATCCAATAAATCTTCACAATAGGAAAATGGAAAAATACTAATAATGATGCAGTTCAATTCTAGTACATTTCAGAAAAGCCTCCAAAATATATTTATAAAAACATCCATTTATTTATAGGATCTGAAATTGAATTTATAAATAAATTAAAATATTTGAAAAAACGAACGAATAGTTCTAATAATTTATCTAAGTCGACAAGCTTTATTTAAAGAAAAAGTTGAATAATGAAAAAAATGTGATTTACGTCTACATTCAAATTGTGTCAATACAGCAACTTTGTCGAGAGATGTGTAAAAGCAGTTACATAAGTCGATCCTTCGATTATTATAGCTAACTAATGCTATCTTAATGCAAATGCATTTTCGTACGTTACACGAGTCGACACTAGATGTCGCAACACTTACTTTTCATATATGATATGCCGTCCAGTAGGGAGTATAGTATAGTCCACAGCACGCATTTGTACAATATTGAATTTACACTCGAGTCCTCTCACTTCTGAAGAGTCCTAAAAAGGACAAAACAGCTGTCGAGTGTTTCTCAGTGTTTGTTTGCTATTGTACAGTGTGTCCCATTTTTGTTGTAATTGCAGGGCATTCCGTTGTTGGTCAAGATAGGGCGGTTTTCGCAAACCTGTGCCACTTTTGAGAATCGAAAGATGCCACCAACAAAATTTCTCACTGTTACCATTAAGATCATATCAAAAAAACATTTACTAAATTATAATATCACAAAGTGACTGCACATCCATTAGCTCAGACTTCACTTCTTTTTGTCTTTATATTAATACGTTTAGATTAAAATTAGTATAAAACCTATTTCTCAACTTTTATTTTTTTATTCCATACGTTTTTTCCAAGCTTACTATATCAAAACTTTGACAAATTTACAAAAAAATAATTTAACCGCCTATCGTAGGTGGTTTCATCAGGGGAAAAACTTGAAACAAACAAAAGAAACTTCCAAGGTAGACAACTGATACTCAGGTAATCAACTTGTGCCTAAGCCAGATTCTGGACAAAAGAAGTCTGACTAATTAGGGAAATACCTCCGTAAATAAAGAAGAGAAACCGTTACGGGTCGTCAACCTGGACGCTTGATTGGTTCGAAACCATTGCCTTGGAAACTTCGACGTTGAAACCGTAAGTATGGTTTAGGTAGATACTTTCATCATTTGGCCTCATGGTCGCCCTTCTTTAGATAGGTTTCTTGACCATCTCAATAATCAACATACTGACATCAAGTCCATTATGGAAATTGAAGAAAATCATTGCCTCCCTTTCCTTGACGTACTTGTCACGCGGAAACCCAACTGCGAATTAGGTCATTCGGTAAATCGCAAACCCACTCATACTGACAGATACTTACATGGCTTTTCACACCATCATCCAGTTCAAAATCTATATGCCAACCCGACAATCTCAATTTAGAATTGCGTCATTTAACTAATACTCTCATTGTTAACGGTTATAACGAACAAGTTATACAAAACGTCATTAAACGCCAATCCCATCCTCACCCTGAAAGTTTAAAAAGATTTCTTTTACTACGTCAGAAACATTTCCAGCCTTTCTCCCTTACATTCACAAGGTTACTGATCGAATATGCAAGTTTCTTAAAGAAAACGGCATTAAACCTATTTTTACACCTTCTAACAAAATTTCACAAGTTTTACCTTCCCCTAAAGATACGTTTCCGACTCTCTCTTCTCAATGTGTATATCGTATTCCTTATTCATGTGGTTTAGTGTACATATGTGAAACTGGTCGTTCTATTAATACAAGTATTTCAGAACATCATCGTTCCAAGTCTGCCGTGGCTGAGATTCATTTCGATATAGAAATAGATTTTGATAATTCCGCTTTAATTCCCAAATCTTCTTTCTTTTTCAATAGAAAAATCAGGGCGAGTATAGAAATCATTAAGCATCCGAACAATTTCAATCGCCATCGTAGTTTCAAACTTTCACCGTTGTGGATTCCTATCGTTAACTCCACCCCTACCCCTATTTCGAACCAATCAAGCGTCGAGGTGAACGACCCGTGACGCTTTCTTTTCTTTATATACGAGGTATTTCCCTAATTATTCAGATTTCTTTAATCTAAAATTGGCTTGGTCACAACTTGATTAGCTGACTATCAGTTGTCTACTTTAAACTTTCTTTTGTTTGTTTCAAGTTTCTCACCCTGCTGAAGCCCCTTACGATAAGTGGCAAACCGGTCCAATCCCGGAAGGTGTTTTTGTTTCAATTTAGTCGTGTTGTTTACAATAAATATAAAGTATGCTATATTTTTGAGTGACTAAAACTAAAACAAATGACATTCTGAAACAATATACCGGGTGTCCCACTTGTTAAAGCGAACCTGAATAAACAAAATAGACGTACCGAAGCGGCTAGGTACAACGCACAACGTACTTATTCGACTACGGCGACGTTACAGAGATACAGGTAACCCAGGTATATATTGGAAAAAGACGCGCCACCACTGCTATTCAACACCAGTACATCACTCTTCAGGTTCTCCGACAGAGTTAAAATCGCATCTCGGGGCAGGGCATAATGTGACAGTTCACAAGCAAACTATCACGTATAAAAGAAGCCAATCTTCACTCCAGACGCCCCGTTAGGGTTCCACCGTTAACCAGGGGAAATCAAGGTAATCGCGAAAACTGGGCCCGAGAACACTTCAACTGAATTCAAAAGCAAGGTAGCCGAAATTATGCTGGGTAGAAAAACTAATCCCATTTTTCTAGATCAATTCTTAAATGCTGAGCAATATATCCAGAATATTCTTGAATCTATTGATCAACCACTTGCAGAAGGGTTGAGTCGAAATTTAACCCTTATGCATGACAATGCACGTCCACACGTGGCAAGAGTTGTTACTGATTGGCTAAATTAAGCAAGAATTGAAGTTTTGCCATGACCAGCTCAATCCCCAAACCTCAATCTCATTGAGCATTCAGAGAGAAGATGCCTGCCACATGGACGCTATACGAAATCGACGACAGCTGCAAGAACTTCTTTCACAACAGTGGAATCTTCTTGTACAAGAAGACTTGAACAATCTTATACTGTCTATGCCAAGAAGAAGTAGGGTGGCTTTAAACTTCCTGAAGAGAAACCACTTTTTCTTAATCTTTAATTTTTCTAATTCAATATATGATTAATTTTTAATTGTAGTTTAGTTCCATCACAAGTAACTATTTTTTGAGCAAATAATATATGTTCTTAGATTATGTTAATGTGTGGAATTACCCAACAGTTACTAATGATAATGATAACCAATATTAACGCCATGCGTTCAATTTCGAATTGAAAAATCTTAAAACGTACAACGTGAATATTTTTGGAATGGACCCTAAGATAAATAAATAAATTTGACCCTAAAGATTTCATCGCTTTATGTAAACTACGATACGCGAAAGTGTCTATAAAACATGTTTCCATTTATTTTACTTCAAAATAAAGCAACGAACATTATTGTACAGGGTGTTTTACCAGGAACCGCCATTAGCCGTATACGAAAAAGATATACATGGAAAAAGTTTGGAGAATAACTAAAATCTAAACTTTGTTATTTTAAATAGAGCACCCTATATATTATTGCATTTTCGGATTATACGTCAAATTTTAGAGTCACTTTGTATAACATTCCTGTAGCTAGGAGTTGTAGATTTATAGATATTATTTTTTAGTAAAATTTTTACAGATTCAAAATTTCACGGAGAGATCTGTAACTTTTTTTCAGAAACTCCATATCGATTTAATTTTTGGTTTTTGTAAAGAGAACAGGCTATGGCAAACAGTAAAATGTGTCCATAAAATGTACTACTAAGTGTTTCATATTTGCAGTTACATTTTGACATCTTCAAAAAGCAATAACTTTTTAAAGTCAAATGGAACACCCTGTATTTTTTAGTCTGTAGGGTGCAGGTTCAAATTTTCTTTCAAATCATATAAGCACTGTTAGGATTACGCCTACTACTTTTGTAGATATTTTCAATTCTTTACTATTGGGGCGTACCAGATCTGTAATCGAATTGGTCGTAATTAGTATTATTTGAGAAACATAAAACTGACATATTTGACATAACCTAATAAACTTTTCAAATCATTGTTGTGGGTTGTGATTCCAATCATGCCGGTACGTTAACAGTTAACATAACAGATCTGGTACGCCCCAATAGTAGAAAATTCCAAATAACTCCAAAAGTAGTAAGAGTAATAAAATACAGGGTGTTCTATTTGACTTAAAAAATTACTGCTCTTTAAAGATGTCAAAATAAAACAGTAAATATGAAACACTTAGTATTAAATTTTTTTAATCTATTGACACCTATTTGTTTGCTATAGACCATTCTATTTATACAAAACCAAAAAATTAACCCGATATGGTGTTTCTAAAAAAAGTTACAGATCTTTCCGTGAACTTTTGAATCTGTAAAAATTTTACTAAAAAAATTAATATATCGAAATCTATAACTCCTAGATACAGGAATGTTGTACCAAGTGATCCTAAAATTTAACGTTGAATCCGGAAATGCAATAATATATAGGGTCTTCTATATATTTAAAATAATGAAGTTGATGTCGACTTTTGCTACAACCGGAAGGGTCAGCAGACTGAAAATATTTTAGTTGAGTTTGCCCTATTGGTTTTAGTCATTCTCTAAATTTTAAAATTTTTTCCATGTATACTTTTCCATATACGGCTAATGACGGTTCCCGGTAAGACACCCTGCATGTAATATAAAAACATACGATTTGAATATACACATAAAAATACACATTCGGTTTTATTTAAATGATAGAATGTACGCCGATTTTAAATTTTCACGTAAATTATATCTTCATAATCCTACAAAATTGTCAAAAGAAGAAGGTATGTGAAAAGCGTCTGTTCTGCGGATATACAATTTCTGTAATTTAAGTACTGAAAATTCTATCGCGCTTTAACAAAGAAAATAACATTTGGTAGGTTTTAATGTAAATACGCCTGACAGCGTTAAAATAAAAACAAAGTTTGTTGTAAAATAATGCTCAAAACAAGCTACTTTTGTTTAGCAAAGTAAACAAAGCTTTGTGTTTACTCCCTTGGACAATGCAAAATGTGATGTATGTTGTAGGATAAACAACAACTTAGGAATTAATAAGGATTTTTACGTACCGGTCGGTTAGATATTTATTTTTATAAAATAATATGTGTTATTTAATAGTTTAAGAAGACTTCACGTGTTGTAACAGTAAATTTAACTAATGTATAAACCCAAACCCATACTTCACTACAGAATAAATCCATGTTTTATTTCGTTGTAATACAAGTACAATTACACTAACGAGAAATAAGAAAGAAATAATTGCATTCTCATAATCTTTTAAAAGCTCACAAAAAGATATACATAGTATTTGACAAAAAATTCTGAAATTACATAGAACCAACTGTTGATAATAATATAATCAATTCTTATATATAATTCATAAGGTCTATAACTTTAATATTAACAATAATCAATAACTATTTTCTTTGTTTTATTTTAGATGTAATATTATCAAAATTTAATTTCAACGTATTCGTATTTTAAATAAAAAGTTTAATAAAAAGTTTGCAAAACAATCGTCTTGTTAAGAGTTCAAAAATGAATTATATACTCGTTGAATTATAAAGGAAAATGCAAGCTTAAAGTCAAAGCCAATCTATATAATTGTTCAAATGCAAAATAAATTTACGTAATCACACTCTCTGTAAGTAGATAGTTTAAATAATTTCACATAGTTTAAAGAAAAAGAAGGAGAGGAAATAATTTTGGTGTAGCAACTCTGTCGCCAATAATGTGGATCACGAACCTATAATTTATAAATTAAATAGTATTGAAAAAGGAAAAAGTTTTGAACGTTTAATGTTTCATTTGCTATAATATTCATATAACGACTGGTTACTTTGACGGTTTTCTTGTCCGATAAAGGTCGATAATTGACAGAAAGAAAACCCCAACAGTATACAGGGTGATTCAGCTAACGCGTTCATTAGAAGTTTATAAACTTTCCGTTGAAATATTTGTTTAAAAATTTGGAATAAGGGATTACTCAAAAAGTTCTATTTAATTAAAATATTTCAGCTCTTCTAGCACTTCCGGTTACACCGGAAGTGGCTACCAACTTTCTTATTTTAAATGGAATGATATATTTTTTTGTATATTTGGATTCTACGCTAAAATCTGAGTTACTTTCATGTAGCACAACCTATATAAAGAATCAATAGTTTTTGAGATATTCTCATTTTTTGAGAAAAATTAGTTTTGTAGTATTGTTTTCAAACGCTTGTCAATGATTGAAAAAGAAAGTTATAGTAACAAAATTTGGGCTATACTTTGGAGGACTGCTAAGTTTTTAAATAATGTGTAATTTGACATCTCATTATTTACAGGGTGTTCAAAATGTTTGGCTAAATCTGACTAACTTCAACTGCCCAAAAGTCAATTTTTTTAAATGGAACACCCTGTATCTTGTTGCTCTATGTGATGGAGAATTAAGTGGTCTTTCAATCTTCATAAGGGTTCCCTATACCTATCTGTTACCATTTTCCTGCTATCGATGTATTTACATTCGACACACAATATTTCTCTATTTTATTAAATAATTTCTGACTAGTGGCCTGTGGAAATTAAAACAATGTGCCTTATTTATCAAACTTGTAAACGTCGACGTGACACATTATACACGATATGGAAATCCACCAAGAATATTCGAATGAAGACATACTAAATTTATTTTTTATTTATGGAGAATGTTACAAAATTATTGAAAGAACTTGCCGTTTGTTTAACGAGATATATCCACACTTGCGACCTCTAAATAAAACTACGTTTAAGAGAATAGAAGCAAATTTTAAACAATTTGGAATTCAATGTACTAGAACACGCCCCAAGGTAGTCACCGGTGATGAAGACAACGAAATAAATGTATTGCCATATTTTAATGCAAATCCACATGCATCGATCAGAGCTGCGTCTGAAGATTTGGGACTGTCCTACTCGTCGATACAGAGAATTTTGGCACAACGTAAAATGCATGCTTTTTCTATTATAAAACTACAAGCTTTCCGCCCAGGTGACGAAATACGTCGTGTAGCATTTTGTGAAAGCATTTTATTGAAAACGCAGGAAGACCCAAATTTTTTGAAAAAAATTATTTGGACCGATGAGTCAAAATTTAGTAGAGAAGGAATCATTAATAGGAAAAATTGGCATTATTGGGCAGAACAAAATCCTCGGATGGTGCGCGAAGGTAACTTTCAAGACACCAAATTTAGTTTTAATGTTTTTGTTTAATTATGGATAATCGTGTTTGTTTTGAAGTGTATGACGAAAATTTAAATTATCGCAAATATTTAGAAATGCTTAGAGGAGGTGTCAAATTTTTTGGAAAATTTACCCTTAAATCTTCTAAATTCATGTTGGTACCAAATGGATGGTGCTCCAGCCCATTCAACCTATGAGGTTTATCAAGAATTATCCCATATGTTCAAAGATCGTTGGTTTGGACGCAATGGTCCATCTCTATGGCCTCCCAGATCACCTGACCTAACACCCCTGGATTTTTTTATGGGGGGTATGTCAAGACTAAAGTCTATTCAAGGCCAGTCCATAACAGAGATGACTTATTACATCGGGTTCGAACTACCTTCGCTGAGTAGATGTGCAAATGGTTCAAAATCCACAATAGCTGAAGTTAACAGAAGAGTTTTATTGTGCTTAGAAAACCACGGACGGCATATCGAACAGTTGCTAAATTAATAATTAAATTAATTTGCTTCTATTTTTGCAATGTAATTTTATTTAGAGGCCATAAATGTAGATATCTCTCGTTAAGCAAACGGCAAGTTCTTTCAATAATCTTATAACATTCTCCATGAATAAAAATAAATTTAGTATGTCTTCATTCGAATATTCTTGGTGGATTTCCATATCGTGTATAATGTGTCACGTCGACGTTTACAAGTTTGATAAATAAGGCACATTGTTTTAATTTCCACAGGCCACTAGTCAGAAATTATTTAATAAAATAGAGAAATATTGTGTGTCGAATGTAAATACATCGATAGCAGAAAAATGGTAACAGATAGGTATAGGGAACCCTTATGAAGATTGAAAGACCACTTAATTCTCCATCACATAGAACAACAAGATACAGGGTGTTCCATTTAAAAAATTGATTTTTGGGCAGATGAAGTTAGTCAGATTTAGCCAAACATTTTGAACACCCTGTAAATAATGTGATGTCAAATTACACATAATTTAAAAACTTAGCAGTCCTCCTAAGTATAGCCCAAATTTTGTTACTATAACTTTCTTTTTCAATCATTGACAAGCGTTTGAAAACAATACTACAAAACCAATTTTTCTCAAAAAAAATGAGAATATCTCAAAAACTATTGATTTTTCATATAGGTTGTGCTACATAAAAGTAACTCAGATTTTAGCGTAAAATCCAAATATACAAAAAAATATATTATTCTATTTAAAATAAGAAATTTGGTAGCCACTTCCGGTGTAACGGGAAGTGCTGAATATTTTAATTAAATAGAACTTTTTCGAGCAATCCCCTATTCCAAATATTTCAACAGGAAGTCCATAAACTTCTAATGAACGGGTTAGCTGAATCACCCGGTATAAGTAAAGTAACACTTTCAGTAAATAAAAGCTCGTTGCCTGTATTAAAATCGCAAAGTTCGTTATAAATCAACACCTACAAACACTAGATCTTGTCATTCTGGTTTTTTCATATCCTTCCGTAAGAACTAAAAGTTATTTTTAAAAATTAAAAAAATCAATTTAATTTTAAAAATTCCTCTGCACCTGAATAGTGCAGCTTCAAAAATATATGGCAATTATTTGACTCATTACATTTTTCAATATATAAAGTATAGAACAGAAGACGTGACAACTATCTTTTGTTCAGATTTTTATGTCTAACTAAGAAATTGTTAAATGTGACAAATTGACATTACACGTTACAACGCAGCGTTTACATCGTTTTAATTTGAGAACAAATACCGAGTCAAAAACAAAGAAATGTAGTAAAAGAATTCAACAAAGTTTCTTAAATGTAGGGCATGTAAGACAGATCAATCGCAGAATCAAACACCAGGCCAAAATTCTAAAAATCTTATTTTCAGTGGACAGTAAATTTTACCATATTTTTATATTTTATGTGGAGATGTTCAATTGAGGTATTATGAGATCCATAATGCTCTCTGAATGTAAAATTGTAGTTTTAACAGGTAATATAATTCGACGAATTCACGATGCAAATCACATTGAAATGTATTTCTGCCAGCGGAAGATTTTTAAATTGATTTTAAAAAGAAATCCTCTTTATTCTCTGTATCTATACATATAAAATTTTTCGTTTTTGGCAATTAATAGAACGTAAAGTAAATAAAGCTTAGTTGTTCTATAACGTCATTGACTTTTGAATTAAAAAAATTATACATTTTATGCACCTACCTACAATATTTCTATTAAGTCAAAATAAAAACACATTAAGATGAAAAAAAACTTTTCAAACTAATAGAAAATAAATCATGAAGTTCCAAAAAAAGTTAAAAAAACGAGAACTTGATTTAAATACATTTTCTTAATAATTTCCTAAATGCTTAAGTAGTGAAAACAAAACTTCAAAAATTGTAAAAATGAGAAGCCTTTAAAATACCAGTGTCTAGAAAATACTAAAATTTGAAAATTAGTTTAATTCAGCTTAACAAACATGATCATACAAAATACTGAGATACTATAGGCTGACAGTGACCTTAGAAACGTTTTGACAATTAAAACTTACTCTAAAAACTGACGAGTGACGTAATTAATTAGAAGCCAAGTTCAGCCCATTACTAAAATCCGCTGTAGCCAATTTCGTATCGTGTCTGAAATGCCCATAGTCACATCTTGTCAATGGGTGCGTTCACCAGTGCTGAGCGCTCCATCGAAAAATTGCCGATATTTGTCAGCTGTCAAAATACCGATGAAATATTTATAATCTTCAAAACCGTGTTGGATTAACGATCAGGTTCTTTATTTGTCTGAAGATTAATATTTGCTTCATTTACATTTGAAAACAACTTCGACCTTTCAAATTTTAAGTGACATAATGTGGTTGCAATGTTGTATAAATGTATCAGTGGAAAACTACGCAAAAAACATGATAGACTAAGTAAACCAATATAGTCGAATTTAGATCTAGCGCCGTTCAGTTGAGACTTTTGATAGCAGCTAGGGAACTGCTCCGGAACGCTCAGACGTAGTGAACGCAACCATTGTGTATTTAAAAGGTAACTTAGCATTGTACCAACATATTGTATTAATTTTGTAAGTGTATTGACAACTATGGTTCCAGAGAGAAATAAATGGTTAAAGCAGTTCTACAAAAAAGTCAAACTGGCATGTATTAGAAACATTATTTGGCATGGTTTTACAATAAAAAGATTTAGTAACTAGATAATATAGAGGTTGTGTTTAAAAATTTAGTATAAATGTTTCTGCTTCTAATCATCCATCGCACGCGATTAAATTTTATTTATTTATTCGTGTGGTACATTATACAAATATTGTATTGTGATGTAAGCGTTATGTATAGTGCCCCAGAAGGTCAGTATAAACCTGTATAGCGATTAAATTAAAAATTAAAAAAATCATTGTAAGAGTTGCAATTAACCTTTTGCTAGGAGTCAGTAAGTATGTTGAAAAAGTAGCATGACAGATTTCATAACCCTTTTTCCTTTCAGAACGCCTGAGCTTCTGTGCAATCCATTTTTGATTAATAAATGCCGCACCAGCCTCCATAGCTTTTACGATATGCATTTGCTCAAATTCTATCCACGAAACGTTGATTTTCGCTGTCATTCAATAGTGCCGCCATTGTTGATTAGCGTTGACAAACTCACAATAGACTACTGTTTCCAAAGTAATTTATGTTAGGCAAGCTGATACGGTTTGGGCTATGCACCCCTACCAAAAGGTTAATTGCAACCCTGTGGATTTTACCCATGTTCTAAGAGTGCGACAATAGTACCTAGCTTCTACATCAAATGCGGATGACATCATTGATTATTCTCAGCATTCACAATCAGAAAATGAACTTTTTTCTCCCGACGGTTCTGAATATGATCCCTCCTTAGATGATCAATCAGGTACATATCGTGAAAAATATCTGCTTTCAGAGAATGTATTGGGAAATGAGGTTGCCAAGCCACAATTCCTGTACGAAAAACGTGAATTAGAAGACATGGATCCACTCGAAAACGATTCATGCGTTCAAAAAACAACTATGAGTAGAAACTCCTAAATTGATTTGTTTTCTTAATGATAAACAAAAATTTTTTTGTAAGTACTCTCGATCACAACTGATGATAGGAAAGAAGAATTTGGCAGATTCTTTTTTTGGTGATGAGAAATGTCTAGAAAGGTTTTATCAGATGTTTGGTTTTTAGTTCTTGAGTTTTCAACTTAATTCTAAGCGGATACAATCACTACACTGTGTGATAAATGCCAACAACAAATTCGGGCCTCAATTGGTCAATTGAATACGAGTTGTGCTTCGTTAAAACAATCCCAGACCACCCACATATTTGGAAACCAGTCAGAAGCTGTTTGAGAATTTGGGATGTGCTAATGTGCTCGTCTTACAGTAGTGAAATTGTTCCATACTTTGACGATATTTAATTCGACTCAAGAGGTGATTGTGAATATCATTTAAATCATTTTTTTGTCAATAGGGAGAAGATATACTATGATAGGGTATAATAAAATTATCTACAAAAGCGTACCTACATATCAAAAGTTCCAAAACTTCCAGCAAATGGCAACCTTCTACGATCGCAAACATTACATTTTCAGCAAGGAGTAACTAGGCATATTTTTCACGACAAAGATGATTTAGGATAGCTTCTCAAAAATTCGAATGATCAACGCCACTAACCGTCTTCTAAAGATAACATCAAGTTCTAAAAATTAAGGTCATCAAAAACAAAAGTTTCCAACTACCAAACAGTTATAATAATACATCGACACAAATCGATTGAGGAGCAACCAATTCACCAAACCTGAACCCAAATGCTATAACAAACAGTAATTGTTTTTAAAATTGAATATGTTACAATTACATAATTATCCATTTAGAAATAATAGTGTAAGGCACATCTACGCAAGCGATCTTGTAAATATCAATAACGGCTTTGACCAAGCGTGATGATAGATGAATTAACCAGTTTCGGTTGAGTTTTTTGGCATTTTCACAAATAAATTATCTTTTGTAGAATATATTCAGTCTATTGTAAATACTTCGTACAAATTAATTAGTTTTGTAAAAAAAATGTACTCGTGACTTTACAAGTACTAAAGCAATTTGTGTGCTTTATTTTGTTTTAATTAGAACCAGACTGGAGTATTGCTCTGGTGTTTGGTTCCCAGTAGTGCTAAATATAAAAACATGCTTGAGATTGTGCAGAACAAAGTCCTTAGGTATTTGTATTATAAAAAATATAAAGTTTTTTGTCCATTGACACTCCCCACTGATCTTCTCAGGGGAGATGCAGGAATTTGAAAATTAGCTGTTAGACGAGATGCATAAATTCTACGTTTTCTTTTTAAATTGATCAATGGGCACATCGATTGTTCTGCCAAGTAAGTTTTCATGTTCCCAGATCTGTCAACACTAGAGCTAGCACGTCCAGTTTGCTACTAATGCATAGCTTTAAGCCTGGAGTTAATAACGAAATTATTAACCATTCAAAGTAGAAGGTCTTTTTGTGCTTCACTGTGATTTTTTACTGTAAAAAAAATATTTGTTCTAACTAAAGGGTAAAGGATCATCGCGGTTCAACATTCCCGTCGTCGTCCTGTATATCGCTGCGGTGAATTTGATTAATTAATTTTAAATTTTGACAGGATCCTTTATCTGGTCCTTTAATGAATAGAGAGAGATGACCGTAAATTGAATGTAAAGTTAAAATTTTCAATGAAAGTCTGCAAATGTACAAAAACGTTGTTTGGATTACGGGCGCAAAGCACCCTTAATACAAGAATAACTATTGTTAAGTATAAAAAAATTAGAAGCAGTCTAATTTTGATGTCATAAAATAAAATAAAACTATGTACGTACTTACTCTATATGCTCCGAAAACACTTCACTGATATCCGAATCACTTCTAGGCAAAACAAGTTTAGGCAAAATCATAGCTTTCTTTCTTCTAGTCTTAAGCGTAATCTGCGACATGTGATACAAATCGGGAACCCTATGTGGAGAATGGGGTGATAATATAGTCAGTCTTCTATCTCCTGGACTTAAACTTAAATATCCTGTAGGTGGAGGTAAGCTAAGATGTTGGGGCACCTTCATTCTACCAGACCACAACCCTCGCCTTTTTTCAGCGCTAATTATTTCTTCGGACGAAGTTAGCATAGCGCCGTCACCGCTTGTTGCGTGTCGTTTTAGTTTCATCTCCCTCTCCAAGCTTTCCAACGATTTGGTCTCGACGGACTCTGATATAAAACGTCGCATATCACATTGACTAGTTGAATGAAAAGTTCTAGTTGAGGTTCTTAAGCTTTCCATACTTCTGGTCGTTTCTTTGCGAAAACCCGTCGTCAGAAATTGACCTTTGTGCTTATCTTCGTATTCTTCTTGAGACGAGCTTGAATGAGGGGATTTACTAAGAAGCGGTGAATATCTAGGAGACGATGAAAAGCGGTGCGACGTAGAATCCTCGCTTTCTAACGAGTCTCCACTAGCTTGGTGGGTAACTATTTGACATTGAGGAATGGCTTCTAAAGATTCGTTATTGCTTCTACTGGACGCTGAAAACGCCTTAACTGTTGATACACTTTGTTGGGTTAAAGTAATTGTTGATGATGTTTTGGACGTTGAAGGAGTGATTTCTTCTTCTTCGTCGTCCATTGACGTTGAGATATGTTGAAGTTACTGCGTTTAAAAACAACAAAAAACTATTATAACAACGAAGTTTTTAGGGAAACTACCAGGCCATGACTATCAAAACTTTTAATAAACTATTCGTTATTTTCAAGATAACTATTTTTTTTAATCCGGCATCGAAGTTGGTATTGACCGAATTAAAAAAAACACTCTTTATATTTTAAATTACGAAATGCGTTGCACATCATTAATAAAAAAAATTTACGAACTTTAACTATTTTAAATTTATTCAATAAACGTATTGCAAACAGTTTTTTACTTTTATTATTTTTAGATGTAGGAGTAAAGTTGCCTGAAGGAAATTAATAACTACATAAATTTAATCACGTTGCGAGTAGTGAACGTAATTGACTTTGTTTTTCGTAGCACACACTAACTTACAGAATTTCAATATATTCTACACTTAATATGAACCATAAGATAGATTTTGTTAAAAAGCAATTAAAGTTTTAAGTAAGTTCTTTCTATAAAGTTAGCAAAGTTTTAAAACACACTAACGAGAACGTAATGGTTAAAGTTACCGTTAAGTATAAAAAGTAAAATTTGCACGTGCAGTTACGTATTATAAAGTTACTGAAAAGTCCCTTAAGCAACTATAATTTTTTACTGGAAAAACAGATAAAAAACGAGTATTTTAAACATCGATTCTCAGTAGTACAATCACATAACTTTTTTCATTTTCTACATTGTGTATCAATCATACTAACTTAAAGTTTGTTTTTCAATGAATGTACATGGAAGATACAAGATTGGGTTTTTATATTTTGAGTTTGCGTGATATATTCTATTTTAAAATTCACTTAGGCAGATCGATACAAACAAACAATAACAGTTAATGAAAATTGATTTCAAAAAGTAAAATATTATTTAACATTTATGTTGCTTCCAACTTTGAAACGGTTTATCTAAATGCAATAACTTTTTAATACCAAAATCCGAATCTGACAACCAGTTCTAAAACTTGTTAATTTAGTTGAAACTAAACTAGGTAGTTTTCGGACTAACTCTAAAATTAATTCGTTCAGGATAAACGGTGCAATAATAAGTACTAATTTAATGTAAGTATGACAAGTCAGCAAATACGCAAAACCAATTAAAAATTAACTGAGTAAACTTAAAATTATAGAGTAGGGTAATTAAAAAATAAGTATTGATAATAACAATAATTTAAATTCGCAAAATAAATAATAAAAGTAAATTACGTAAAAGAACTAAATTCAACTTAAACGTTAATTTAATTAACAAATTACTGCAACAGAGACATCTAAACACAAAATTGAAAGGTTTACTCAAATAATAACAGAAATGCAATTGTAAAGGATAGTAAGGTATCGAAAACGCATTCGAAATAAATATGGGTTTAATAAGGAGAAAATCTAAGTCCACTGCTATTCGTATAATTAATAAGCAAAAGAATGGAAAAAAATCTAAGTTAATAACGAAAATGACAATTGGCCACTTAAGAATGTAAAAAGTATTAAGCAAGTGAATCACTTTCAATATTTAGGGAAAATATTGGACGAAAGAGAGAAAAGCAATTATGAACAATATAATAAAGAATAAGATAAAACATGTAGGGAAGGAGAGGTAAGATGACGAATCGGCAAAAATGGCGAATTACTTATTTTCAGAAGCTGTGGTACTAGGTAGCACGTCCTTCTTCCGTTATATCTGTTATATCTGTATGGTAATCAAACTTTGCCTGATAAGGAATTGCATATTAAAACTAAGGTTAACCAATTTTCCGTTAAAGTTAACGACATGGATAAATCACAAGATGAATGGATAATGAAGAAAAAGCGAAATACTCGTAAAAAGTCGCTCTTACGTGGTACAAATACATCTATTATAGATATTAAGGGCATTCCACGCCTACAACACTTCTATGTTAGTAGGTTACAACCTACCCTTACTAAAGAAGAGTTAATTTCTTTTCTTTTAAACAATGGTGTCCATGCAAGTGAATGCAAAAAATGCAATCCAAATATCCTGAAATATACAGCAGTTTTAAAGTATCTGTGCCCGAAAAATATGGAGAATCTATCTATTGTACTAATATATGGCCATCTGAGTAACCATTGGTAAGTTTTTTTCCGCATCTGGACAAACTTCGCGAACGGCACAAATCACCATTAGTGATAAACAAAACAATGTAGATGATTCGCCTATTTATCCTTCACAGTTCGAGATTATGCATTTAAACGTTCAATCGGTATCCATTAAAATCTTGGAATTAGATGCTATTTTGAAATTAAACAAAAATGTGAATGAATTGTGTTTGTCTGAACATTGGTTAAAAGACAATGTTGCTAATGTTATTAGTGTTAATGACTTTAAACTGGTGTCTCATTTTCAAGACAAGTTCATTTACATGGGGGTGTTATGATTCTAAGCAGGAATGAAATTGAATGCGATCCTGTTGTTAGTTACTAAAGGACTTTCAAAAGAAATTGATTGTGAAATTTCAGGTATCTTAATTAAAAAATGTAATATTATTATTCTCACAGTTTACAGATCTCCTGCTGGTAATTTTAACGTATTTGTTGACACTCTTATCACATTGTTGACGAAACTAAATATTTATGAAAATATTGTTATTTTATGTGGTGATTTTATATGTTAAATTTGGCTCTAAGGATAATCAAGCTATTTATCTTGTTGATCTGTTACATAGTTATGGTTTCTATCCCACAATATTTGATAACACGAGATTCAATAATTGCATCGACAATATTTTCGTTAATTTCAACAAAGGTTTCAATTTTAAGACACGTGTTTTTTGACACAGGAATATCAGACCATTTCGCTCAAGTTATTCGTTTTCCACTTACACTTCTAAACCTAATAATAATATTTCTAAACCCTATAGGCCCATAACAAATTTGGGTAAATTTACTATGTACAATATGCTTGAAAGTTATGACTGGTCGTTCATAGGTGATAACTTTTGTCAGCGGAAGATAAATTCACAAGCTTTTTAAATATTATTATTAATTGCATTCATTCTAGTTTTCCTATTAAAGTGCAAAAGCAGCCAACACGATGTAGAACTGCCAATATTTGGTTTAACAGTCGCTTAAAGAATATGCATGATGTCTTATTAGTTCTGAATGGACACTACAGACGGTTTAAAGATGATAATACTCGTGAGCTTGTAAGTAAATATCGTAAGTTCTATAAATTTGAATTACAAAAAGCTAGAATTGCTGCCAATGATGCTTTCATTAAATCGTCAGTCTCTAAATCAAGAGCTATATGGCAAGTCATTAAACAACGTAACACTGATACTTATCAGAATACACAAAATATTAACCCTAATCAGTTTAACAATTTTTGTTGAAATTGCTGATAAGATCAGTGCAGCTCTTCCTGTTCAGAAAAACGATCCGATTACTTACTTTCATAATTACAATATAAACAAATATCTGTCTTTTGCTTTTCGCGAAGTATCATATAATGAGGTACGTGATATTATAACAGCAATTAATAACAGCGGTTGTAAAGATCATTTTGGTATAACTGCTAATGTTGTAAAAACTGTGTTAAATGTCATTGTTGTTCCCTTAACAAAAATTATTAATGCCTGTATACAAGAATCAACATTCCCTAATGAATTGAAGGTATCTAAGGTCATCCCTTTGTATAAGAAGGGTGATAAGGACGAGATTTAAATTACAGACCACTGTCCATTACACCAGTGTTTTCAAAAATTTTTGAGAGAGTTTTAAAAGATCAAATTATGCATTACTTTGAAGAGAATCATCTATTTTCTGATAGCCAATTCGGTTTCCGTCAAAATAAATCCACTTCTAGTGCAATTCTGAAACTAACCAATACGGTTTTGGAATGTTTCGAGGCCAATAAAATGTGTATTGCTAATTTTTGGACTTGACAAAAGCATTCGATTGCGTAAGTCATTCTATCCTTCTACGTAAATTCTCCAAATATAATTTTGAACACAAAAGTATTTTGCTATTAAAATCTTATTTGAGTAATCGATCTCAATATGTATACTTCAATAATTGTAAATCTGATTTTAAACAAATTTCTACCGGTGTACCACAGGGGTCGGTACTTGGTCCTGTGCTCTTCTTGGTGTATTTCAATGACATTACCACTTTAAGTAATCATAATGAGATGATTCTTTACGCTGATGATACCACTTTATTATATAAATGTAATAATCTGATTGATTACTCCTGTAATTTACTCAAAAATTTTGAAGATTGGCTGATTGACAATAGATTATATGTTAATTTTGAAAAACACAGAAATGTATTTTTACTTTAAAACGAATAGACGAAGTCTGTAATCCTAATAAAATTAATTTCCTAGGTGTGTGTATTGACCCCAAATTAAATTGGTCTGAGCAATGTTGTCAGGTTGCTTCTAAGTTAGCGAAAGTATGTTGTGTGTTAAGATCATTAAAGTCTATCGTCTCCAACGAGGTATTAATTAACGCTTATTACGGTTACTTTCATTCAATCATGAGCTATGCTATCACTTCTTGGGGTCATTCTTCTGATGTTAAACGGATTTTGCAATTCAAAGACGTGCAATTAGAATCATGAGTAATTTGGGGTATAGAACTTGCTGTAGACACAAGTTTACCGAACTTGGAAT
Source organism: Abscondita cerata (assembly GCA_030710515.1). Taxonomy (NCBI): domain Eukaryota; kingdom Metazoa; phylum Arthropoda; class Insecta; order Coleoptera; family Lampyridae; genus Abscondita; species Abscondita cerata. The sequence continues at coordinate 174,043 of JALBCR010002589.1, forward strand.
CTTAAGCCTGCCAAGTGTTTACATTTTAAATTCCATCCTCCATATTAAAGACAATATTTTAAACTACCAGTCACCAACTGATTTTCATGATTATGGTACTAGATTTAGTAAGAACATTAATTTAAATAAAGTACGACTTACTACATCACAAAATTGTAGTAATTATTTGGGGATAAAGTTTTATAATAAATTGCCAATAAATATTAGATTGATGCCTACTAATAAATTGAAGGGTGTTCTTACTAAATTTCTAAAATGTAATGCTTTTACACCACTGATGAATTTTTACTTGCTGACATACAGCTTTAATAACTGTTATTATTATTTTTCTGTAAGTAGTATTCTTTACATTATTGTGATATTTTCTTATAACAGATTTTCGCAAAATTAATGTGATATTATTTATATATATAAGTGTATGCGTATGGACAAATCTAAAATAGTTTTTAACTATGATGGACGATGTATAAATAAATAAATAAATAAAAAAATAAATGAATATTAACTCTTACTTTCCATTCGATGAACTATGAGATCTGTTATATTTCTATGTGGTGTGATGGCAGCATTTAAGTTTTGTCCATGTTCGATTGTAAGATTAGAAGAACAAAGAAAATTGTGATTTATTTGTAATAAGTACTTTTTTGTGAGGTATGTATTTTCTTAAAGATTACTTTATTGTACGTTCATTGATTATAGAGCATCCCTTAAATTACATGTCTGTTTTGTCTGTTATGGATTTTTTAAAAGTCATTGTGTCGGGTAAGTGTCAAACCCAACAAAACGGACATCTAATTAAACACATTAAATCTAAATGTGGAACAGTGGTAAAGTCACGTGTTCCATTTACCTTATGGTTCGATCCCCCGCAAGAGTCACCCTAGTCTGCCGTGAATTCTCCATAAGTTTTCTCATGGCAATATAAGTATATACTTAAGGCGTATATATTACGTATGTACATGCGTATATACATCTGCATCCTTTTCCGGCTGAAGTAGTCTCTAATGCTAAAGTAGCCCCCCCTGGAAAGGAAAAGCGAACCTGTCTGTTTCTGCCTTCTCTGAAAAGAATGGAAAGACGCATGTTTGTTTTTTTGCCATTCACAACAATTCTTCCAATATATTTTTGTAATTCATCTCTATAGTATTTTTTACGAGAGAAGGCACTGAAGAAATGTATATCTATATATACGAGTTTAATTCTGATTGACCTCTATTACACGGGTAGAAATATAATTACGAAGTAGTAATATTTTAATTCAACTGTGATTTTATTGGCAACAGTTCATTTAGCGAACATGCTCTCAATTTTATTACTTTGTGTTATTAATCGAATATTAATTTTTCGGTTTCTATTAATTTTTATTTCCTGGTTCTATCAATAGGTTTTTTCTGAACTTATTTTATTCAAGTATCATTTTTAAACCGTAAGTATACAACTCACTACATCCATCAATTAAATAAATATTTTAGAAGGTTTTATGTGGTTATTATGGCCGAACATTTATGAAATTGAAATAATATTTACATCGAAAAATAAGAAATAGTTTTATGGCGACGGAAGTATTAACATCAATCAAAAGACTCGTGCGGAGGGGCGCACAATTTAAAATACTGATGATTAATAAAACTTGGGTCAATGCGGGACACCTAACAACAAAAATCTGGAAAGATAGCGATTGCAAGAGAAAGTAATGTGGAAAATTTTTCAACTGGTTTTGGGAAAGGTGCGTACTTAAATTTTGAGTCTCGAAAGACAATTAAATCACAATCTATCGCCTTAGATTTTACATATTCTTATTGTTTTAGACGATTAACAAGAAGAAATGAATAATGAAGTATTTAACAATTGTTTACCACTGTTAGACAAAAATCCACCTTGCCACTACAACTTAAATCCCATTGATGATATGGACACAAGTAAAACAATACATTAACAATACGATATATAACAATAATGATGTTAAGAATTTATTAGATGAAGCTATTGCTTTTGTTAAACCCAATAAATATTGTTGTGTATAACATACTAGGTTAAAAGCCGGTCTACAGACCGGCGGACGACTTGATTGAGAACCCATATAGCACTGTTAATAAAAATATCCTTTCATATAAATAAGTATATGAAAAATAGAGGCGTCTGCTGGATTAAGTCATATCCCCCCAGGACATGGAAACGTTTTTTTTTTATTAAACCTTTTCAGGTATTTTTGAAAAAAATTGTCATGCATATTTAAAACCGTCTTGGTCAGCCCGTCATTTTAAGGTATCACTCGATGGGTGGTCGTATTTAAAAAAACAGGCACCCCCCCAGGCCCCACCCACATGAAAAGTGTTTTTTTATTAAACGTCGTTCGGCCCGGGGGCATGCCCAACAAATCTAGCTATCACAACTTGAGGTCAGGCAGACCCCCACGGTGTGTAGAAGGAGATCACCAGGAGAATTATCTCAATTATTCATAAGGATGGTAAAAGAAGAGGAATTAGACAGCGTGGTTAAAGGCATTAAAGAAATATTCATATATTAGAATCTGATAGTTGTTCTGAACAATCAAGCCGTGAAGATTTTTACTCAAAAATTACAATTTTATAATAAATCAAAATGATTTTTTTTTAATAACCGCATTTATTTTTTTTACTTTGTAGTAATCATACAATCAATAAGAACGGAAGTTATTTGAAATGAAGTAATTTTGTTTATTGATAAGTGTTTAAAATAAATATATTGATGATGACGTTAGTTATAAAATATACAGGGTGTTTCATTAATCAGTACAGAAAATGAAACTGAGATTCCTTGCAAAATTTAAAGGGGGTTTAACATAAAAAAATTTCCTTAAAGCCTCCCTGAAGAGTTAGACAATCTGTAGCAATGCTAGGTAGCGTTAACGGAAATTTATTCAAAAGAATAAGAGCCTGTATTCAAGAAAATGGTGCCCATTTTGAACACTCTCTGAAATAATATTGTTAATTTAAATTAAAAATGATAGTTAATAATAATATTGTTATTTATGTCAAACTTGCATACGCAACTTATTAATTAAAAATTCTGCAAGTTCGCTTAATTTATTTTTTGATGAAAAAGTATTGAGTTTTCGTGAAATTTTTAAGAGACAAAAAAGTTTTTAATTGAATTGGCCCTCCAAAATCTGAATTTTAAAATTGAACAAAAAAATTAGTTAAAAAGTTCTGGTAAAAAACTCTAAGGGGTAGTAAGACTCACCCCCTTGCAGAGAACAAGGGTGAATAAAATTATGAAATTATGGAGGCTTCTTGGTAGTAGTATTTGAATGTTTAGATTTCTTTTTTTATTTCAAGTCATTTCAGAAAAAAATCGATTAATGTGAATTTTTACACATCTTTAAGGGGCTGTAACTCTTCAGGGGAGGCTTTAAGGAAATTTTTTTATGTTAAACCCCCTTTAAATTTTGCAAGGGATCTCCAGTTTCATTTTCTGTACTGATTAATGAAACACCCTGTATATAACTAATTTTAGATTTACAGCAAAAACAAATTTGTAGTTGTTTAAACTTTCCTTCCACCTACTACCTTCTTAATTGAAATGGAGAATAGTGTTTATAAATGTTGTTTTTTTTTCTTTGGTAATATTTTTTGACAAACTGAACCATTGACGCAAGACAATTGTATATTAAATAAGAATGTAAACTACTAATTTATTTAAATTTTGGTACAAAAATATAACTAAATTTTTTACTAACTTATGAAAATAAATGCTTAAAAATAATAGTTTTGTTCATACAACTAAAAGTTATTAACAAATTTTAAAGTGTAGAGAGCACATAATTTACTAATTTTTTAATACATAAGTTAACAAAATTTATTATTTATTTTTAAATGTAGTTGACCCATATATTAGATTTGCATGTTTATGTATTATAATTACATAGGGTGCTTCCAGTGAAACTACAAATAAATTGAAACTGAAAATTTGTGTCTAGGGTGTTCAATATTCAAATGTGCCATTTTAATCGGCCGCTTTTGGGTCACATCTGGATCATAAAAATGACTCACATTGTAAATTAATAAATATATAAAAACTAATCCAACTTTGAAAATTAATAACGCCCTCTACCTTAAATTCCAATAACTATTTTTTTTCATATATCTAAGAAAGGTGGAACTTACGGGTGGATAAACTGCATATTTTTCAAATTGTAAAAAAAAGTGTTCAAGTTTGACAACTCCAATTTTCATTGAGTACCTTATTTTAAACATATTAACGGTTTTTTTTTATTATCTTTTGTCCTGTATCAACATTCCCTATGGCTATAATGTATACTTTTTAGTTGTTTCAAGTTGTCAAATTAGTCAAACTTGCAATACACTTAGGTCATTTATCCTTCAATTGAGAATTTGTGGGAAAATAAAATTATCCATTTTGTAAACATTGTAATGATCTATACGTATACAAATGTTAAGAAAAATCGTTAAAGCCGTTTTCGATTCTTTCAATTTTGACAAAAATATGAAAATTGAATCTAATTGTTCTATCCGTTTGGACTCTAGATGAGAGTACACACATACCTACTACATACATTTTTTTACAAAGAATGATCACAATACTTTCTCTATAGGTATGCAAAAAAGACGCAATAAGTAACAAATTTAATTTAAACGCAATATTTAAGTAAAAAGCTACATGTAAAAAATAATATGAATATGTAATTTATATTGTAATAAATATTGAAACACATTAGTTGAAATTTCACTTCAATATTTTGGAAAGTTAAACGTACGATTTATTTAAATACTAAATAATATTTTATCGTCGTATAGTTCAATGTCTACAGTCAAGCTCTTTTTATTATTCGTGCAACTGACGTATACACATTGTCACAGAAATTACAGTAATTTCGAAATATAAACTCCGATTCAACTACTTCAACCACAGTCACAAGGCAACTAAACAACTTGGGTTAAATCAACGTAGAGCCATGTACATGTCGGCGCAATTTTTGGTGCATTTTATTCGTATGCATTGCGTATCTTCCCAAATTTTTGAATCAACGATCGTATGCTGTTTTCAGAAGCTGGGATCAATGCGGTGTTAACTATCAACTTGATTTTTGCAAAATTTGTTTATCTGTTCGACTATACAGGGTCTATATAAAGTCAAAAACAAAAAATTACTCATTACAAGAATTTTCCTTGAAGATTATTAAAAAAATATTTTTCCAAATGTTTTTTTTAATAAATTATTTCTATAATTGTCGTTAATGCCATACAACATAAATTATACAAATCGATTACGTTTAATGGTTGACACCATTACAACCACTAACAACAATAAGTATACATGCGCGTAAATTAGAGTACAATTTACTGTGCATTATCAATGCTACATGATTACTTGCAATAAAACCTAAATCTATTTTACCATTTGGTTTCTGTAATTAAGTAAAGCAGTAGAGTGGTGGGGTACCCAGCCTCTAGCAACGTGTTTATAATCGCAGACCCTCAAATGGCGCCACCCACCACTCCACCCTTGCTCGTTCTCGGTAAATTTCAGTCATCTTTACATGCATTTTTTCGCATTTTAAATATCATTTTATTGAAAAATGAGAATATACGTTTTGTTCCCTCCCATTTCACCTTTAAAACTTTTTTTATTTCTGACAATAGGACCACCACACAAGCATTCAGCCTCGATTGAATAAATTGCATTGAAAAATTTAAATCGCTATTATGCATAAACTAATTACCCGACAATTGCAGGGTTTTGCACACATTAACTACGTACAATTACATTTTATTTCCTGAAAGATTTATGAATAATTTTAAGAAAAACGACAAAATTCGTATTTTATTCGTATTTTTATCCTCTACAACTTTTCTTTTTACACCATTAACGTCGGTTAAAAAAATGAAAAAAAACGCATTATTTTGCAATTAAAATATTAATAAACAATATAATGGCAATTTATTTTTGATATAAAACATGACTATAAGGTACTTTATACTATTTACAATTACATGGTGCAGGCGGTATCCTTCTATTATTTTAAAAATATTAATATAAAGAAATAGAATAAAGATTTTTTTCAGTTGCAGGAATTAGGTGTAATTTTGTCTTGAATACATTAAGTGTCTGTATGAGTAGCAGCAAGTTTCAGCAGTTGTCAATAACATAGATTTTCAAACAACCAGTCAATATTTTACGTTCGAGTTTCTCATTAAAATTTTATTTTATAATTATATTCAAACGTTATTGTATTCACTAAATAAACCAGTATTGTCTTTCTATCCATAACTTCAACAATTGGTGACCCCGAAGTTTCGAAGTAAGTGTGCTTTCATTATCTTTCCTTTGCATACTTATGTTTGTAAGTCGTGAATACGTGATCGACTCATGGGGTAACACAACACTCAAAAATCTTAGAGCTTAGGTCACGTGACGAGGGTTAGTTAATAAATTATTTACTCACTGTAATATCATAGGTTGGTACAACCGGGAAACACATTTGCGGGAGTGAGATGTGAGGCTATACAATAACTGACAGTAAAACTCAAAATTAATTTGGCCCGTACTAGGTTCCTTGTATACTGTTTCTACTATATTTACTTCTTTGAGGACACATAACGTACAATAGTAATGAAGACAGAATTAGACATTTTTTTAACCATCTTTGGAAGTGTCAGTAACTATTGTTAGAAGCAAATTTTATTTTGTATACTTAGGACTTAAAATTTCCGGTAATATTTTATGTGGAATTATCTTACATTGAATTATTTTTTGTTATTTTCATTGATCACATTTCCATTGATGGATTGATTACTTTTCGTTGATAATATCGAAGACAAATTAACATCATTTAAGCTGTTGTATTAAACAAAAATAAATTAAAAGAACCGTTTTAATGACATTGTTGGAGTAATTTAAGAAAAATATTCATAATGCGTAAATTAGTAAAAAGTGAAGAAGACTAATAAATAAAAATCAAGTTGCTAATCAAAAACAGTATTTGTATCGTGCGCCTTATTTCTAATAAAACAAACGATCTTTTTCTATTTGTTTCTTTGGAGCCCGATGGGGCCAAAAGTCTGGATTCAACTTTAACAATTTCTTTTTTGTGATCCAAAAATTGCTGCGAAATATCAATCTTAAAAAATAATAGCTTTCATATTGCAGGTGTTATAAGAACTATGAAAAATGTTTCAATTTGAAACTTTTGTTGAGATGAGGGAATATGAAAGTGTATTTTCTGTATCATAAGATATATGATATTAATAATTTTCAGTTCATTGATTGCGTATGTAATTCTATGATAATTAAACTGTTGTGGCACCTCACTTCTGTCCGGTCATTAATATCAAATACAGCAATTTATATACTTGTATATTTACTGATAAATTACGGTTTAAATGTAGTACCAATGGTATAATAGATAATCATGATATAATACAGAAATGTAAATTATTAATTACACCCCGTAATATAATTTTTAACTTACAGTATTATTCGATCAATTAATACGATACTGTGAATATGAATACATTTTGCAATTATTAGATCAAACTAAATTTAACTCAATCGCGTTTCAATCATATTATCTGCATGTTATTGGCAATCCAATTTTGACGTCAAGAATAAAAATCCATATACATATTATGCCTTCATAATTCCAGCTCAATAAGCTGCATCATAGCACAAGCGAAGATGTGCAGCTGACTGAAATCATCAATAGCGTTTCAAGTTTCGATTCTATACATTTAAATTTTCTATGTACATAAATTACAACATAATATTAATAAAATTTAAATTAGTCTGCAAGCGAAACTGTTTTAGAAAACGATTTAAATAAATAATGAAACTAAAATTTTCCAACGCGGTGAGAACAAAACGTAATGCAAGATTAGGTTAAGTACATAAGTAATTGTATAAATTATGTAAAGAGATTGCTTCTGTTTTAGAAATGTCCGCAAATATTTTCTCACGATCGAATGATCTATGCTACCTTTTATGGTACGGATGTGAAAATGTAATAAATAATGGTTTCTTGTCCAGTGACAACACCAGCAATCATAAATAAACGCTTGGAGGATTATACACTTGAAAACATTTTTAGGTTTTTAGAGATATTACATTACACATGTTGATTGAAGTAATTAATTTAGTAACGAAGTCAATTGCAGACTCTTATGTAATTATAATAGTGGTTAAGAGATTCCTAGTTGTAATTAATTAAGGATGTGTGGAGTTGAATAATATTTGATAAACAAAGTTCTATGTTAGTTATAAACCTTATCATTGAAAGTAAGAAATATTATAATAAACATTAAAAGAAAATAATTCCTACATGCTAAATAAATCTAAAACACACGAATTTCTGATATTAAATAATTGGACTAAAAGAACACAAAACAAGACAAATTCACACATCTTGGGTAACTTTAACCGTATATTAACCAATTTGAGAGATCAGCACAAATGTTCTTCTAGTATTCGAAGAATAATCTGAATTAATTATTCGACTATGTTTTCATTTCACATAGTCACTTTACAATTTCCGTTAATCTCGTTTGTAGTTTGTCTTCAGATTTGGCCATCATTTCGCACAGATATTTGACAGTTGGAGTTAAAACATTATTTAAGATAATAAACACAAAAAATATGATAATTTTTTTAGTTGACCTTATCAAAAAATAGAATTTCAGGTACTCAAACCAGGATCAAAAATATGTGTTTTCTGGCCGCTTTCATTATTGTCAGCTCTCTAGGAGGTGCCATCTATCGATATATTTTTAACTTACATAATGATATCTACTTTATCGCCAATGTAAAATTTTTCTTTTATAATTGCCTTCATTGAACATAAATCTTTGATAATAATTTTACAATTAAAATTATTTAAATGAAACAAATTTTGTGTGCACCTCTTCCAAAAAGTGTTATTTTTTCCAAATTTGATTTTCTAATTTCGAACTCGGCCAGAAGAGATACACTTTTTGACTTTGACACACATTAACTATTGTTTTCAGTGTAAGAAATATTTACGATAATAAAATAAATATCACTATGCAGGGAATTTTTGTAAAAAAAATTCAAGAGATCATATCTGCTCATAAATGAATACAGATTTCCTTGACCTTCTCTTATCCATTTTCCCCCAGTTCAGTGGTTCTAACACTTTTTCATGGAAACCTCAATCTCAATTCTTTGTTAACAAGCAACATTTGCATAAGACAATATTAAGTAAATCTTTTTGTTTTATCATAGCCCATTGTTCATTTTTTAATGAATTTTTTTATTGAAGAATTATAACATCCTGTATATAAAATTCACTTTACAATTACTTTAAAGATGTTAGAAATTACTAATCTAATTAAAAATTATTGCAACAATTTTGTAGTTCGAAACAAAATTGGTTGTCACATGAGTAAGAGTTATTGAAATGTTTTTAAATTTCGCGCCAAAAACTATAAATATTTAAAACTTAAATAGGGGGGGAGAGGGTGAAAAACTAGATCAATCTTTCAAAGTAAAATTATTCTTCTTTCTTAGTTCATTGGACATGGGTTTATTTGTACCAACTAATTTAGAATTTCATTTATCAATACTTTTAGATGTTTCAAAGTACCTAGGCCATAACTGTATTCGATCGATAGATGATAATGGCTGATGTAGTAGTGTTGAGTTTCCTTCTTTATTATAGTTCTTAATACATTAATACGAAATTTTCTTTTAAAGGTAGAATTTTCATTTTATTCTATTTATAAACCTAGAGGAAAAAGATTAAGCTAAAGCTTGAATGTTGTATTCAATTCATAACTAAAGAATTGTCTGAGATCATATCAAAGAAAACTTATTTTTTCCGAATAATAAATTGTTCAGTACTTACAATGTTTAATATGAATAAATGAAATTTTTTTTAGATGGTTTTTGTTCAACAACCAAATATCATTGTTTTTATTAAAATTTTTAAATAAACATTCAACTTCGATAAGATCTTATATTTTTCATCTGAAATTTAAGTCTCTTTAAATAAGATATTAGGGGCATGTTACCAACAAATGATGTCGTTCGGTTCTAAAGATTAGATCGTAATTCGCAGAAATGTATTGGCAGTACATAATTATACTTCAGAATACTGAAAATACATTATCTATCTCTCTCCGATTGCAAAAACTCTGACTGCGTTAAACTTTAGGTATCACAATCAATTCTCTTGTTTATTTAAAATTGCGTGATTTATTTTTTCCTTTTAATTAAAAATTGTCCTTAATCTCGTTGTAAAACATTGTACATGCGCACTTATTTTAAGGATTAAGATTGAATTTTCATAATGCAATTTTAATGCACTAATAGGTAATTTATCTTACTTATTGAGTAATGAAATTGTTTAAGTTTCAGCTACATGCAGAAATTAATCAATTACCTTACGAAGTACGTAATTGGCAATTTATAAGTAGATTATATGAGCAGGATCTAAATTTTACAAATTATGTATTAATTTTGATTTTATATTAAAAATGTTATCATCGTAATGTGACAAGTTTCCGGAAGTTTATTATGTTAATAGTAAATTCATTGTTATTACATTAATCGATAATTTAATTTATTTAAGTAGATATTACATAATAAATAAATATTGACACTGTTCACGATTTTAATATATCATGAAACAGTTAGTTCGACAGTTTATATTCATTCAAGCGTGTTATGTTTAAAAAATTTAGTGTTATTGATCAATACATTTAGTGTACCTCTGCCAATTTTGACGTCTATTATTGGATGCTGCCATTACATTTTTCACCTTTATTGCTGTTAAAATGTTTAAAACAAACTATGTAAATGAAACTTCTTATGTGTAGTTTAAGAAAAATGTTCATTTGAGTGAGAAATAATAGCGCGAACCACATTCTGTAAATGTGAGCTTTGATAATTCTGGCTCCTCCGGAAATCCTACCCCCATAATCACAAAAAGGGTTTAATTACTTTGATTGGCTATAACTCGCGATGCCGTGTTTGTGCAAGCGATTGAAAGTTGAGAATTACTACTTTTAGTCCTTTTGATCAAATTCCAAAAATCGATATTTTTCGAGATATGAGCTCAAAAATAAGTTTTTTAGAAACAAATGGATTCGCTTCGATTGCCGGAAATTTACGAGTCCAGAAGTCTCTCAAAGAAGACCATTCAGTAAAGTTTTTGACGACCTACATTTTTGGTCTTATCCTGCAAATTAATTGGACCGACATTTTTCCAATTATGGCGTCGCAAAGGAGAACATTTTTGAAATTTTCTTCAAGCGGTCTATTTCCGCGCGAAACAATGTATTTAAACAATACACTTTCAAGTGCAATGTCTTGCTGAAATCTGAATAACGTTATAAATATGCAGATAAAGTAAATTTTTGACCACGGGAGCGGTGTAGTATTGTTTTAGAAGCAGAACTTGCGTTGCGATGAGACTCAATGAGCTTTCTGTTAATCTCAAGATAAGGGATTATTACAAGAATGCATTGTTCTTTAGGTCGTGCCTTTCGTACTTTGCATCGGAAAGGTGCATTTTGGCCCTACAAAATTCGTTTTCGTCTCCCTTTTATAAAAGAAACATTGTTTTCTAATTCTAATTGTACATTAACTAACTATATTCTGTTATAACCGTGACTGTTTTTACAAAGCGCAGCAGGGCTGCATTGCACTGCAATGTGTTACAATTCGTAACGGACAATTCAGCAATGTTAGTTGGAGGAAGATGAGTTGAATTTGAATGAGTGTCTTAGTTGCATAAGATTGAAGAAGACAAGAATGGGATCGAACGAGGGGATTCCAAAACTGAACATGTTGCCGTAGATTAGGGCTCCAGGGGACACCATGTTAAAACAAAACGCGCCTGCAACTTTATCTCAACGTTGGTGTAGCAAACGGTTTACTTACTTGACATATTTAAAACAGTTTTAGTTTGAGCAGCACTTTACACGTAAAAATGCATTGTTTAAAACTCGGAGCACTTTTTCTCCAATATCTCGACAAACATCAATTTTTTGAGGTCGTTGATCATGACCAAAAATATCGTGAGCGTGAAAAGGATTCAAAAGATTCGCCGTGTGAACTTATTCGCGGTTTTATTCGCAAAAAAACGGACTTTAAAAAAATAAAGCAGTTTTTGGTCCATATCTCCATAAGTATTAATCTGAGCAATTCCAAAGATACTACCAAAATTGTTGATCGCAAAAAAACTTGTAATCTCGGGGCTCTAACTTCTTTTAGTCTAGAAACTAGCTTTAGAAGTCTACCTTAAATTTTCGTTTATTTCAGGTTTTCTCGTCCTGATAAAACCCTTTACAAATAGAGCAAGAAACGTAGACAAAATTTCGACACAGTCCAATCTCCGAAAGACGTTTTTGTTTCAATAATAATTCCGGCCGTGAAAACTTCAATTCTCAAAAATCCACAGTTAATCAAAAAATGCTATATAACTTTTAGTTGCAAGAAGTATATTCTTCAAACTTGTTGAATAAGATGCTGGATACAATTTTTTGATAAATTATTTGGCGTTAAGCTTTCTCAATTGCGACTTCCCACAGTTGTTGTCAAAAAACCATCCTGTTCAATAAAAAGTTTCAGTTGGTCAAGCTTAAGGTAAGCTTGAAAATCACAGATTGCAACCAAAGCATTATTTCAACAACAAAAGGTAAGATATGTAAGAATGTATATGTTAGCATCCTTCAGTTTTCCTCTTACCAACGGTATTGGGGCACCTCTGTGTGAAATCGCAAGCAAAACCAGAATTTTGCCTTCAAATATTGAGTTAGATTTTATATCAACTTCATCAGGATGCTCTTCAACATTATAAGTGTAGATGTTGTCATTTCTTTTAATTTCCGAGTTTAAAACATTGTTTTGTTGTCAATAATAAAAAGAATTATACCATTAGCGGAATGATTTCGACGTAATGCTCTATAAAATATTATAATCATTTGCAAATGATTCTGCGTCTAACCAGAATATTTTCTTCTTTTACAAAATTACAAATTTTTTTTGGCAAGAGTTGCTTTAGATACATGAAATCTCCTTACGACCTTTTGCCAACTATAAACGTGCCAACGTGTGCCAATGCTCATTTTGTTTCAAACATTTTTGGTCACAAAAATTCTCACAATTTTGATTGTTGAACTTTCCAACAATCTATCAAATACTTTTTCTAATTTTGCATTTTACTGACACGATGTTCAAATTTTTATTAGAAAATCGACCTACGGTATCTTAGATGTAACGTTTATCGATTTGTATTATATTTTTCTTTGTACATGGAAATTTTAGAAAATAGTTATTTGTTGGAAGGCGACTTTTATACGAGTGTTGATTTTTCTCTTAAAGCCTTTCTCACAAGAATAACAGACATATTTTTTTACGACCTCTCCCTAAATTAAATTACTACAAATTTCACAATAAACGTAAAGAGAAATGTGACCAAATTGTTGGTAACGCAAGAATGCCAATTGCAAAAAGTAAAAAAACAAAGGTAGTGGCTTCTTTTCAAAACAGATACGTCACTTTTCATTCGAATTTTGGCATACCAATGAAAAGATTAATTTTCAAAGTAGGTACGCCGTGTGTTAAATATATTTTACATAGTGGTCGTAGGAAAACCCAGTATATTGCATTACAATCTATATAATACAGTGACAACCTAAGGCCGTTATCCCACTCCTTTAACTTTTGAACGCTGATACCTTTTGTCGCATAACTTTACTGACACCTCCTACGAAGTTATTTCGAAATTCGCTAGTGAATCGTATCTGTAGGATATTTGAGAGAACTCAGGGTTCTTTGGATATTTACAGTGCTCTTCAAGTAATATTAAGAGAGTTTTTATGCATCGATAATGTTTAGTATGTAAGAATTTTGTCTGTATTTGACTGTTGTAAAATGTATATGTATAGTTTTTATGTTATCTGTCTATTTCCCATCCATTATTGGCACATCAGTGTTTGATAAAAAAATAAATAAACTTGGTGTGTTAACGTAAGATTGAAAATACTAATTATTGACGTTAAAATGACAGACGCAAGTGTCAGAATGACAGCTGGTTGACATTTTCAAAAATGTCTAATGGAAAATGGGGCGAGTAATATTAAATAATATTAACCTACGTTAAAGAATTAATTTTGCGTATTGACTTTTTGCCTTTTTGAAACTTCAAATTCAGTAGCGTTTTTAGATACTCTCAGACCGCCAATGAACTTGTAGTTTGAAAATAGCCCAAAATCATTCACAAGTATTTTACATTTTATATATAAAATCGATTCAATGTCCCCTTCTTTACCATAGGTTAACTTTCTTTGCTGATATCTATTTTTAAAGGGATTTTCATTCTTAAAGCAACCATCGAATTTAAAAATATTCAAATAACACGTATTTACATAACGACAAATTTTGTTTTCAACCCCTTGGTATGGTGACGCATTTACAAATTGATTCTGATCGTATCACAAATTGTGATAGACAATTGCTACTGGACTTAGTTGTTGTCAAATTCTAAAAATGACAAGATTTCGTCCTTAATATAAGTTAGGGTGGGAGGACCGAATTTTTCCTCACTACTAGTGTTGTAATCATATGTTTTTGTAAATATTTTGATTATTTGTTTTCATTGCTTTAAAATTACGCAGTTACAAAAATTTGAAACATTATTGATTTGAAACTTAATTTTAAACACGAGATGTCGTAAGACACACATTTTACTTATTATTGATTTTGATACTAATTTTATCATGTATTTTATGTTGCTGAAGACATAAGTTTGTTAAGAGAATTACGCAATATAGAGTTGTAGGTTAGAATATTGTATTTATTTCGATTCAGGAGATATCTAAATAAAGAAATTGCTAACGCATTTCGACAGCTTCGATCTTTGACTTTGAAAATTTTTGGAATTTAAACTACAAAACTTAGGAGATTTATATTTGAACATTCTCTAGAATGAAACATTTTCTATCGAATAATGTAGTTTAGAATTTTGTATCTATTTCTATTCAGAGGATATCTAATTTAAAGCACGAGCTTAAGCATTTTGACAGCTGTATACTTTGATCATTTTGGCATCTAAACTACAAGACTTAGGAGATTTATATTTGAATATTCTATAGAATGAAACTTTTTCTATTGAATAATGTAGTTTAGATCTTTGTATTTATTTCGATTCAGAAGATATCTAATTTAAAGCAAGAGTTTAAGAAATTGGACAGCTGCAATCTTTGAATCCAAACTACAAGACTTATTGGGAAGTACATGTAACATTCTCTTTGTCGGTTAGTGGCTGACTATTTCAATATTTTTTTTGCAAGTACCTAAATTACATTACGTTTTGTTGTTGTATAAAAGTATAATTTATTATTTTGTTGGTTTTTGCACATGTAGTTGTGCAAAAACAAATATGCATTACAAAACAAATATTTACTTTGTTCTTTTATAAACGCATATAACATGTACATATTAAAATGAATAAAAGCATGTTTTAGTATATATTTGAGCAATTTTTATGCAGATATAATTTATTAGTTGTATCATGTTATATTAAAAAGACCTACAAGAAACAACTAACCAAGTCTTAATTAAATTTATTGTTAATTGAAACTACCAGCAATTAAGTACCTGGCTGCTTTAACAACTAAAACTTTTTTAGTAGTAGAATATGTCCATCCTGTTGACATGTGAATAAAATACAAGGAAAATAATTTTATTCAAGGTTTCCATGACAACTACTCGAAAAAGCTCATTTTAGGAAAATAAATGTTGTCGTCGTCATAAAGCAATTTTGTAACCCATAAGTCTTCCCTGAGAATCTGCTGGCGTTAATGAATTCTTTGCACTTAATGCGAATACAGCCCCATTCACAGATTTATCATCGTCTGACATAAACTTTATCTAATATGCTGTATTCATGCACATCCACACATCTTTAGTTACAAAGTATTCTACTAAAATCTATATAACATAATGCAGTTGCGCGAATCTTAATAAATAACAACATGAAAGCCAAAGAAATGTTGAATTTCCATATATACAGTTAATATATGTATATTACGTCTAGTTGATATTGTGCCAAAATAATTTAAAAACGTTTTATACTGACTAAGAAACACGCCATTAGAACTAACGTTATATGTTTACTCGACTACAAAATTAAAAGATAAAGCACAGTTGACAAATTTTATTGTTATTCGTCCAAAAAACAAGAATGAAGGTATTTTTGAGCACTATGGATGTGTGTAGCACTCGAGGATATTGTTCGTATAAAATTTTTGAACGATTGCCAAAACTTAAAGTGTGTTTAAATGAAAAATCAATATGAAGTGAGTTAGCGTATCAACAAAAACGAAAAAAATCTGGTTTATTTAAAAATTAATACATTTTTTCGCCTGGGAAATTTTATCGTGTAGTCACTTTCGGACACCTGACGATTTACCAGCACCGGAAAAATATTACGTAATTGTGTTCCTCGAATGTTTTCTTACCTGTTATATATTTTATAAAAACACTACCTTCATACTAATTAAAGAAGAACAAATTGGTAAAAATTAAAACTTTTAATGATAGAGGTCTTAAATTTAGCGATTGGTATTCGTGACCGCTAAAGTGTAATTAAGGCAGAGGTCTGATATTGAACGCTAAAAATACGATAGTAATTCACAGAAGAAAATACAATTTATTCTCCTTTGCAATTTCCCACCCTGTCCTGTAAAACAACAAACAACCTTTAACAGAATTAATAGCTAAAAATTTATAATTGAAGAAGTTCAATTATTAACAACAAAACCGATTAGAGTTATATACGTAATTAAAAAATAATAATATGAACTGTTAAGATTTGCATGAAACAAATGTGCGTAAAAGACGATAAGCTTTGATAAATTAGTTTTCTAAGTACTATTAGACGTATCACTGACAGTTTGTGTACTAGATAAGTACACGTCATCGATCAATCTCTTAAATAGTGAAGGTTAGATTGTCATCTTGGTGGCCAAAACTCTATTATAACTTTAGTTAAAATCTTATCCCTGTTCTATTATCAATGTCATTATCTACCATCTACCTATATTTTCATGTAAAAGTTAGTTAAGAGTCAATAAATATGAGCTATTATCAATATAAAAAATTAAAATTAAAACAACTCAAGTCAATTTATACTGTTTATAAAATGTCATCTTACTACGAACGCGAATAAGAGTTAAGATACATACATTTATTACACAATTATTTATATGTCCCACGGAAAAGTTGACAGGTATTTACTACGTCAAATTAAAAATTAACGCATATCTTTTTTCTGGCACAATTTGAACACAATATAACAACATATTATGTTGCATAGATAAAACAAAACAAACTAATATTATAACATTGAGTATTCAAAACCGTATTTCACTAAAAAATCAGTAAAATAAGTAAACTTATATTTATTAACCGTATGGATTATTTATTAATCGGTCTTCCTGGACGAATTGATTAATTTGTGGACTAGTAATGTTTTGCGCTTCCTAATCAGGGTTCGATTCCGATTGCAGTATTTTTTATTAACTTTATTACGATTATAATACAATTTTGTAAAGTGAATTTAATATTTTCAAAAATATTAAAACCATTTTACAAACTTGTATTAACAATAAATTTATTAATAAAAAAAAAAATAGGACAATCGGGATCGAAACCGGATTTGTTAGGGTAATAATAATTTTTTTTTAATTAAAATACGCTTTAAACACTTACATTACTACATAAATTAATTCTCATTTATCTACCTAACAAAATTTGTTGCTATTGTGCTTAAATTGTGCATTAGTTTAGAATTTAACATAGAAAAAGCATATATGAACATTTCCGTAGGCCACACGGTGTAGTAAGTACTACAAATTTGAAAAAAATCTTTAAAACACTAAGGTTTTATTATTATTAGTCAAAATTACTACGAATATAAATACAAAATAAAATTGCTTTGGTTAGTTCGTTACCTTACTAAACAAGCTCTCTTAAATTTATATTGAACTAAATCATTGTTCTGAAATACGACTGTATGTACATCTAATAACAAAATTATTGGAAAATCAATTTTTACCCGTTAATCTTTAATTGAAGTAGATTCAGTAGATCGTCAATAGTCGTCATGCAATGGTTGTGCTGTTATATTATATGTTTTTTACCTTCTATAATGTTTACACACTTAATTAATACTATTACATATGAATACTAAGGTAGATAACGGTTGGCATGTTTAGGTTTTAGTGGTTTTCCTAAACCTTGACGGACCAATCCATAATTGCACACAGATTCATCACGACACTATACAAGTTTATACTGATCTTCTGGGGCACCATTTATCATACTTACATCACAATACAATAATAAAAATTTACCATAAAAATAAATAAAATATAACTGTGTGAAGTGTCAACAACGCATAGTTCTAGTCAAGTGAAATCGATTAAAGAAGAATATAGTGACCGTTTTCAATGAGAGCAGTGTTTTATTATCGCTTACTCATATTACAAGAAGATGGAAATTGTCAAGTAAAGATAACCGACAAAGAATTATGTAAATCGCATCGTACACTGTTTTTTCGAAAACCATTTAGTTTGATTAGGATACATATAAAGCCAATAATTTCTAGTTAATAGATAAAATTTGAATTATTTGGGTATAAGGACCTAACAAAAAAATGTAGATACCAAATAATTTAACCAAAATTTTGGTTGTACATACTTTAAAAATTCAACCATGTCAAATAAACTAATGTTAGTTATTTTTTCTACAGACATTTTTTTATCACTATTGTTTGAAGAATTAAACATTGTTGGCATTTCGCGCCCTAAGAGCACAAATCACTTCACGCACGATACCAACATTTTTAAAAATATATTCAAATTGAAAATAACGTAGCAACGACTATTATGCGAAGATATAAATTTTCTTGCATTTTTTTTAATTATAAATCTAACTTGTAATGTAATAAGGGCATTATGATTATGTTTATAGACAAAGGCTCTCGTGTTTGTAAATTGCCTGAGGTTTATAAACATCAAGTAATGTACAGGCAATCCATTGTAACTGTAGAAAAAGTTGCACGTTGCGCAGGTAAGGTGTTGGAGTAGGGACCCGGTTGTACACTCAAAGGTAAAATGATTTCGTAACTGTTGGTTATTCCAGCATGAAACACTGGCGGTATAAGATATCAGCGTAGGTACACCGTAGATATTTAAAATATTGCTTCACATTCATTTATTCAATTTAAATTTTATATGATTATAATGACCGTCCTTTATAATGTGAAATATAACATTTTATCTTTTATCTTTCTAATTTTAATTTAATAACTACACTCAAAATTCATATCATTGGAATGTAAAACTTTCTTTTAAAAATGACTAATTTAGAATACAAAAGCTTGGATGTACAAAACAAAATTAATTCTATTGTTAAGTAAATGTCTTTATTTACCTAATTATTATTATTGTAAAAGCATAATTTGTTAATAAAATGCTTGAATTTTTTTGTATATTGTGTACCTACTAACCAGAAAAGTAATAAATTATTGGTGTAATAATTAATATTTATCTTGCACCAATTTGTATTATATGCTAGTAATACCTACTTCTGCCCGGAGTGTACTATTGTCTGGTCACGCCTTGAAATTGTATAAACAGCTACATTTTTCCTGCGCGAGATTTCTTAAGTTACAATGGATTGCCTGTACATGGTGTACATATTCATATAACGCTTTATTGTTTCATTTAAGAAACATTTAAAGCAAAAATTGAATTTTCGGTAGGTATCATCATATACTATGTTTGTAACCATATAGTTTGTTTATTAATTAGGATGAAGTGTCGTTACTATTGATACACACTTATTACACAAGAAAAAAAAATGTTTGCACAAGACAATTCTGATTATTGTTATCAATGTACTAAAGAAAAATTTACATGAATTTAATTTTCGTTTTTTCGCTAAATAAGATTGTTAAGTTCCTCAAATAGTTTTCCTCTTGTGTAATTATGTAACTAAATGCAAACCTCTTGTGCAATTTAATGCATGCGGTAAAAATCCCATCATAAATCGCGTTTTTACTCCGTCCGATATACAAGATATCAAGAAATCCACCCGTACGATTTTTATGAAACTTTGTACATGGTCTTATTTATAATTCCGCAGATCTGAATAGATTTTAGGCATACCGTTAACTTACACAGATTTACGAATTTAAATTTAAATATTTCGAAAATTTTTTATTTTACACATTTTTGCTTCAAATAAAAGTTGTTTGCCATTAATTAGTATACACAACTTTTGTTTAAACTACTTTTTGATCTGCTAAGTAATTACTGAGATAATACTATTTCGTAACACTAATTGTTTTAACAATATCTCTACCAATTTGTTCCAAAGAAAAAGTTGTTGTAAATTCTATTGTCTATAACTTTTGTTTGAACTATTTTTTCTAAAACTTAATTTTCATTTTCACTTTCATGTTCAACTCGTCTTAAAAGGAACGTGCGCGCGGTATTTCGTTTTGACGCTGTTAGACGTTTATTTTATTTTTCGACCAAATGTTATATCACTGCACACTTTCAATACTCTTATATACGTTTGTTAGTATCAGAACAATGTGGAGTTCTGCGCAAAACCTTGTTTCTCACTGTGACAGCGGCCTAGCTTTTCTAGCGGAAACACGGAACGTAATTTCTGTCAGGGTCAATTTTTACTTTCTCGTATACCTAAAAGAGAAAGTATCGTAGAGTCCGTTTACATTAAGAAGTACATAATAAACAAACAAATACTCACAGTGTTATTTTATAGTCAATTCGCGAAAATAACTACTAAAACTCCACCATTCTTTAGGAATAAAACAAGTGGTTCCATACTAAATGCAAAAAAGTTCTGATCGATTCTAAATTATAATCTAAAACAAAAGCAATTTGTCAAAGGTGCAGCCTATCTGCTTTGTCATATTCAAAAATAAATTTTGATAATCACCTTGATTGTCTCTGAGTTTCAATATTTATTAAGTTCTCAATTTTTGAGAATTTGAATTTATTTTAAATTACGTTTGTGGACAGTTTTATCATGGATGATGGCAAATTAATGTTCAACGTGAAAACAAGAACTTCTTAAGCTAACTTAGTTAATGTAAACGATACTTAAACTGTTTGTTTCAGTCATGAATTCGTTTGTACGTTAATCCTAATTATCATTTATAAGGAGGGGAACGATTCTGAATGATCACTTCTTGTCGATGTTGTTTTTTTGATATATTAACTTATTTCGAAACGGATGGGTGTATTGTAAATGGGAGGGTCACAGGCGTTGGGTGATTTAATTGTCCTATCTAGCTTGGTGTAAGTGGTTTCGTTTAATTATCTCCTCCACTTAACACCAAACTTTCACTAAGACATTTAGTCATTGAAATTATTATTTACCTGTCGATACAAAGAATATCAAAACAAAATTTATTGATTTATGATTTTGTTTTGATATATTTATTATGTATACCATGTGTTGTTTTATATTGTGTTATGTTATATTAATTTTTTTTTTTCTGTGTTTTACTAACATTCGACAAACGAAGTCTTGAGATTATGTAGTTTATACGATTTGTGTGATATTTGTTAATGTAAATGTACAATGTACTTTTCAGGTTTTTCTTTTGTAAGCAACTTATGCAGGAATTAAATGTTATTGTAGTTTGCATTTGAGTTTTATTTTAATTACTGGTTTATATTATGCGAAGTAGATCAATCCTCATTCAATCCGAATCTATCCAAATTTGGTAAACATATGATCCTTTATTTTGGAATGGGTTGCTGACTTCTAATTTGTGTACTACGACATAGGTTAGTTGTCACCTATGATACTCGTAATTTGCTTTGAAATTTTATCGTGACCATATCACCACAATGTTTCATTATAACATACTAACTGAGAATTCTAACAAAAATTTGTTACCGTTGAGGTCAAAGCGATCCCAAAAGTGACGAAAATCGTAATCGTAAAAAATAATTTATTTTAGTAATTACGCAAAGCAGTCCATATTGACACTAACCTAATGTTATTATATGTCAAAATTGAAAATAAGTTTAAGCAGAATAGTGCAAGAAAAATAAATACTAAGAAGCGAACGTTGGAAATAGACATCTTAAAATGTAAATACATGAATAAATAAAAGTAAAATTTCCAATTAACTATATAAAGTATTTATTTATAATGTATGCATACAAAAAAGTTTATTATGTTTAAACTTTTTGCACAATTAGTTGAAAACGCCTGTACTCTCGTAAAGTAAATAATCAATACTTTAATTACATTATGTAATTTCTACCCTCTAAACTAATTTCGAATACAATCTAAAGTTTTCACGAGTTCTAATTTACTAGATATATTCAAAGCTAGAGAGAAGTTTCCTCTCACATAATTAGCGTGCGTAAGTACTGTAGATAATTTTTCTATTCTTGTTTCGTAATTTATTTATTAGAATTTTACAATCTGTACTCTAAAACTAAATTAATTACGACACAAAAATTTTAATGCGTTGCAAATTTAGAAACAATAGAAACACACTGTTGCTTATTGCACTTATGACTAGTGTCATTGGTATACGTCAAATTTAACAATTCGTGACTAGTAGTGTTCCATGGTAAAATTTGTTTTTCTATTTATTGTTATGGCTGTCATAGATAAGATAGTATCGCAACGAATTCTTCGCTCATTTCCTAATGCCGTTGCTTGTGTCTTAATAGCAATCATTACATGCTCATTGAATAATATACTAATTTAACCGTTTAATAAAATAAACGGAAAACTACTTTTACACAAATACTATAATATTTTTGTCAATAGAAGTGTAATAATAATAATGCAAATAGTTTCTTCTTCATCTTCGTCGTATCTTCAAGTCTGAAGTTTCTGAAACATTATGGTTATGTATGTACAGTCTTGGATTTTGTTTTTCCAGAGTTGACAATCTTCTGCTTGGCGTAGATTAATTTGTAATGTATAGCCTGCTATATTTTTTATTTGGTTGCAAGCAGTAAATACGATGATCCTCATTATAGTGGTAAGTAAAAAGTAATTTAAAAATTAGTGTTTTTATTGCTAGCATATTGTATCTTTGATATTAATAAGAACTGAGAGGTTATAATTAATTTTTACTGAGATTTTAGAACAAAAAGTTGCAAATAGTCTTTACTGTGTCATTAATTCCGTGTTTTTGTAGACATGGGAATGATATCTTAGAAATAATTTGGTTTAATGCAGAACTGAATTTTTGAGTATGTTTTTTCTACTAATTGAAAGACAAAGAAAAAATAAAAAAGACAAAAATATATTAAACACAAAAAAATTGATGTAAAGAAGAGTATGTAGGAACAAAGGCAAAACAAAATGTTAAGAAACATTCGAAAAATTATCGTTTAACACCTTAAAGAAAATATTTCTATGTTAGGTAGGAACACATGCTATGCATCTTCTGACGATGAACATAAATAAAATACAGTTTAAAGTAATTGTATATTATATACCAAGGTAGAGCAGAGATTTTTCTCAGCTAAGCAATATAATTCTAGCTTCTTCATTTACCTCAGCTTCAAAATTATTCACAAGTCCGCTTTTGAAACCATCAAAATTTTAGAAAATGACATGCATTTCTGAACCGATTCAATTTTATACTAATCTCTAAAACATTAGATATTTACGTATATAATATTATTTTATTACGTCTAATTTATAATCGACATATTAATTACTAAATAATTATCTGCAAAATGCTACTTTAAAATGATAAAATTGTGTAAAGTACAATCTAATTTAAATATGAGTTTCATTATTAAACAATTTTTATTCATAACAATACTTGGCAACCAAGCAGTATGATACACTCAAAATAAAAAGTAAAACCGCATGCGTTCCTCTGTTGTAGTAACTATGTAATTCTATTTGCTAAAATTAGTTCTGGCATAGATAAAATATTGTATGAGAAACGTGTGTGAAGAGCTTTTATGCACTCGCAACTCGTGCAGAAAAGCATTACTTCACACACTTGTATCATAAATAACTATTACGATTATCAAAGTTTTTTTTATCATAGACAAATTAAGTTGTTTATACAATCAATCACCCGTGAGTTGAACGCCAACAAAATTTAAAAATAGTTAAAAAAACTTTGCTCGTTAGTTTTCAGACTACCTACCTATTCTAAGCATGAGTAATAAGACTAACTCAAAAATGATTTAAAACCAGCTGAAATGTTTATTGAAATTGGTTTATCTTTCAATTAACGATTACAATATAATCATTGTTTTTTTATAAATTAAACTGTGTAGGTTAGGTAACTAATTGCATTTTAAATCCTCATTTGGCGTAGGCTCAAGCATACCAAGCGGTGGTTACATAAATGAAAAATTAAAAAGTACTTATTACTCTCATTTTACTTTGACTGTAATCATAATGTTTTTATTTAAAGTAAAATTATATAAAATAAAGGTGAAAGCAACCGTTACTAATTTAATGTAAAAGTTAGTACTTTATTAAGGAACAGCAGGAAATAACAAAATTTAAAATTGTGTCTTTTTATGTAACACGTGATGAGTAATTATAAGAAAGGAATGTAACCAAAGGCATTGAATATAGGTAAAGAATGTCAACTAGAATTCCTAATGTGTTTGGCAAAATTCCAAATATATTTTAGGTGCGAGCACTTGGAAAGGGTTTTGCCTTGACTTGATGCAATACTGAAACTCTGGGATTAATTTATGTATAACATTTGGATTATTTTAAATAAAATTCAAGTACTACATTAACGAAAGTATATTAAAATGAAACTTATGATGGATATATTAATATTAAAAAATAACAATTTTCATTTCAATTCAAATTGAAAAGGGCACTTTAACTGGCATTGATTGACGGGCACAAATGGTTAGTGTAAATTCACCGTATGCTAATTTAAATTAAGTACCCACTCTTAAGAAATAATTCAGTGGGAGGTTTATGTAAACTTATGTACGTTGAGTCGAGTTAACATATCAGAGGGATACGTTGTTACCCATAAATATGTTCTAGTGAGAGACGAGCATGCCAAGTCGGTAATCTAAAAGACATCTTATAAAGTAACTACTGATATGTAATTCCAAACACAGTAACAACAAACAAAGATTGCAGATAAAGTTGGTAGTTTGCTCGAGCGTCTTATATCACGTAATAACAATTTTACGTTTATAAAGGAATACTTTAAATGGTACAATAAATGTATTTTTTTGTTAAAATACTTTTTGATTCCATCAAAGAATTTCTAATAAATGTGTACATAAAAGGAAACACAAAGACGACGCCAATCCATTATTACTGCGAATATCAAGTTCATTCTTAATGCGGCTCAATAGAGAATAATTCAATAAAATTCATACTGTTCTTTTAATAAAAAGTAAAAAAAAAACTCACAACAGGAATTGAACTATTATTACAAAATTTTTAGTTACTTTCTGCTTAAAATTCTATTTATGTATTTATTTTTAGACACAAACTATATTTTTTAAAAAATGTCTATTTTATAAAGTTAACTTAAACAGGTTAAAAAAATATAAAATAAATGTATAGGAAACGTATAGAGAAATTGTGTGTACCGCCATTTTTTCTTTTACAACTAAAAAAATTTTACCGGAAAATCGGGGCGGCGCAAGGGAGGCGGGAGGGTAACGTACCCAAAAACCGGAACCCAAAGGGAGTAAAATACTGCGGGTCTGGCGATTGTGAAACCGAGCCACGCCGAACCGCAACACAACGTGGCTATATTTAGTTTTATCAAAAGTGAGCAATTTTACTTTGCAAAAGTATTTTTAGAGTGGCGCAATTTACAAAAATGGGTAAAATTTAAATTACCTTATGCAACTGAAGTTTTGCTAATTTCAAGTAAAATTGCATTTGAAAAACTTTTTCTAATAATTTTTTGGTATTTTGAAAAATCACTCAACCTTTGAATTTTTTGTCAAAAAAAATTGAATTTGACTGATAACGCGTGTCACGTGACTACGTATTTTTGATCAATTTCCATCTTAATCGAAGCATAAATTGATTTCAAGTCAAGATTTTGAATAAAGTTCTTATTAAAAAAAAAAAATTACTTTACTGATGACACTATAAAAAATTTGTTAGAAAAAGACTAAAAAAAGTATGTAAAATATTATACATGAAACAATTGGTTTTCTGATAAATTAAGTTCATTAGTTTCACCTGGACGTCAAGTACGACTTTGAACATTCTTTGACGACAGCGTCACCAAATTTACATGCAAGTTTTGACGTCATCTAAAGCTTGTCAATTTTTTCGTGATAAACTACCAAAGAGAAAGTGTTGTTCATCAACACAAAAATTATGTAGCTTAAGAAGTGTAGAATTGCAAACCACCTATAACTTCTTTGCGAGTGAGGCATTAGAGTGAGAGTGGAAAAACGCTTTCCTCATGTGTTAGACACAACATTTTTTCCACGATATTCCCCAAAAAAACAACCTAATGAAAGAAGTAATATTGTAAACGTAACTTATTGTTACAGAATTTCGTCACATCATCGTGCGTAAAAGCAAAAGTTGATAATAGGTGGCTCCCAATAGTCTCGCTACAGTATTCTGTAGTATCGGTGGTATATTAAAATTAAAAAAAACCTGTTTGAATACTAAATTAAAATTGTTTAACTAAGTACTAGGCGGATATAGTTCTAATAACACATTCTGACATTTTTTAAAGAGGCATTTTTGTAACACGACATTATTTTCCTCGATAGTGAGGAAAAACGAATTTTCCTCACTATTTGTGAGAAAAAAACATTCGTTTTCTAAGTATGTCGTGGAAAAAATATTAAATCAATTCAATCTGTAACTTGTACTATGTCCTAGTTATTGAATTGATTTGAATGATTAATGTTTATACACAGTACGTGTTTACAGAAGTCATTAACACTAATATTATACTACTATTATAATTTTATTGTTATATTTGAAAACTTAAAAGTATTTGAAGTATTTTTTGATTTTTAGTTTCGAATTGTCGTCGGTTTCGGTTTTTCAGTTTATGAAGCAGCTAGAAATGCAAAAGAAAAATTTTAATAGTGTTACTTTACTTGCACCTTTTTTTGTGACAACTTAAAACAAATTTTAGTCAACCAACTAATAGTTCGTACCAACTTACACACAAAACTATTGATAAAAATTGTAAAACATCTGGTTGTAGAAAATAATATCTTATTATGAGTTACATAAGAAAGGCTATTACTGTATGAGTTGTTTATAGCAAGACGAGCGGAGCAGAGAGTGCTCTAATGCCTCTAAAGTGCAATTATAGCAGTTTATGTAACGTTTGTAATTTTCGACTTCGTATCTTAAATCTAGAAAAAAAATTTAAAAAGATAACTCCATGTTTAAACTTCGACATTTAGTAATATTTTTTTTTACTAAGTTGGTTCCACGATAAATTTGTCGTCCATTAAATTTGAATTAAAAATTCAAATAACAACTTGAAGTACGGAACAGTATCGTTACAGACTTTCAGAGACTTGATAACGATACTGATGTTGGGTGTCGTTATAAACCTATTAATGTTGCAAAATCGAAAATAGTATATTAAAGAACTAGCTTCAGAAGAGGCATTTTATAAGACGAGCTTTTATAAGAAAGTACGAAGCATTCTAATTCTTTTCCTTCTCTTTTTCAATAAAAGACTAAGAAGAAACAGTTCTGCACTACTCAACGTCATCTTTGAAAGTGACATAATTTCCAAATAAACTTGTTTTTTAAAACCGATAGTAGTTCATCAATTGGTTGTCCAAGTAGTTGCCCAAAAAGTTGGCTGCGGCTAATAGAAGCCTTTGAAAGAATTTAAATTTAATCTGCATATTATCATTATTAAAATAAAATAATTATGTAACGAAACGAATAAGAGGGGCAAAGATAGGTCCCCCAACACCGCATGGGTTACACAAACTCATATTTCGTTACGTGTTATAGGTTTTTCTAATTTTGAAAAATGAAGCATACAATGTAGAATTAAAAGTACTTCGAATTCATACTTTGACCGAGTGTCAATAGTAACGTTACCGTTTTCAAAATAGATGTCGAAACGATCAGAAAAATGTTGTAAAATAGATCGCTTTGACTTCTTTGATTACGAATAACGTCACTTAAACATCAAAATTGTAAAAAAATATCCTTATGTCACTTATTACTTTGTATTAGTAATGTGACGGTTGGAAAATCGATAATTTGCAATTTTTATGCAAAGAAAAGTTGGTTTGATCCGATGCTTAGTTAGGGAGTTGTATTATCTCACGCGACCTTTATTAAACAATATCATTCGTTCATCATACGAGGGGCAAGTAAAAATCCAAGGTTCCCACATTTTTTTCAGGGTTAAGACATTTTTTATTGCAATAAATCTGTATACCATCTGAAAGCTTGTATTTCAAACTATTTTTCTACATAGTCGCCAGATCTTTCAACGCATTTTTTCTGACGAGTTATCCACTTCTGAAAACCCGCTTCGAAGAACTCCGCCGCTAGGCCGCCAATGTACTTGGTGACCGCTTCCTTCACCTCTTCATCTGTACTGAAGCGTTGTCCACCCAAGTGTTGCTTCAATTTCGGGAACAAGTGGAAGTCGCTGGGAGCAAGATCAGGGCTGTAGGGGGCATGATCAAGCAATTTCCAGCCGCTCCTTTGCTCGTCGTGAACGTCTGTGCGTCCTTCGGAGAACTCCCTGCACCATTTGCGGACGTGCTGGATGCTGATGCAAGCTTTGCCATAAACTTCTTCCAACTGTCTATGAATTTCAATAGGTGTAAGCTTCTTCGCGTTTAAAAATCGAATCACTGAACGGATTTCACACCTGGCGGTGACGGCGATTGCGGGCTCCATCGCGGATGGCTGTTAGACTGGCACTAAGCTTCGCAGTGATCTTCCAGGTAGTTGGAATGGAGTGGGGAGGACTCAACAATGAAGGCGGTGTTGCCGGATTTCTCTAGTATCTCGCGCGGCGAATGTACAGCGTTGAGAACCTTATTTTTTACTTGCCCCTCGTAGGTATGTGTCACTCCATTTTATTAAACAACCTTTCATAAATCAAATTATGCGTTTTTTAATTAACTAGGACTCTATCATCAATTTTTATAATATTTTATCAAATATGTTAACTATAGTCAATACTTCTAGAAAACGTTTACAGGCAAAAACGCACATGTCTGCCCTTGACAGCCAGTGTGCGGTAAGCGTTATACATTCTGTCCTTCATGTTTTCTATTCAACGTTGCTCATACACCATTTCTTTAACATGTCCTAATACGTAAAAGTCAAGTGGTGTCAGATCTGACAAATAAACCGTTCATAGAATCAGACATCCTCTCCTGATTTTGAAAGAAGCGATTAATAGCTTGCCAAGTTAATCTTAAAAAATCTTGTTGGATACACATTATTAAACGTGATGCAATTGTGGAACATCCTCTAAATAATTATGCATGATGTTTTCTAAAAATTCAGTTACTCTCAAAGGAATGGAACCCTAACTGCAACATCTATCTGTAACAAAAAAGTTACACTGTTCCATTTAGATTACCGTAGAAAAAATGTGAACCAGTGATTTGATCTCCTAAAATTTGTCTATTTGACATAATTAGTGAGACCAGTAGTGAGCATTATGTCACAAAAATTTGGTACATAAAATTCCAATTTTGGTTCAGCAATCATTTGCAAAACCCAACCGGTTCTGAAAATGTTGCCGTTCAAATGGCTGGTGTAAGTGGAAGTGATTTAGATGAAACTTGTTTGAATTTAGAATCCCCCAAACTGTTATGTAACTCGTTACAGAGCATCGATTGAAAACGTTCTGGTTGAAATGTGGAGTTCCACAGCTTACTATTTTGATTTTCATTCAAATAAATTTAGATGTTAATTTTGTTAGTAATAGGTTTCATTGAAAAATATTACCTAACCAACAATATACCACATGATATACGTTTCCATTTGAAAATTTGAAGTTGAGTGTTGGAACGCATACTTTCAGTAAAATTGCTAAAATCCAATTAAATGCGGCATCTAACTTCGGCAATGCTAAATTTTTTCCTAATTCTATAATGCGTACCAATTTTGAGTAAAGTACCTGGTACATCACAATTTTGGTTTCTATTTCTATTATATAAGTAAATAAAGACTAAATGTTTAATTTCATAGTCAAAGCAGGTAGGATTTTAAAAAAAAATTATAAAAAATAAAAAAAAAAATTAAATTTTAAAAAAAAAAAAAAAAAAAAAAAAAAAAAAAAAAAAAAAAAAAAAAAATAAAAATTAAAAAAGAAAAAAAAAAAAAAAAAAAAAAAAAAAAAAAAAAAAAAAAAAAAAAAAAAAAAAAAAAAAAAAAAAAAAAAAAAAAAAAAAAAAAAAAAAAAAAAAAAAAAAAAAAAAAAAAAAAAAAAAAAAAAAAAAAAAAAAAAAAAAAAAAAAAAAAAAAAAAAAAAAAAAAAAAAAAAAAAAAAAAAAAAAAAAAAAAAAAAAAAAAAAAAAAAAAAAAAAAAAAGTTTTGTAAAAGATAATTTTTTATTAAGTAAAGTAACGATTGAGTGAAATGAAAAGATTTTAAATAACAATGAAATTTTCTCTTAATACATAGAAAGATAAAAACAGACATATATTTTTTTTGATGGATGATAAAATAATGTAGCAGGTAACCTGCCATACAAAAACTTTGTTTAACTCAGATCAAAATCAAAATTATAAAATATAGCTTTATTTATGGAAAAGAAAACATAGAAACCCACAGATAAAATTCACACGACATCGCTTACGAAAACGAAGATAAATAGTTTAAATGTTTAAATATAAATAAAAAAATCAAAGAAAATAATAATAAAACTATTTAGAAACCATAGAACTGAACTTTTATATACTACATAACATATACAAGATAATAGTGAGTTAGTAAAAAAAAGTGATATTAAAATATATATATATATATAAACATGTAAAAAAAATAATAATCATGATGATAAGATGACTAGAAAACGTTAGAAAAAGAAAATGAAACGCGGAAAGACAAGATACCAAAAGAACAATAAAGGAAGCTATTAAGAAAAGAAAGTTATGTGAAAACTTATTAAAATTGTAATTATTTTGACAAAATTGAGAGTTCTTTAATTTGTATAGATATACTGGATATACCTAAAGTTTGTGTGAAATTGAGAAAATATATTTCAAAAAAATACAAACAAATTATTTACACCTATTTCATATTAGCGTGATGTTTTATAGTTCCTTATACGAATACTAATAATAAAAACAGTTTTACGAACTAATGTAAAAATCTAAATTTATTTTCTAATTTTACTTTTAAAATGAAGTAAGTGTTGTATAATTACTCAAGTTAATGCAAAATAATAACGTATCACATAGTAAATGCGTTGTGTATTAATAAACACGCAATGTTTAATTAACATATGCAAACCACAATGAAGCAAATTTATGACAAAAGTTAAGTTTATTAACCTCTCTAGAAAGTTTAGAGCAAACTATATGCAAGTAATTATACCTTCATTAAATAATCACTGCATTCCGAGAAATTGTATTTCAAACTAACCGCGTAAACCACAAATCTCATCAAGAACAACTAAACTGTGTAAGTAATATTTAAAAAACAATAATAATCCAGGCTAAATTAAAATAATCAAATTAATATTAAATTCTTCTCGTGGAAAATTTTCCATCATTTATTATAAAGAAAAGGCTGCAATCGAATCCCTGTCAACAAATCTGACAAACATTAATTTTGTTTTTCTTCTGTAATTAAATCGAAGGCGTTAATTGGTCTATTTCTTTCGCCACAAAATACGTCCGCATTTTTTCCAGCGGAAAGACAGACGCTCCCGAGATAAAAACGAATTGTCCGATATCCTTAAACAAGTTATTGAAATCACATAGTTTCGTTTGATCATTTTCAATCGCAAAATGAAAACCAAACGACAAATTTCCTTACCTTTACGGAAAATAAATAACCCAAATCTGTAACGATCTCAAACTTTCTTATCGTTAACTTTATATATACTACGCTGAATTAATTTTGAGATTTGTGCTTAACTAAAATTATTGCGTAAAACAAAGAATTTATTATCATTGCCTTTTAGACTCACGCTTCAAGCTCTGAAATTGGAAATAATAATAAAGAGCAGAACAAAACAACAGTAATTAAATAAATTAATAAAGGAAATGGCGAATGTCGAAATTAACGTAATTCGTTTGAGCGATGCCAAAAGAAAAATATGAAAATAAAAATCTTTAGTTACGGCAATTAAATTCTAACCACAAAACGTAAGTTATTCTTTCATTCTCTATTTTATTTTCTCTGGTTTTTCAAATTCGGGACATAGTCTGTTAAGCATATTTATCCAGCCTGGAGCTGCAAACAACAAGGGAGTTAAAAAATTGTAGTCTACCTTTGCATTGATCTAAAGAAAGAGAAAAAAACAAACAGTTTATTGTTAACGTGATAAAGACAGCTGTTTTAGTTTTCATGCTCACAAAATAATTAGTTTACTTTAATGAACACATTTTAGAGAGACAATTCTCTTTTTAAGAACAAACAAAAGTAAATAATTGAATTTGTAGTCGACAAAACTACAAATTAACTTCTGATTTGACAGGAAAAACTTTTTTAAATGCAACACTGTATGTTTAACATTTTTTGATTTAGCATGTTATTTTACGTTCGGTGGGAAACTTATATATTTTTTTAGAACAACCTTTTGATTTTATAAAAACAAATGTAGGTATTAATGACTTTTGTAAATTGCTTTTGTGTTTGGTTATAATTTATAATAACGAGAAGACGCTTTTATCTGTTAGCAGTTACATGTTTCCGTTCAGCATATTATTGTCTTCATATTATTTGCATCAATATAAAACGTCTGGTGTGCCACAAGGTTACAGTAAACTTGTACAAATACATTTTTGGAACACTCACACGTTCAGGGGTCCTAGAAATAGTAGTGTTAACATGAACAGTATGATAATAATAACGCACTTGATTTTCAAGTTTCATTAAATGTTTGGTATCACTGCTATATACGGTTACACTGTTGAGCGAAAAAATTGAAAGATGCGCAACGCATTTAACTACGGCACAATATCAACGACAGTCACGAAGCAACTAAGCTACTCTGTATTGTACATTTTATTAATATGCGTTACGTATTTTCCCAAATTTTTCAATCAACCCCTAAACTTTAAAAGTAACAAAAATTTGAATACGAATCAGTGGAATTTCGTTGGTGTAGCTAAATAATTCAAATCTTCATTTGTTGACAACCTAAATGTACATAATACGATAAATATATTGTAACGCCCATGTAAAGTGTATTGTTATGATTAAATTTATTATGTCTTAGCTAAAGCTTATTTTTACTAGCAAGATAATTTTAGTTAAATGTTTGAAGTTCTTGAATTAGATAAGAATCTAATCGTTTATAAAAAACCTAAAAAAAATGTAATTAATTAGTTTTAAGAGGAATAACTTACCAATTTTAAAGTTAATTGAGAGTGTGCAGCAACATTTGTGTGTAACGTTGGTTGCGGAAGTGATAGGAAAATTTGACGTTAGATGGCATGCGAGATGGAGAGGATTTTTGATTATTAAGGAATCAAATAGGTTTAATAACATTTTTTAGAGTTTAGTTAGTAACAAAAATTATAAACAAGTAATAAAAACATAATTCAAAACGAAGTACTGTTTTGATTAAGTGATTCATTAAATAAAAGATATAATTTAAAACGAAATACTGTTTTGATTGAGTGATAAAGTTAAATTGATGGAATAAGAAATGGAGGTATGGTTAATGGATGGAAAAGGGATATAAAAGCAAAGTAGAGCGGTTTACATTTACGGATAATGGAGGAAAGGAAATGACGGCTAGTCCTTTTATTTCTTGAAGAATAAGGTGGTGACGTGGTTGAAACGGAGTTAATTGTTGAAGGGTCTAGATGCGCTGGATTTGTAAAAGAAGAAGAGGCCATCTGGATAGACACAAGAAGGATATAATTTTCAGATAAGTTTTTATTTGAAGTTGTTGTGTTTTTTCTTTTATCAAAACTTAACTTAAAAATTGATTAATAGTAGTTGTTTTTATGACATTTTGATTTATTTTATTTCATTCAATTTACATTATACAATTTATGAAAGGATTTTAGAATAGAAGATTTGAAAGAATGAGTTTTTTGTATCATGTGCTAAGTGGTTGATAATGAGCTAGCTGGGATATAAAAAAATTGGATTGACAACAAAAAGAAAAAATATTAGTATTGAGTGATTGAGCAACTACAGTCAGGTTGAAATTCATTAGATTATTTTGAATTCTCATTTCAATCATAACAGTATGTATTATTTTCGCTAGAACCGTCTTACGTCGTATGTTACCCCACTGGAATAGTTAATAATTTAGGTGATGTCAAAACTGACTCAATTTTACGTTAATCTTTATTGTTCGTTCGTTGTTGAAGAGAACATGCGTCTCTTAACTGAAACATTTTTCCAGCATCATCGGCTGTGTTAAACGACAAGTTTCAATTAATCGGTTAGCAATCGTTAATTATAAACGTTTTAGTTTTCACCATACGTTTCAATTTTGTTTGAAATGTAACATTCTCGTATTTTCTAATCGAGACGCTACACATTGAAGGTTATAATGCTTTTGCATGCAACTACATACTCGTTTGTTGGATCGATAATATCAAAATAACTCGGCAATACGCTGTATTGGAAGACTGAGGGGTCCTTTGGTCCACTATCGTTTAGTAAATTTGCATAGTTTGTTGGTTCAAATTAAAGACTGCACTGCTTGATCATATCGTTTGAAACCCAAAGTACCCTTAACAGTCTTTTGTACCGTCCAATTCCCATGTTAGATTCCTATGTCACGGGCGCCACTCTCAAGGATACAGTTTTTAATAAAAACAATTTTGGATTTCACTATCATAAACATCGATTTGTTACGCAACTTTGGTCGGATCCTTTTTCCCCAAAAGTATTCTGATTTGTTATAATTACGTTTTGAAGACAAAGCTGTTTTCGCAGATTTTGTAGTGAAATACTGAAATCCTTCCCAATTTATTAATTAATATTGAATTAAGAAAAACGTCCGCACAAAGTTGGAGAGAACATTGTAGAATGTGAAAAATAGTATTTTAGAATATTTCAGTTGCATATTCTGGAGCTTCGAAAACATTTCTCCCTATAAAATAGCGTCACGAAACGTGTTCCGTAAACTATACAGAAACTCCACTCGCATATTTTTTGTCATTTCATCAAACTCGCGCATTCCTCCACGCATATTAGTAATATGGCCGAAATAACCTCCGTTTTTGCGACGTACCATATATGTTTATTAGTTATTCTACAATACAGTTTTATTTAAACTATTCATTGTCTGTATTGAATTTATAAGAACGTTACTTTAATTATTATGTAAGCAAGTACATCTTGTATCCTCAAACAAGCAAACGCCATGTGTTATTTGGAAGTACTGGGAGGTTTGTATAAAACAATTACAAGTTCTTTAAAAGTACGAATTCAGGTAATACAGTAATTAGATAATATTTTATTTCATTATATTTAATTGCATTCTTATAGGCAACACATTGTCATTTAAATACAAAAGAAAACTATTGAATACTTCGGGGAAAGAAAACATCTGATCTTAAGATAAGAATAATACTAATTATTAATTTATTACTATAAAAAATCAGGACGACTAATTATAAAATACCAGTTAATTCTCAAGATTATAAACTTCATCTTCTACTCCATAATGTTATGTATCTAGATGAAACGTATGTACCAATGCATGCAAACTTCACCCCATATTCAAGAAGGCCGCATGTGAGATGCTATTTTCAACCAATGTTGCGGAACTAGTTCGAATTTGAAAGTATTTGTGAGAAGGAACGTAATGGAAAAACGTGTTTTATCCTTATCCTCATTTTTTCTATTAACTATAAATAGTGC
The DNA here is from genome assembly GCA_030710515.1 of Abscondita cerata. Classification (NCBI taxonomy): domain Eukaryota; kingdom Metazoa; phylum Arthropoda; class Insecta; order Coleoptera; family Lampyridae; genus Abscondita; species Abscondita cerata. Next base: position 210,079 of record JALBCR010002589.1, read on the forward strand.
AATGCCTATTTTGACCATCCGGCTGTTCCATAGGTATTGCGTGCTATAATATAATGTTAATATATATTTTCAAAAAAAGGACATTGAGAGTGTTAATTATTGTACTAACAACATTTTGCTGTAAGTAATGGTCTCTTCAACTGATTAGTATTAGTAGTTCAAATAATATCAAATGGTGAAGACAAACTTATGGCAATATAAATTACATCAATATCAATTAATTGAAACAACTACTGATAGCGCTGGAAGTGTGGGTCTTAGTCGACGCAAAGTCAAATAACTTTAAATATCCTTTTATAATATAATTCTTTTTGTTAACTGTAAGTAGATACATGCGTTGTAATTGCTTGCAACTTTATAGTAGATTGCAATTGTGTGTAAATTAACCACTGTAGAATTCAATTTGTTTAATAATGATATTTGTGCATTGTATATTTTTCCTTTAGTTTTCCACTCCACAACGTTGTGACAAAATCAGAATTCGAATGGTGATTTCTTCGACGATGTGACTTTTTTTTCTAATTCAGACGTTTCAACTGACATTTCCTTTACTTCCAATTTATAGACAACGAAATATAAGACATGTAGAAAATACATTGACTGCCTTCGTCAGTAAACAAATTAAAATTGCTAAATGTCGCAATAAAATAAAAACTACGCACTTGTAATCTTATTTATGTGCTTACTTACATTTTAGAATAAAAAAGTCACTTTTTTTCTTATTTTCGTCGTTTTATTGAAATACCTTGAAAAGGAAGTGCAGTTTGAAGTTATTTTTACAAAACTTGTACAGCCGCTCAGCTCATGTGCATATGATATACGCAAAAAAAATTTTCGACACCCAACATCAAAGTGCCGACAGTCGAGTAGAGTTTCTGTATAGTTCATTTTTCTGTGTTCTTAACAATTCGATATAACGATTTTAGCACAAAGGGGGTACAGAAAGGCTCTTAAGTGGAATTCAAAGGAATTGGAAATTTGTGAGGTATAGTTTGTTGGTCCAAGTTGGAGGTCGTCTATTGATCCTATCGTTCGTTTGGCACCTGAGCTTTGATGGGAAATCGGAATTGAAGGAAATTGTTGGCGTATGAAGAAAGTAGCTGTTGGTTCGAATAGTACTGTAATTTGGAATTATCCAAAAATCTGCCTCGCATAGTAGGTTTTGTTATCGTTAAAGACTTTTGCATTTGTATTGCTACATTTTACAAAAAGAATCGTTGGTTGTATTCAAACTAAAACGAAATTGTCATTTGACATTCTGGTCGCGTTAAATGTTCATTGAGAAATTATAAGTATTTTGAAATTTCGATTAAATTGATTATTGAAAATTGAAAACATTCAATTTATGTATATATATATAAATTTTGTTGTAAAACGTGTAAATAACTTGTGGAACATTATTTTGATTTTGTGAACTTTATTTGGTTATTAGTTGTAATAGATTGTAGATAAGTTTCTTGTTTATTTGTATCCTAACCCAATACACACATTATTTCATATTTTAATTGTTTAAATAGTTATGTACATATTGTTTACAAAGAATGTCAATCCCCTTAATAAAAAGCAAAAGTTTAATTTTGAATTTGATGCTTGAATTGAGTTGAATTTTCATGAAATATTTTATGTAACCTACTCAAACTTAAATTATAAAAATACAGTACCCGTTACGAATTTTGTAAGCACATTATACAGGTTTATATTGATCTTCTTGAGAGTACATACATTACACTTACATCACAATACAATAGGGAAAATTAATAATGTACCATACAAATAAACAACTTAATCAAAACTAATGGTTTAATAGTTTTGTACACACGCTCTTTTATTAATTTATAATTTAACGACTTCCGGTTTACTTTTAGCTAAAAGATAAGTCAAAATATTTAAAAATTTAGAAAAAAGTATAACAAATTACAAATCGGTATTATATTAATATATTTTTAAGTATTTTTTTCTAAATTAAAATTTTTGTTTATCATTTCTCTTCCTCGTTTTTGTAACAGGTACCACCAGTCTACGGCTGACCTTATAGTAATTTAGCGCCGAAACTAGAAACGTTTTACAAAATATACAGTGTCATCATTGACACGTTCATGTTTAATGAGTGTAATCAATACATACCAAAAATGTGCTTTTTTAATATACACTTACAATATACATTTGATTAAATCGGTTGATATGAGCAGTTAATTTAATAAGGTAAGTATCGTTAGTAATTTTTTAAAATATATATACAAATAATGATACTACTAATCAACATATTCATATTTTACATGAATATTTATGCCAATTTTAGGTAATCCATAATATTGTTAATCTCACATAAATACTTGTTACATTATTAGTTGCCGTTACTTTATCAAATCTAATAACATACGAATTGGTTTTGATACGTTTCACATAATACGGTGATTTTTATTTGACTTAGTTTGCGTGATAAACTCAATCTTGTTTAATTAAAAAGTGAACATATGCGTACTTTTACTACTATATTTTACTAAGTTTATTAGAGATTTACGTCAACTGTATAATGAAATGCACTAAGATACGCTCAATTTTATGAGAAACATTAAATATCGTCAAGGTCATATGAACAATTTTAAATTTATCCAATTTTACAAATCATAGTTCCAAGGCAACTTAAACAATCATAGAATAAGAATTAATTAAACAAATTCAAGATATCGAAAATAAAGAAAAAATTGTAAAAATTTGAAAAACGAATTCTCTTTTCATTACTATACAAAAAAAACATAATCTTTGGAGAATATACCTCACTATTCTAAATAATTAGGGAAGCCTTTCAATATTCACAAAAACAAACTATTTTTTTTAGCATACAAAGCCCAAGACGCAGGTGCAAGACGCAGGCGCAAGACACCGGCGCGTTTAAATTTTTTAATAAGAACTAGAAAAAATGGCTAACTTCATTTTTTTAAATGAATCATGTAGTATTTTTTTAGTTTAAAGTGATTCTTTAATAAATTCTCTTTAAAAAACTATAACACAAGTATAGCAAAAGTTACTAATAAATTAGTTATTTATTATTCAAAATCTAAAGATATGCTTTCGATTGGTACAATCAATCTTAGGAGGCTGGGAAAACTAATTTGCACAACGGTCAGAATACGATTGTTAGTAGTCTTTAAAAAACTATTGTTTTCACAAATCACAAACAAAATTTAACAGAGTCATCATCATTAATATTTTGCAAACTTGAAACAGAAAACAGTTAATAAATAGGAGCTCTAATCAAACAACAAAAGAAAAAATGAAGTCTTTAAACAAATTTCAAGTGTCCTCCATTTTGTTGTATACGTATTCTGACCGTCGTTCACATTAGTTTTTAAAGCCTCCTAAGATTAATTGGACCAAACGAAAGCATCTCTTTAGACCTTGAATAATAAATAACTAATTTATTAGTAACTTTAGCGGTACTTGTGTTATAGTTTTTTAAAGAGAATTTAACAAAGAACACTTTAGCCTAAAAAATACTACATGATTCATTTAAAAATAAAGTAGATGTCATTTCCACTTAAACCAAAAGTCAGCCTTTTTGTGCAAAGTTTGGAAAATACTCATCTTGTATACTTGTAAAACTTTTCTTAATAAACTTTTTGTCTATCTTGAATAATAAAAGAGTAAATAAAGTGGCCCTGAATTTACAATCAACCTGTATATTGCAAAAAATTGAAACAACAACACTTAAAGTTCACAAAAATAATAATTACTTAGGATACACGTGTGAAGTAAAAACTGTGCGATTTGTGTTTTAATCTCAAGGAGCGAATAAAACCCTTCACACAAGTGCATCCTACAATATTTATTTACGCCAAAAAATAAAATTTGCAATTAGAAACAGGTACTACAACCGATACGGTTTCACTTTTTTATGTTGAGTATTATTTGTTGCTTGGTTGTTCGGCAACATTGTCAACCAAAATCGTTTAAAAATGAGTTAATTCAGTAGTATGTCTTAGGATGACGTTGCAAGTCACAACCCGTCACAACCTTTTTTCAAATAAAAAAATGTAGAAACACTTAATTTCAATCAACATATAGATTTACGTAATCACAGTAATACCATCAAACTAATACGCTGTCACTTTATCTGCCATTTTATCATTTTGCTACATATAGATAAAAAAGGTTGTAATTTAGATTTTATATACAATCTCAATGTTTAGTGTTATTGAAGGTTATTGTGGTATTTTTAATAAAAAGATGTAGTAACAATGCAATAACGTAATATTTTATAAAACAATTATATTATTTTCTAACATTGATTTAATTAAGAGTAGTTTAGATGTGTTTAATCTTTTCATTACTCTACTTAATGTTGCAAAATGTTTTGCAATTAAAAAAAATTAGTAACCACTTAAAATGCATAATTACTCTTTAAGTTGCAAGACTGACGTTAATCAAGTTGAAATATGACACGAATGATTTTTTCTGTGGAATTAAAAAATATATTTGGTATTGGAAGTTTGCCAATCCCATATAAGACATCATATACAGAGTAAGACAAGATATTCATAATGCAGAGGAGGAGAGGTCTCCTTATTGCAAACAAAGAATAACTTAATTTACCTGAAATTTTGTTAATATATTCAATTTATTTATTTCAATGTGAAGTGATCTCGAAGTTAATTTCAGGGCAAGAAAATCTTGACTATTAGAAAATGCATCTGGTATATTACTAAGTAAATATTAAAAACTTGAGTTGTATCTCCGAAATTTCAAAATTAAACGTACTGGTTATACATGAATTAACAAAATTGCAATACATCGTAAATTTCTCTAATACCTTAACTTTACACTGCTTTATTCAATAAATTCCTATATTCTGAGATGGAGGAGTGCCAATAACTCGAAAATAGTAAACAAGTTTAAAAACCTATAAAGTAGTTTGTACCCAAACAATATGTGTCCAAGATCGGTATATTGCATCAAGTTTCAGTGTAATTTAAGTATTTTTAAAACTGGGCATGTGGCCTTTTCATAGGAGCAAGTGGTAAACTGGTCGATTAAAACTTCATGCACTTTATAATTGCCGACGTTTCGGTCAGGCCAAAAACTATTTAGACGATGAGGTAGAACTTAAGTCCACACTATTAAGATGATCGGTCAACTAATTATAAACGTTCGGGCTAACTAAGCAAATGCACAAATGCTACTGAGACTCGTACTACTGTTGTTTTTAGACTAAAAAATTCACGTACATACACATGTTTCGCCCATCAGTACAAGGGAGCTCAAATATTACAAAATTTACAAATAAAACAAAATCACAAGAAGATTTCAAATGTCAATGAATGCGCGGAAATTATATTGACATAAAAAAGTAATAAATCCTATTAATTGTTGATAAAAACTTTTAAATACATTTTACCATACTAGTAGACCGGGAGCTTTCAAGAACACGGTATAATTTGAACCAGGTTAAGGCTCTGGGAAAAGTTAGCGAGTAATATTTCTTGCACAAAAATGCAATGGAGCAAAGTCTTGAACGTGTTAAAAAAAATACATGTTTTGGAGAATAGTGCTACTTATATTATATCAATCAGGAGATAGCCAAAGTATGGAAACACAATATGCCATACCGATACGGCGACGCCAAATGTCCGCTATACTTGTCAAAACGTGTCAGTTTCTTACCGTACGGTGGACATTTGGCGTCGCCGTACAAGCTATGGCATATTACATTTCTGCTAACGACTATCTCCTGATTGATATAATAAGTATCATATTTCCCAAAAGATGTATTTTTGACACGTTTAAGACTTTGCGCCAAGAGGAAGATGACATCTGAAGATCGCCATATTTGCATTTTCGTGCAAGAAATGCGAGGAAGCTGCATTGCTTAGTGCGTGGCAAAATGGATCTTCTAAATTTTATTAGACATTGTAAGCGTCTCCATTAAAAGACAACATATTTCTGACAGTCATGTTCTGCCCAACAAAGTATTGTAAAGGATAGTGAAGGACATTCTCCGAACAGCAGTTGCGATGTGTTCAGTGTCATTAGAGGACAAGATGGATGTGCTCAAAAGTAACCCTTTGTTTTGAAACTACATAGAATAAGGCTGAAATCGAGAAACGTCGCTCACTGTAAATTGAGTGAAGGCAAAACACAAATTAAGTGACTTCCTATTTGCAAATTGATAGAGTTGGTTAATTTAAGTGCTCCCTTCACTCAATTTAAAGCTGAGTGACGTTTCTCGATTTGAGACTAAATATTCACATTCAACGTACCAATTTAAGTGTGCCTACAAGTATGTTTTTCCAAAACATTAACAAAAATTTTGAGTGGCTCAAGCAAACGGGTGTGAGTGAGTATGACACTCTTATTCAAAGTTAAGAAATGGAAAATTCCGTGGTTTTATATTGACACAATTTGCTTTGAACTTTCAGAAACAATAGAGCGAAATGATAAAAAACTTAATTCTACCTGTTTTTATTAGTTAAGGATCATCAGTAGGTTTAGTATTGGTAATTTACATGTAAAATTTCCAATGTTTTTTTTGAGTTTTGCATGTCACCCGTGAACGGATTTTGACGCGTCATGTGCCAAACTATAGGACGCCCGTCCTCTATCCGGTAACCACCTTTTTTGACAAATGTCACCTAAGAGGTCAACTCAGACAATGGACTTGAAAAAATGACTAGATGTTGTTTGGTAACAAATTTATTAAATCAACAAATTTAAACTAGTAAACAACAAATATTGAAACATTCGAGAGATCTTAATTGTAATCAAATTAATTAACAGTTAAAGTTATTTGTAGGCTGGTACACATCCACGTTACAATTCTTATCATAAATAAAAACAAGCGCTTATCGCAAAACTCCACATCGCACGTTAAGCGAAAATAATATTGCGTTTTAGAAAAAAATTGTTCAAACAAAAGCTATAGAAAATAAATTTCCAACAACTTTTCCTTCTCAACTTTTTGTAAAATTAATATTGGTGGAGATATTGTTCCAATTATTAGTGTCATGTGATTGTTATATTTCAGTAATGATTTATCTAATTCATCGAAAAAAGTGAAAAAAGGGGTGTTAAAATTTTCGGTTTGGAAACCGTCGCATAACTCTCCATCTTACTTCATAAGATGTGGAGTAAAAATTATTAAGATTTTTAAGTAATGTTCAATCAATGTGTGTAATGTACTATTTTTATCCGTTCACAATTAGATGTAGTTTTCATGTTAAAAATACAAATATACTTTGTCTTAGAAAACATTATCTCCACCGATAGCAATTACACATAATTCTGTACACAACATATGTTTTTCAGTTTACATCATACCTAATCAACACAAACACTCCTCCAGTTCTTCTATTATTCGTAACACACTGCTCCAATTTGTAACCATCTACACACAACTCAACTCACTGTTTTCAATATCTTTAGATATATGGGTTTCACACAAAAACACATCTTTTTTTAGCTTTCTACAACATATTCAAATTTCAAAAACTTCTAGAGGTTCATTTTACCTCCCCACAATTGTCAGTAGGATATGTATGTAGAATGTGGAACCCATTCTTTGTTATTTTTATAGATAAGAAAAGTACGTTACACACATTGATTGAACATTGCTTAATAATCTTAATAATTTTTTTTAATTTGTAATAATAATTAATTGAAAAGTGGATGCGAAACACCTACAGATTTCCCTTGTTTATATACATACTAAATATTCTATAGCTCAAAATTACTAAATAGAAATGCTTCTTACCTTCAATAGTTCCCGCGTCCAACACAAAACACTGTAATTTTTAATTAATTTGAAATGATTTCAATTAAGATCTCTAGAATGTTTCAATATTTTTGTTTACTTGTTTGTTGATTTAACAAATTTGTTTGGTTGCCAAACATTTTTTGAAGATCATTGTTTGAGTTGACCTATAGGTCATTCAGGTAACCTTCGTCAAAGGTAGTTAGCAGATAGAGGACATTTCGTCCTACATTTTGACACAAGACACGTCAAAATCTGTTCACGGGTGACAGAGAAAACTCAAACCAAAAATTAGAAATTTTACATGTAAATTCCCAATACTAAACGTACTGATAATGTTTAAATATGATGATCGGTAGATGAATCCAGTCATTTTATAATGTACTTTACACCAAATGAGTTTAAACAATTGTTTTTTGATGAACAATTAAATATATTATTAATTACAAAAATCAATTAAATATTCAAGAAAACAAATGCAATTGTTTTAATTTGTCGAACACATTAGTTTAGTGTTGAGGGTCGTTAAGTTGTGTCAACTCCAAAGCATAAGGTGTTCATTCCTACAAAATGCAACAGATGACAGCATTTAGAGAAATAATTGGTTGAGAATCATTACTTGAGGTCCATAGCAAAAAAGTTTTTGTAACAGATACATTGAGCTTTGTTTTGTAACAGTAGTAGTTTATAGAAGCACCTATTTAATTACTGCTGTCATGTTTGGATTTGCATGTTTTTAGGTTATGAGTTGGAAGCTTCACTTGAAAAAAAAAAATGTTAAAACATCAACTCCGAAGCCATCAACCCAATGTTTGTCGTTCTTCCTCAATTAATTTGCATTTTTCTAGAAATTTATGTAACGACTTGATTTAACAATTTATTATATATTTATCAAATATTGCTGGAAGTAAAAGAATGCAGATGAACTGAAGAGAATAACAACTGAACTGCAGAGTTTTGTTTTCCAAAGGTTTGATGCTTCATGTGCATTAAAACTTGAAAGCTTGAATGTTGTAAGCAACTTCGAAGTAGTTCCACAACCCCGTAGGGTTAAAATTTTCAAATTGCTATAAAACTTACAATTTTTTTCGGCCTCTGCTGTACACTAAGCATAACTCACTGATGTACAATTAATATTGTCCCACATTCAAAATATAAAAAACCGTATCTCTTTATTTTAATTTTTATTTATGAATTTGAATATCCTTTTTAAAACATGTTGTTCACGAAATTTTTCCGATGCCTACAAAAATAAACGTTTGATTTTAAAGTAAATAGGTACGGATTTTGTGCATATTGACAAGTGTGTGAAATATCAGTGGTAACTACACCGTTATCCCTTCCATTTGGAATTTGACGCAGAATGCCGTAGACAAACTTTTTTAGTCGTCGGAAAACACAATATTATTACTTTTGTGTAAACAAAAAGATTGATTGTAATTTATGGCATTTCTATTAATTTGCCGTATATTTATCTTCATTAAATACAGTAACATATGAAAAAGAATTGCACGCTATTTTTAGAATGCACTCACATCAATTACGTGTTGTGATTTTTATTTTTTTTTAGTTTATGATTTATTAGAAATTTGATAGCATTTTTACTCAAAATACCTGATTCATTTAGTTATTTATTTCAGAAATTATTACCGTAGGCGAAATATTACAGTGTTTAGTCAAGTCTGTCATATAGTTACGGTTACATTAAAATTATGTATTAAAATAAATGAACAATTCGATAACTTTGTATTAAAGTTAAATGTAGGACGCGCACAATTATTTGAAAAGTCTTATATAAATAATTAAAAATTAATTTTTGCTTTTAAAAGGAATATACGCCTGGTGTGTAAAGTTTACACAAACATCTGAAAATTAAAGAAATTTCCCTTGATACCCAAGTACGATTTCACTAATAATATATGAACGTACGTAAATAAACTTTATCAAAAAATTATTTTTTTCGTGCAATAAAGGTACTTCGGTTCCACCCCAGATTTTAGGGTCTCAAAAGCACTTGTGCTTGTTTATACAAGATGTATAAATAGATTTAGTTAACTATTACGTTTCGAAGGGAGACATAAATTTTCACATCAAATGTAATAACTACAAAACTGATAATCCCTATATTGTAGGAGGTTATCTACATCAAACAATTGTGATCTTTGTGTATTCGGCTAATATCAAGCAACACTACCTGCTATTAAGTACTAAGCAATAGCTTATGTTTTAGTATAATAAAACCGCAACGTCGTAATACCCTCTAAGTACGTAATTACAACAAATAAACCGTTTCAAAGTACCGTTCTCATAATATATGTTAAGTTTGTTAAATAAACAATAAATGTACTACTACAAGTGTGTATTATCGTCATAAGCCTGGTAGTTGTTGGAGTAAAAAAAATTTTTTTTTCACCTGCTAACCTGAGAGAAAAAAATGATCCACTCGCACATACACAAAACACACACACGCACAACACTATTTAATCGCGTTATTCAAGTTCACTAGTTAAAAAGGACGCGCTCGTCCTTTTCAAAGGCCGCTAGATGTGCGCGATTTGCGGGTGAACCGGTAGTTCAAATCCAGGAGAGCCGCTTCGGTCAAAAGCGGTTCGTTCCGACGGGGCACGATTTTTTTTTAGCTCTACTACTATTTTTTTCTTCTTCATTTAATGCCGCAATTAATAACAGCTCGTTGTGATGAAAATTTAATTGAAAACGAATTTCAATACGGGAAGTTCGTACCGCGTCAAAAACAAACTTGGCGCGAAGTTTTACAAGAAAATTTGATCACGCAATATAATTTAATTTCTATATTACTTAAGTCAACATTTATTTATATAAAAAAACGCAAAGATTATGTAAATAGGTGCTACTAACTTTACATTATCTTTATGTACTCCGCATTACGTAAAATAATTATCTTGTAAGAATCATGATAGTTGTAGTAGTAACTAACGATGCACGCAAACTTTACGTGTACGTGGGTGAATGATTAAATGGTAAAGATACAAAACGTAATAGCTGTACAGTTGAAAATATTTTTTTCCTCCAATTAATTTGTAATTGTAATTAAATAACAGAACTAACGGCCCTAGTTTTTCATAAAAATAATGACGATTCGCGTAAGCTCGTGAGGTCTTTATCAAGGCTAATTTTATTTTATTTGTTGTTATAGAAATGCTAATAAATGTGCCGACAAATCTTTTATTCATCAATAACTATTTTGAATAATTGTTATAAAAACTATCAATGCAAGATATTACTGTTTTGAGTACCTGTTACGATTCATTGAACATATTCATACTGTAAATCGTGTATGTATTTTGATTAATTTGCCTTATCGAGCAGAAAATTGAGCATTTGGAATGCAATCTCGTAAACTAATATGTTTTATACTTAGAATTTAATTGTGTTTGTAAATTAAAGCTTACCCAAATTAATGATGTCAAAGTAAGAGCAGCTTACCTGAAACAAAAAAATAATGTTAATAATTTTAATACTTCCAGTGTCGAATTCGATATGTAGGTATTTATGCTAATTCATCCTAATTTTAAAGTAAAATATGGGTTTAATGAAGAATTACCTCAATCGACAAAGTTAAAAATTTATTTTGTACAAAAAATAATATATAAGTAGTTACTTCAACTTTGCTTATCTTATTGTACTAAACGTTTAATTTTTTTAGCAAAGCTCAACATAAAATTTCTAAAAGTCCAAATTTTTTTCGTCATACATTAGTTTTTACTCGATTGCATAAAATTAAAAAAAAAATTCCTAATAATAATTTTAAATGACGCCCCAAATTAATCAAGTTACTATGCAAATTTCATTGTAATCGAGGATGCTATGAAAAATTTTTTTTAGGTTATGATTCACATAATTAGCAATTATTATTTTTAAGCTTTTAGGTGGTTAGTTAATTATTATCACTATATTCGTTAGAATTGGTGTTGTTGAATCCTTGGCTCTTCTAGTTAATTAGTTAATGTTTCAAATAATATAGAAACTAGTTAATTTAATAAATTTTTGTCGATCGAAAAATAATCGAAAAATACGTTGCCGTTTTCGTCCAGATATTGAAACCGAGAAAGAATTGTTAATAAAAAATCAAATAAAAATAGTTTTTTTTTCTACAACCGATACAGAAAGTAGCCTTTAAAGGTTTTTTCCACTACTAGCTGTGAAGTGGACAGTTATTGCGTCTCTAGCCAACTGAGAAGTTGAATTTCTCTATTCGTGGTTAATAATTTTTTCTATTGTTGGCCTAGGTTTAATAATGGACAAATTCAAATTTTTGAGAATCCAAGAGTAGTTGTTTAACAAAAACGAGTGAAACCTAATTTTGTATATCCAGGAGATTATCTTTAACGTATTTTCTGCCTAACACGATAAAATTATTTGAATAAACAAATGCCATTAGTTTAAAATTTGCGCCCCCATCTTGTAACCACAAATACAGAACGTGAATTTGTTTATTTATTAAATATGATGGTAGAATCAGTTTTTTCAGGTTTCCCAAAGGGGATTTAACCAGGCGAGTTAAGTTACATGAAGAATTTTAAGTAAATTACAAACATTTTGTTGTAGGTGTTTTGAATGGCTAACAGAATGTGGAAGGTCGGATCTGTTGCATAAAAATGTCGACTATAAAAACTTAACGAGTATGTGGCGAACACTTGCCATTCCTAAATGAATTACAAGTGTCAATTTCTGAAACCTAATATTCAAATGATGCAAGTATATTGGCGAAGCAATAAATGCCCGTTAACATCTCTAGCTATACCAAAACTACTCAAGCACTTCTATTGAAGTTAACATCTCTCAACGATTACTTCCCGAAAGCGAAAGTAGACTTAAAAAATAAACCACTAAGAAGATATACAGAGGAATACAAACTATTTTCACTAAAATTATATTTTACAAGCCCCAAAATCTTAATTTTAAAGTAGGTTCTAATTTTTTGCCAGTTGAGACTGCTACGTGATCATGGTTACAGTTAAATATAAAAAATTTAAACAACCCTTATGATACATCTTTACAAATATGATCTGTAAAGGTGATAAATTGAAGTCGACAGTATTAAACTCCATAGAAAAGCTACAAATACAATGCGGTGCCAATGTTAAGGCAGTAGTAAAATTTTCGAAACCTAATTAAAAAGAATAGATGTATCACCGCAAAACCATACCTTCGTAAACGATAAGAAAATCTATTATTTCTTCGATGTCCTCTATTTATTGAAGTCAGTGCAAAATAACTTGATTAAATACGATATAATCTTTTAATAACAAAAAGGTATCAGAAAGACATTAAAAATTTCTATCATGTCAGACAAATCTAAACCGCTGCGATTATCGATTTAGATTATAAACTTATTAATAAAAAAAAAATATCGACAATCGGGATCGAACCCGAATTTTCGCGTAATTCATTATAAAACTTTTATTGTTTTTTTATTAAAATACGCTTTAAACACTTACATTACATTATATACATTTATTCCTATTAATCTATCTAATAAAATATGTTGCTATATTGTGCTTAAATTGCACCAGAAAAAAATATGCATTAACTTTGAATTTAACATGTCAACTTTTTCGTTGGACCCACGGTATATGCAAGTGTATAGGTAAGATACACAATTACTTTTTTTTGATATAAAAATTTCCGATGTCTTCGTTCGGGGTTTACGTCGCCTCAGAGATACATAAACATAAACAAATGACGCGTTAAAAAAAATTATCACTTCAAAAATTTTTTGATAATCCAATATCCATTTTACGAACTATATAATATCAGATAAAAATATAGTATTAGTAATATTTTAAAGTTCACAATAATAAAGCTCAGCTGATACAAATATATTCGTTAATTCACAGGTTTATTGGTATCGATCGGACATTACTATAAACACTGGTTATATATGAAAAGGATTATTTCTATAATACACGTACTTACATAAATATTTTGGTAACATTTTGACATTTGTGATTGCAGTAATTTGTTTCACTGCAATTCATAATATTGTACAAAATCCCGTTATACATACATATGTATTCCTAATCCAATTTTATAAGTACTAATCATTGCGTAAATTTCAGTTCCTTTTTCTGAAATGTAATGGATGCTATCTTATGCAAGTAGGCTCATGCAGATAAGATTTAAGTAGGCCTTAAAATTCTGGTGTTTGTATACATATGTATTTGTATCGTTATAAACTTTACTAAACCAATATTTACTTCCAGCTAAACAACTCTTGACAGAAATGTGTACCTAGATACACATTTAACTTTATTGAAATAACATTTTATTTTAATGTTCTCTAAATTAAACTCGTCACTGCTAACATTTCATCGAATTTGTAAATAGATGTTTGATTATAAGAAAAATAAAACAATCAAACTTAAAATTTTAATAGTATTAACTTACTCGTTAATGCAATTAGAAAATCTAATACTAATTTAAACATATACAGGGTCCTACATTAGGGCGTTGTTTTTTCCTTGTAAATTTAATAAACAAATAAACAAATTTTTAAAACTTAAACAAACTTTTTCAAATAGAATGTTAATTGTTTTATTTTTTTCTCCTTTAATTTTTACTGAAGTTATCCTATACCTAAACCCCGTAGATTTTGAGATATTTAATAGTTAAAAAAACAATTTTAATTACATCTTTATGCACCGAAGATAGCAATGGTGATAAAGGAATGGAAAATAACAAAAACTTACGTTAAAAATACAAGTCAAAATGTCATTTGGGGTTTCAAACATTTTTTTATTAATTACTTATTTATGTAACAAAATAACTGAATATACAGGGTCTTTACGAAACTTTACCACGTATTCTTCGGACTAGAAATTTAGCATCGTGAAAATTTGCTGAAGTTGCAATTCGGTATTTTCTAACTTTTTATAAAATGTGTAAAATCGAAGCCCATACACATAAAAGACGTTCGCCAGTTGTAAATTTTTTAACCTACGGAGTACTTTTTAAAAAGTGTATTTAATTTAAAAACTGAAAATTGGCGCCAAAACAGGTCGTCTATATCCTGAAGTCAATTCTCGTATAAATTACATAATATAGGTTGTTTGATTTGTATGCAATTGTTTTTTTTCAAGTAACAAATTAGTGGTGCTTTACATAAACAAACCACCAATTTGATTTATACGAGTATTAACGTCACGACCAATGTCAATGCGTTTAAAAAATTATTTTAAAAGATAGTGTTTTGAATTTTTAAAATAAAATATTTAATACTGAGCAACACATTATATATATATTTCTTGTTTTAGTACTAGGGTTTTGCTTTTTACGTTTACGACTTAACAATAAGTACAATTTTTTTTAAATATAAATTTTATGAAAACAAAAAACCCAATTATCAAACGTGATTTTTTTTTTTTTTTTTTTTTTTTGTTTTTTTTTTTTTTTTTTTTTTTTTTTTAGATTATTTTTTTTTTTAATTTATTATTAAAATTTTTTTTTTTATTTTTATTTTTGGATTTTTTTTTTTTTTTTTTAAGTTTAGGTTTTTTTTTTTTTTTTTTTTAAATTTTTTTTTTATTTTTTTAAAAAATTATTTACGGTTTTTTTAGAACGTTTACACAGTTTTATAGGTCGGAAAATATCACATTGAAATTCTAAGGAAAATGAATTCATTGGCGGAGAAATTAAGTTTTGTAATAATTAAACATTTGAAATATCTATGCCAATGGATAAAAAAAGGTTTATTATTTATCAAATGTGGATTAAGTGACTTATGGGCCTCAAAAAAAAACTTATACATAAAATTCGATAAATCGCACCGTTTCGCAAAAATCGCATTATACTAAATGATAGCATTATTGTTGAAATTTCTTTCCTTTTTCAAATATCTGAAACGGGTCAAACTAATTTGGTACGCTGTAAAAAAAACTGTGAACAGTAACAAATTTGAAGAAATGACTATAACAAATGGTTAAAATGTGTTTTATTTTCATTAAAGCATCAATTGATTCGCTGCCGAAATAGTTATTTACGTAACATGTGCGGAAACAGATTCTTTCGGGGATGAGTGTTTACGCACAAGTTGCGTATGCTATTTTTTGCACGATTTTTTTTCTATAAATGCATTTTCAAATCTCTATTATTCTGATATGTAAATCACAAAATTTAATTAGTAAGCTGTGCCACATAATGTATACATTTGTCATCTAACATCTAGTTAACCTATTTAATTGTCAAACTTTTATTTGAATATTTACATTGTTTTACAACATTTACAACAAATAAAATGTGCGAAAATTGGATTGGAGATAACGAACAATGTAATTAAATCAACAAATTGTTCGTGGAACGCTTCTAATGCAGGTGTTTTTGGTAGTTTTTGAAACACATGTTCGGGATAACAGCGTTTCGGTGCCTGCTCTAAGTGCGCTCTTGATTGTTTCATAGGTAAGGAGTGCAGAAAGATGTTTCCACTCTCTTCAACATTTAAGGTGAAATGCTTGCAAACTCGTCCACTATTCTTTGTTACATATTTATTGTTGTTATTGGTGGATTATTATACACCATTTCTTTTCTCTACTTAAAAAAGTGTAGTTTTGTCAGATGAAGTAATCTAGCCCATTCTTGCCAATCCAGATGTTCAAAAATATTTCATCAAGAAATGTTATCGCGAAGAATGTAAAGGACTCCATCACCTTCCATACTTTTTTTTGGCGGCGGCATGTAGAATCTACCAGTATGGAATTTATTTTCCACCAGCGGCCTTCTTCAGTGTATAAAGTGTAATTAAAATTCTATTACTTGATAGTTTGTAAATTAAAGAGGAGAAATTCTGGCAAAATAAAACAAGCATCATTCCATTAAAAAAAATTAGTTACAGCCCTTTGAGTTGCATTTTTTCGCGAATACAAAATCTAAATTTCTCACTGTTAAAATGTTGCTTTTATCCGGTCTTACGTCGCAGCTAAAATTTGTTTATTAAATTTACAAAACAAAGTAGCTATGATATTTTAACAGTTAAGTCTGTTTATGGAAAAATTTTCAGAAAAACAATTATAAGTTGGCAACACTGACACATGATCAAAAAATAATTAGTTGGCTATGTAGAGACTGAAAAACTATACTAGAACACCTTCAAAGATACAGGGTGTGTCATTAAAAAACATTCCGTAAAAATTATCGTTAAAAATAATTTTATGAAGTAGATATTTTTAAACCCATTATGTTTAGTATAAACTTTACCTATCTCCAACCGGCTAGCCACTAGGAATAAACAACGCACTAATGTACCCTACATACTGCTGCAGAAGGTTCATCACGGAGAAGCTTATTGCGACTTTAGTCTTGGGTGGTATTCATTGAATTTTTGTAGAATGTGTTGTATACTAAATCATCGGAATTAATTAAATATCGTCTACATATTTTGTATAAAATGAAACATTATTAATACTTTTTTTAATAATATTAGTTTCTAAATCACTTAGAGTTAAGAGTGTTCTCTACCTTTCAATTCCCATGTAACATTCCTATGTCACGGGCGACACTCTCAAGGCTACAGTTTTTGATAAAAATAATTTTGGATTTCACTATCATAAACATGGATTTGTTACGTAACTTATGTTGGAGCCTTTTTTCTCTAAAATATTTTGAGTTGTTATAATTATGTTTTGAAAATAAAACTGTTTTTGCAGCTTTCGTCGTGAAATATTGAAATTCTTCCCAATTTATTAATTGATCTTGAATTAAAAAAAGCGTCCATACTGAGTTGGAAAAACATTGTAGAATGTGAAAAATAATATTTTAGAATATTTCAATTGTATATAAGGGTGTTATCGCTTCAAAAACATGTAATTTTTCCCTCTAAAGCAGCACTACAGAACGGTAAACCCTGAAACTAGTTTTTCAAAACGTGTCCGTGACCTTGTTTTAACATTATTTCTATAAAAAAAATAGTACAGTTCTTAGCGATTCGATATAACGATTTTAGCAAAAAAGGATAGAGAGGACTCTTAAATTTGCAATAGTACAAGATAGGGAGCCTATAGGGACACCGAAGGATTGTTGGTATATTGTATCTTTATATGTAAAATAAGTTGTATTTAAGACAAAATTTATTAGTTCTATAAATTCTTTTTTAGGAATAGATGTATTTATTTTATTTTATCCCAATCGATAGAAAACACACAATAAAGTAAATATAATCTGGCGTCGAGATGAGCTGAGATCGAAATGAACTAGCGTCGAGGTGATTTCGCGTCAAAGCAGCGGTCGAACTGGCCGAGTGAAAATGAGGCGTTCAGGATTAATCATAATCTACTCATTTCTAGATGAGTAGTAATTTAATAAACATAGAAAATCTTAAAAATGTATTTGGATCTTATAAAATACGTATAAATAAATTCTTCCGGGATTGGAGGGTGTCGCCTACTATTATAAGAGGCTTTGTCAGGGCAAAAAATTTAAAACACACAAACGAAGGTTCGTAGATTCTAAACTGAAAACCGTCAAAGTAATGAAACAAATATCTCCGTATGTTTATCGTATATAAGGGAGGTGTTTTTTAACGATTGCATAACTGCATTAATATAATCGTATATACAAGGTGTTAAGTAAGTACAAACTTTAAAGGGTGAATCTTTGACTAATTTTAAGATAAAAAGTTCATGTGAACATAAGACCGCAACGGTTTGGTTTCTGAGATAAAATATTTTATTTGGTGGTCATTTTCAGCGATAATTGTAAATATTATTAACTAGTTTAGTCTTGTCTTGTAAATGATAGTACAATCAATAAAAGATACATTTTTTTGCTTATTTTTCAAAAACTCGGAAATCATCCAACTTAAAAGATTCCAACGCAGTTTAACTTCAAATCCGTTTTTATCCAAAACGGCTGCTTTTAGCAACAAATACTAAGAGTACATTTTGTATGTAAAATTGAATAGAAATAGGTCTGCCTAGTCAAAAATAACATACAATGCGACACAAAAAAATTATGCTTAAACCTAATGTTAAACTAAAAACTAAGTCAATATTTGAATTTCTCGTCATCAATATACCTAGTATCCCGAATTTGGTCAAATTGTCATGGTACTTAACAAAAATATAATAAAAATAAAAAAAAATAATTTTTTTGGACACCCTGTATCTCAGAAACCAAGCCGTTTCAGACCCATGTTCATATAAACTTGTTATCTTAAAATTAGTCAAAGATTCACCCTTTAAAGTTTGTACAAGTACTTAATTAACACTCTGTATAATTAAAACACACTTAATCTGATTCTAAAACTTCTAGTTCCCTCTAGTAGTAATATTTATTTTGCTTGTAAATGCTCATTTTTCCCCCTAAGAGACTTGTTTGAAACTTGATAGGATCAGTTATAGAAATTTACCGTAAAAATTTCACAAAAATTATGGTTAACTTTAATTTACGAAAATATCTTATTTTATGATAAATATTGATGTTTTGAACTTATACTAACTTTAGAAATTATTCCAGCAATTTTTCATTAAATTTATAAAATAAATATACAGTGTGTCCAAAATTCGATGCTCACCATTGGTATTTTGGGAAGCGGTAAGAGTTACAGGGTCGTTAAATGGAACAATAAGGAGGATTTATCTTACCTCTTCAGACCTTCTCTTGTTTTCCAAAGAAATGCGTTGCCTACTAGATATTGCAAAAGTGAAAATCGGCATTTTCTTTAAACTTGCGTAGAATCCACTATTTATCCTATCAAAATATGTAAATATAAAAGTTGTAGACATTTAGATGTTGAATAATATGCGTCATTAAAATATTTTGCTTGCTCAGTAGCGAAATATGACCAAAGTGCATTTTTTAATTGGAAATGATAATTCATTTTTATACAGTTGAATTACTTGATTTTTCCTTTTCAACGATATAAGGTTCGAGCTATTTATCTTGTGTACTTTAGAAGATATAAAGAAAAATCGTTTTTGAGATCTGTAGATGTATTTTAAAGCACATCACACTATCCATGATTGCAAATTTTAAGAAACAAACAACTGCACATCAAATCTGTCAATAATATTGTTACAGTAGTATCGTGTCAGAACTTGTAATTGTTGTAATAAGCTATTCATATTCAAAATTGATGATGCAGTTTTCAAACCATGAAAAAAACGGACATGTTTGTTGTCTACATAAGATGCCATCGTAATTCAACTGCGGCAGCAAATGAATATCACAACTTATACCCGAAAGAAGGCAACCTCCAGAATTTGTTTCGACTCGAGCAAAATCTTCGACAAGGTGGATCCTTCACCGCCATTCGTCCTACAACCTATCAAAAAGGCAATGAGGATGCTGAAATAGCTGTTCTAGCCGCTGTTAATGTTGAGCCTTCCGTTTCAGTAAGAAAATTTCGAATGACAGTGGTATGGCAAGTTCAGTATTAGTTTTAAAGAAATTTCATCCTTATAAGCCAATGATATGCCATCATATCAAAGAGAATGATTATGTAAGAGTTACATTTTGTGGATGGTACCTGGATGAAGTTACAAACGATAATTCTTTTTCTAAAAAAATTCTTTGGAGCGATGAAAGTAGGATTCACAAACAACGGCATTTACAATCGGCATAATTATCATTATTGGAATAATGAAAATCCGAAAATAATTCGAGAATCGCGTTTCAAGAACGATTCGGATTTAACGTGTGGTGCGGTATTTTGGAAATCGTTTGATAGGTCCATTTATTTATAATCAAACGCTTAATTCGACTAGATATCTTCAACTGCTGCAAGCCGAAGTCGAAGATGCATTGGACGAGCTACCTATTCAAGAAGAAAAGAAGTATTTTGTTTCAGCAAGACGGCGCCCCGGCCCATAATTCCAGGATCGTCACTGAATATTTATCAGCAAGATTTGGAAACCGTTGGATTGGAACAAACGGTCCCATACGTTGGCCTGCGCGATCACCAGATTTGTCCATACTAGATTTTTCCTGTGGGGACATAAAAAATTTAGTATACGTTGTCAATTATGAGAACGTTAATGATTTGCAGCAGAGCGTCATGCAGGCCTTTAATTCAGTTAGCGTCCGTCAATTAATGAATTGCCGAATAAATATTGAAAAACGCTATACAAAATGTTTAGAAGTCAATGGCCGCACTATTGAGAATCTTTTATAGGAAAACTCATTCGTTTTACGATGTTATCCACCCGTTATGTTTTGTTATTATTGTACAACTTGGTAACATTATAAATCTGTCAAAAATGATTTTTCTTTATATCTTCTAAAGTACACAAGATAAATAGCTCGAACCTTATATCGTTGAAAAGGAAAAAATCAAGTAATTCAACTGTATAAAAATAAATTATCATTTCCATTTAAAAAATGCAACTTTGGGTCATATTTCGCTCTGATGCAAGCAAAAAAATATTTTAATGACGCATATTATTCAATATCTAAATGTCTACAACTTTATATTTACATATTTTGATGGGATAAATAGTGTGGATTCTACGCAAGTTTAAAGAAAATGCCGATTTTCACTTTTTTTGCAATATCTAGTAGGCAACGCATTTCTTTGGAAACAAGGAAGGTCTGAAGAGGTAAGATAAATACCTCCATATTGTTCCATTTAACCGACCCTGTAACTCTTACCGTTTCCAAAATACCAATGGTGAGCATCAATTTTGGACACACTGTATACGTCATACACTTTAATTAAATAAACAAGTGATGCTTCACTCTCAACATTGTAACTTGTATCTATGTTTTATTTGAAAAACAAATTTGTATAATTACTTATTTATTGGAATATTTTAAATGCTTTTAAAAATCTATGTTACCATAAACTAATTTTGTTTTAGCTTCTTTTTTAAATTATTCTTTAAATTTTGCACTGACATAAAATCGAGCAATTATATTCTTACTAATCACAGATAACCCGGTTTTATGCAATCAAAAGCACCTTATAAATCCTTAACACAAAAATTACTAAAATTAAAAACAAAAGTATTAAAGCCAACAGTTAAAAAAAATTACTGCATATAAAAATATTAAACTCTGGTACTCTCAGTAATTAACTAAATCGTAATGAAGGCTCTTTATCAAAATATTTACAACAAAATGAAATAAAAAAAACAATTAGTACGCAGTTTTAACTTACAGGAATCAGGAACCTAGTCACACATTCGAGATCATAAATTGAAACATATTTGAACAGAGACGATCAATACGTAAAATCACAAAATTAAAAAAGGCACACAGCAGGTAATCGTAAATTTACACGTTTACGGTTGTAACGCCTAACAAGACTAAATAAAAAAAAGTAGGTAAACATAAAATGGCCATTAGCAAATAGATAACACAATTTTTGAAAATGTGCACTGTGATAACCCGATAAAGAAAAAAACCATAACTGTTTATTGAACGGTTTGATAAATATTAAAAATTACTTCAATGATTGTTAGCAGATGTTACTAAAAGAATAAACAGATTTTATAAAAATAATGATATTTTAAGATTTATACAAAATACGATGTAGATACTTCAAAGTTTAGTTCCCCTTAAATTTTGATTACAGTACATCGCAAACAATAAAACGTACAGCACTTTAAAATTAATGAAAGATCTAAAGAATGTTTAAAAAAAAACATAGAATAATCAAATAAAACGCAACTTTCTCAGATCATTTCATTAACAATTATTAACTTTAACAGGTTTTAGTTCATGTTAATGGCTTAAGCAACGCCATCTTGATGAAATACGGATTTACGAACTACACACTTATTACACAAGAAAAAAAATATTTGTTTGCACACGACTATTCTGATTATTGTTAACAATGTAGTAAAGTTTAATGAATTTAATTTTTGTTTCTTTGCTACATGAGATGGTTAGGTACCTCAAATAGTGTTTCTTACATTTTTAAAAATCATACGGAACATATTTTCCACAAAATATTGTAATTATTTATACTTTTATAGCGGAACACAACGTGCCTCATTTTTGATCGACAAAATAACAATTGCCATAGTCACCTTAGTGAATAACAACAATAAACATCAACCGTCAATTAATTTTCAAAGGTCATAAACGTATTTTCGTGAAATAATCTTGATGAATATCAATTCGAGTTTAGGTTTTGTTGGGAAAAATCAAAACTCTTATGATATTACTAGTCTTTAAACACGCCCTACGGACGCATAAATTTTGACCTATAACTTTTGACCTTAAGGTCATAGGTCAAAATAATGTATACAAAAGGAGTTTGTCTTGTCAAGACAAACATATTTGATAATAATAACAAAAATTAATTTTGCAGTTTGGGAAGAGTGGATGTGACCAGTTAGAGTTTCAAAAACCCTTGCTGGATGCTCCTCTATCGAATGGTGTATTCAGTTTTTTTTTAAACACCTTGGAGGAGACAGACGGACAGAGATTTCAAGGAAATTATACAGTGACCGGCAAAATTTTTGTAATTAAGATATACAAAAAATTTTTTTGGCAAATGAATTCAGCATATTGAATAACGAAAAAATCACTTTAACAAATGTCATGCGACCACTGTCACGGCGGCAAATTTAAAAAATATCCTTTAAATATGTTAAAAGTGAGGTTAGATGACAAGATATTGAAAAATGTCTAAGAGAAAAGTTGTTCAGAATTAAATGCAAACATCTTGTGCAATGTACTTTAAGAAGCGCATAATGATTCATAAATATCCGACTTTCGCGCATATACGAGCTTCTGAGTAGGGGCATGGTGAAATAAACAAAAGAAACCCACACTATAAACATAGGTTATTGAATACATGTAAACCTCCCTAAAACATTTATAATAGACTCCCCGACAAAAACTCGTTTTTGCGCATTGTGGTACGTTCTCTGACCTGGACAAATCAAGTTTCATATGTAGGGCTTTCAAGAAGTTAATTCGGAGTACTTTTTTTCATTTTTTTCTACTCTTAAAATCAAGGATGTAAAATTTTAAAAAAAATTCGATTTTCCTTAAAATTTGCACACGTATAGTACATTACAATGTTTACAAAATAGCTAACGTTATTTTCTGAAAAAACAATTAATGAAGAATTTCACCCCTTAAGTTTTTATTTTCAAAAACGACTGGAAAAGGACAATAAACCATAAAACCATTAACTTTTTGGAAAATTCGATTAAACCAATTTGGATTACTCAAAATTGGCTTGAAGAATTTTCTAGAAAATTGGTACGTGTCAACAATATGGCGCTATCGGTTTTTTTTGGGATAATTTGTAGAAGATCTTTTGGTAAAATAATTGTTGGGTAATTTTCCCTTCTAATTTCAATTGAAATTGGTATATGTCAATACATTAATTTGATTGTACAGGGTGTCTGTAAAAGGTCTTTAGAGACAAGAAATAATTTTTGTTTCATAGAGTATTCAAAAACGATCAAATTATGTCTTGTAAAATTTCCTTCTTTTTATTCGTTCTCTAGAAAAACAAAAAAATTACCTATGCTGGAGCATTCGAAAAAAGAATAATCTAATCCAGTTGCCTGTGATTTTTTTCTATGAACTGTGCATTTTCTACGAAAACGGCACTCAAGAATTGAATTCTCTAATAGTTTTGCGAAATTTGTATCTTAATAATCCTCATTTGATTATTTTACACAAAAATCATTTAAAAAATTAAGTAACTATAAAATGAATACAAATAATGTCACAAAAACTGTTCAAAGTGTTCTCCATTTACACGCATACAAAGATTTATACGACGAAGGAAATTAAATTGTACTCTTCGCACCTCTAAGGTCACTTATAGCATGTTGAATACGTTGCCATAGTTCTAGTTCATTAGCCACAGGCGTTATGTAAACCACGGACTTAAGATGTCCCCATAAGAAAAAATCAGCTGGTGTTAAATCTGGAGAACGTGGTGGCCAATTTACAGGAGCGTTATTACCTCTCCCTACCCATTTGTTTTAGTATACTAGATGTAAGTAACCTCGAACATCAACTGAAAAATGTGGCGGGCTCCATCTTGCATGTACCACATATCTCTCCGAAGTTGTAGAGGTAACTCGTTTAACAAATCTGGCAATGTGTTTTGTAAGAACTGCAAGTAAATGGCTCCCGTTAATGTTTGAGGAAGAATAACAGGACCAACAATAAAATCGTCAATTATTCCAATCCACACATTAAGTTTAAATTCGCGTTGAAAATGGTTTATCTTTATGGCATACGGGTTTTCAACGGCATAAACGTGTTCGTTATGGGAATTAGTTACCCCTCTTCTTATAAAACAAGCTTCATCCGTAAACAAAATAGTGTTGCTAAAGTTTAAATCTGCGACAAAAACCCAAACGCATTTCCAAATCATGTTCTAAAAGATCTTGAACTGTGATTTTATGATATGGATATAGCAACTGTTCTCTAATTATTGCGTGGGCCACATCTTTACATACTCATAGTTCCCTATCTATTCGTCTAGTACTTATTTCTGGATCTTCTTCAACACGTTCTAAAATTTCTTCTTCAACTTCAGGAACCTTTACAAAACGCTCTGTAATCAGCGCTTGCAGGAGCAAAGCAACCGGTCTCTCGGAGACGTCGCTCAACGGCAGCAAACGTTGGGTTACTTGGTACTCGACGATTTGGAAAACTTTCAGAATACACCCTAACACATTCTCGAGTATTTCCTTCACAAAATCCAAATACCAATAGCATATCGGTATATTCTTGATTGGTGTATTGTAACGTCATGATAAATCACCAAAATTAAGCTTTGTAAATTATTATTAGAGCACTTAACAAACTTTTGAACACTAATGACAATTCACGTATTTTAGATTTGACACTATTATTATTTAGCCATACGAAATTCATATGTTTGTAATAGAAATCATATGCGACTGGATTACCTTATGCTTTTTTGGAACGCACTACCATAAACTCTTTTTTTTTTCGTTTTTCTGGAAAACAAATAAAAATAAAAATTTTTTACAAAATTATGTTAGTTTTCATAATAGTTATGCGTGTTTCATTCACTTTCAGTACTCGTACATTCTTGTAATTTTCTAAAAACATTTGTCCAATAATATTAACTACCCATACCAAATCTTATTAAAATCGCTTAAGTCGTTTTGAATTTATAATAAAAAAACAATTTCAAAATTTTAACTTCAAGGCCGCATAGCGCCCAAACTAAGCGACTTCAGACTAATGTAAGTTTACTTAAATCGGCTTATTTTGGTCTAAAGAATATGTGGTAGGCTTGTGTAAAGACCTTTACAGACACCCTGTATAATTAACATAAAATAGAAGGTAAAATGTACAAAAACGTTGAAAAAATGTATGATGTAAATGTGCATATATATCCTTACACCTAACGGTAAACAAGGATTATTGATAAATAAAATAAATAATAAAACTTCAAAAACGCCACTCAAGTAATACTTTGCTGAGTGGGCGTTTATTATACCGTGACAACACGTAGCCTTTCCTATACACCACTTTCCCACTTCTTCTACTCCATTCAATTCCATTCCGTTCAGTCTTATCTGGCGGTTATGGGATTATGTTGTGGAACGTTTGTTTGTTATGTTCATTGTTTCAAAGTCCGCCTTTATACTTTCCGTCTTTACTAAAGTACATGAGAAACAATGTTGCCGGTAATGCGTAATGCATACAATTCGTCGATCATTCAAAATTGGACTCTATTATCTAGTTATTAAAAATCAAGTATAAATACACGGTCTTCAATAGAACGCATTCCGGCCAACAGTGTGTATAACTATCTTAGTTTCTCATGTACTATAATAAAGATGGAAAATATTTTAAGGCGGATTTTGTAGCAATGAACATAAGAAACGAGCGTCCCACAGTATAATCCTATAACCGCCAGATGAGACTGAACGGACTATATCTAAACTATCCACTTTAAATTTAAATTTTATTACTTTTTATTGTTTCTAATGTTTCAATTTGTAATCCATGCTTTGATTGGAATGTGAAATGTATTAGAAGATTGAAAAGCCGACAGTGTTTTTTTTACTTCAAATCTTATTTACCTGAATTTCGAAGGAGACGTTGAGAAGGATTATAGCGAATTGGTATAAACAAGTTACATCTTCTAACCGGAAACTAACCGGAAATGATGTTTTACAAAACTTTTTTTAATTACCAAAGTTGTGTTCATATTCACTAATTATTATTTAACTAATTACGAGTAGTTAGTAGCAACTTATATAAACATTACTAATGTTCAAAATATTGCAAATACTTTTATCATAGAGTTTGGCCAAAAATACCTTCATTTCACAAACCGGAAATAGTGATTTGTCTAAACAGATTTGAATTGTCTATATAAATTGATTTCTGTACGCCTGGGTAAGCAAGAAGTCAAGAGGATGACACTTTCAATGCTTCAAAGTCGAGAGTGGTTTATTCTATTTGATACTGAAGAAAATTTTAATTTTATTATATGAAAGCTTCCTCTATTTTATTATTATCAATATTTTCTATTCTTGCTTTCCGTGCAACAAAAATTAATGAATAAAATTCAAGCAACATTTTTCTTCTGCAAGTATGTAAATTTGCTTTTAGCAGATTATATTCCAACAAAGCTTAAAAAATGTATTATCATACTGTGGATGAGCGCGATAAAGTACATTGAGAAAGAAACCTAAAATCTTACATCCACTTTTTGCACTTCTATATAAACTTGTATAAAAACGAAGCCGTTTTCTCTAAGCTACATGTTTGTAATTTTATTGTGTATACATTAACTTTATTCAAACAAACGAACGTTATTCAAGCTTCCAATTAAGAACTTTGTACTAGTGAAGTAAAGTCGCATTAGCACAAACACCATTCAATTTTCGTATGACGAAAGGTTATGTAGATGTAGGTTTACAACAATAACATAAATTAGAGGTAATAATTAAACAGTTTCTAATGTATAATACAGAAGAATTCAATCTTATTACTTGATAGTCCCATAAAATTTTTCATTATGCTTTATAATAAAGTTATGAGCCGTTAAAAGATTGTTAAAAGGGACTTTGTTAGTAATATAAAAATTCTGGCCATTACTACCCGTTTTTTTATAAATAAAAAAATAGTAAATAAAAAGTTATAATTTGGTGTAAGGTAACATTTTTGTACAACCAATTTGATAGAAATAAAATTGTAGGTTTAGTAGTTATTTTCCCGTATTGACTATGAAATAACAATGTGAACATTTGTTTGTTATTCAACAATTTGGTTTATAGTAAATATTGTGATGTGTTCAAACATTTTCATACACGAATTATTTTCTGTTGTAAGAACCTTTTCTAATCAAACAATTTGTTTTATTGGTAATTTAACGAAAAAGCTACCTCCAAAGGACGAATAATTTTTTCTTGAAGGTTTTTAAGTTCCTAAGGCAATGAAATGAACAAGCTTGGGTATATTTCGGCGATACAGTATTTAGTTTATACAGGGTGTCCCACCAATAACAGCAAAGAGTTTCACGTCCACGTCTTACTTTATTTCGAATTCATTCGAACGGAATATAATGTACGTTAATAAGGGCTACAACCTGAAATTATTTTTAAATGTTTAGAGTGATCCGAAACAGAGTGGCGCATCAATGTGGTTTTTTCTTATGGAACACCCTGTATTTGATGAGGATTTTAAATTCTACGAGAAAAATAAGGGCCAGTTTCGTCAAGGACCCCTAGACCTAGCTGGAGACCTTCCTATTACGGTTCCTCAAATATTTTGATTTTTCGGTACATTTACAAAAAAATTATTCTCCGATGCAAGATAAAATCGAAGAAAAACTCACTGGTTTCGAATAATAACTCATCACTTTATCAACCACTGAAGTCCAAATTTCGGAATTTTTCACAAGGTGTTTAAAAAAAAAAGTACATTCAAAGTATGTGTTTTGGCTCATCTCATAAAGAAAATAATTCCCATTCATATGATACCCAAGTACAGTAATTTTTGCATTAATTAGACTTTTATGATTATAAACGATATGTATTGCAACGGAGAATAATTTTTTTTAAATACCTCACATTTATCGAAAAATCAAAATTCGTCTTGGAAGTTGGGGCGCGTTTGTATGAAAGAAGTAGTATTAACAGCGATATTACTGTAATTAGAAAGTATTGTATTACAACTATATCTAACCAGAAAATAAAACAATTTTGAACTTGTGGGAATTAATTTATAAACCAATGCACGACATTTTTCTTTTTTTTTTGAGTGAGTTCTCGCTGAGAATGTCCCTTCATGGCTAGTATTTTCTCTATTACTCCTTTCCAAGTTTCATATTTCTCTTTTTAATGCATCATTCCACATATTAATATTATATTGCAAGTCTTCTGCACTTATTGCAAACACTGCCAGGTTATCAGCAAACACAAACTCCGTTATAGTCATTTTCGCTAAATTTCTGTAGCTAATATCCAGTTTCTTTACCCTCAATCCGGCTTCCTTAATAACTTCATCCAAGATAATTATAAAGAGGGTATGGCTTAGGATACTGCCCTGTCTAAGGCCTTGGTCCGTTTTAAATTCTTCTGTTTCTATACATCATACCCTTATCTTATTTCTACATTGGTTATACTACGGGCTAATGCTTCTAAGTTTTGTTCCATTATTTTGTGTGACATTTGTTTTATAGTGAATATATGATCTTGTATACTATGTCCTTTCGGAACCCGCTCTGTGATTCAGTTAGCTGCTAGTCTATTTTATTTCTGAGTTTATCCTCTAGGATACGTTTGTAAACCTTGGCTACCACACTAAGTAGGGTTATTCATCTGTAGTTTTTGCATTTGTTAGCGTTAGAGTCCCCGTTCTTCAATATGGGTACTATAACTCCCACTTGCCATTCTTCTGAAGTTTTTACTTCTTTTCATACCTTAATTTCCATGCCCGCCACTCCTATGAATTTGAGCATTTCAGGTTTGATATTATCTGTCCCCGCCGCCTTTCCAATTTTTAGTCGTTCAATAGCTTTATTTACCTCTCCTATAGTTATTTCTTCTATTATTTCATTTTATACAATACTTTTTTGCGTGTTTTCTCCTGGATCCTCTTGCTTTCGTCTATCAATCTCGTCTTCCGGGCCTAAATGTTTTCTGAAGTATTCTAATTTAGTAAAGACGGAAAGTATAAAAGCGGACTTTGAAACAATGAACATAACAAACAAACGTTCCACAGCAAAATCCCATAACCACCAAATGAGACGGAACGGACTTTATCAACAAATTTGAAAATTATCTAATATACGGGTGGCTAAAAAAGAAGGCATAGAATTGAATAGAGTAAAATAAGTGGAACAGTAGTGTATAGGAAAAGGCTACGTGTTGTCACAGTATAATAAACGCCCACCCAGCAAAGTATTACTTGGGTGGCGCTTTGAAGTTACTAATTAAAAAAATGCGGTTTCAAACACATAGTCGAACTAGTCTTATTATAACCATTTTTTCTTTTCTCAATTTCTTTAACTTCTTTTTCTTCATTGAAAGAAAGATCTTTCTTAAATGGTGTTGAAACATGAACATTAGTTTGTCGTATTAAATTCAGATATTTAGAAATTTTGAAACAATATAGTCTACAAATGCATGATTTTCGTTATGTTCCATTACGTTTGTTACATTTACTTTCATTATTACCAACCAACGTGTTTTAATTACGCATTATTTTCCAAAATTCATAATTTATCTTTAGCGTTTCCATTCCACTGTTTACTATCAAAATTTCTAAACGATTCCAGTTTAATCCTGAGTTGCTTTTCCAAAAAAATCAAGATACTCTTACTTTTCCATTGTTCTCCAAACTGTCGACAACCATCGAAGCACTAGAAAAAATTCCTAAATAATCTACTGATTCTGCATCAAAAGGATATAATCCGCATCACTGAAATCCATTTTCAAACATTTTAAGTGGTGAGATATGTTTGAAAAATAATACAAAATTTTCTTGTTTCAATTTTCTACCATTTTAAAATTGAAAACAGGTTTTCTCCAAGCAAATGTTTATAGTTTAAATACAGCTACACTATAAGAAAACATTTGAAATCGGGACTACAAGAATAATTCCATTTTCTACACAAAAATTGCTTAATTGTAAAACTCGTGATAATTACAAAAATTGAACTTTTTGGTATTAAACCATATATACAGTGTCCGCCATAAAGTTGGAACCATATGGCAATTTTTTTTATTATTGTAGTTAAAAAAACTTTGGGGGGGCAATCACTTCTGCTTCTGAAATAACTTAAAATGTGCCAAGTCAAAGTTGACAAGTAACATCTGTCAATTGTCAAGTTCTTAATTTTGGAAAATAATGTCCTAAAAATGGGTCAGTTTGTTAAAATTTCGAAAAATGTTACTAGGAAATTATTATGCTAATCACATTTTATGCCCATATGCCGATTTTGAGAGAGAAATTTTGATGTTCAGTAAATTTCATATTTTGGTATTTTTTTATTCACCCCCGTAACTGACTGCTTTAAAAACATTTAAAACGGTTTAAAGCAGTATAAAGGCAACCATTCCATTGCATATTATATTCATAATATTCGTACGTAAGTTGGTTTTGATGATTATTGATATTCTCAACTAAAAAAAGAGGTAGTCTCTGGATTATTTTCCAAATTTCAAAAAAATCAGAAATTGTTTTTCAACTTTTTCTTTATTAAAATTTAGTTGGATAGTACAAGAATAGTTTTAATTATAATTTGAATATCTTAACACATAACGACTACTTCAAAATTACAAACAATAAATAGGGGTGAATAAAAATACGAAAATATAAAATTTATTGGACATCAAAATGTCTCTCTCAAAATCGGCACATGGGCATAAAATGTGATTAACATCATAATTTCCTAGTAACATTTTTTCGAAATTTTAACAAATTGACCCATTTTAGGACATTTGTTTCCAAAATTACGAATTTGACAATTGACAGATGTTACCTGTCAACTTTGACTTAGCGCATTTTAAGTTATTTCACAAGCAGAAGTGATTGCTCCCCAAAGTTTTTTTTAACTACAATAATCAAAAAATGCCATATGGTTCCAAATTTATGGCGGACACTGTAAATACACACAGATGAAATTTGACTGTACAAGAATGTTAACAGCATAGTAATAAACACAGCAGAAGAAATATGCAAGAAAGCAAAAAAAGAAAAATAATAGAAAACAAACAACAAGAACAAAGAAGCATGAATAAGAGCGGAAACTAATGCAATAGGTATAAGCCAAGACGACAAACAACCAAACAAAGATTTGAATTGCCGAACAAGAGCAATAGAAGAATTCGTAGGAAAAATGGAAAAAGGCTCAAAAGAAACCAACCAAAAATTATTCCGTATGACATTGAAAACTTTAAAAACAGAGAAGAGAATACAAAAACAGTGAAAAGCAAAAGCGGAGAGATTAAAACAGAAGACGTAAAAAGTATTCACAGATAAAAAGATCATTTTGAAAAGCAAAACAAACAGAACAAGTGATAAGAAAAGTAATAAAAAACTAACTTCTTTCTCCTCTGTGAATTTCGTCTGATAAATTCGTTTTCGCTCCGTTCTAAACCTGGTGTGTGAACAACTTAACTTTACGAGATTTTAGTCAATGGTTAGATCAGCAGATGGCGTAAAAAATTGAGTTGTATGTTAGCTTCATTACGTTTCCGGTTGATTCATTTTGGTGATAAAAGGTAAAATACCTTCTTTTTATTAAAATCTTCAAATTGTTTAATTACTTGTAGCAGTGACAATTTTCTCCAATACTTAATGCTGCATTTCTTTTTGTTTGGCCTTTGCACACTGCTGAATGCCGTAAGTTTAAAATAAATAAAAGATTTTTATAAAAGCAAGCACCATTTTGTAAACCTTTTTAGACCTACCACCTAGAAGCAAATTAGACCTACCACCTGGGAACAAATTATACCTACCACTTGGAGGCAAAATTAATCCATGAAACCAAATTTACTTCAACTATTCATCGTGCTAGAGATACCCTTTGGATGTTATAACCTATAAGGCTGAAATTATCGTAATTTGACGGATCCTACACCTGAGTTGCTCATAATTATTGATAAACAGGCGGCTTTTGACCTTGATACCAGTTTATCACCTTTGAATATCGGCCAGTCTTGCTCATCGTTCTTCCTCCTTCTCGCTCGTTGACATCTAACCTGAAGGATGTTACAAACCCCAACAGCAAGTAACCTGACTCGACAGATAAGTGGATTTAGTTTTGATTTATTTCTTCACACGCGATTGTTATTGAGCACTCCCATAATTATAATTGCGTATATGTACAAAACCGTTAACATCCGGGTTAGTTAGTATTTAGCGCACATTGTGATAATTTTGTACTCGAAGGATCCCCGACAAATTGATTACACGTTTATTTGCGCCAAATTTACATTACTAAAGTAAATGATAAGTCGGTTATTTAGACATAATTAGAGATGTAATGGGGATACTTTTCATACTAAATCCTAAAAACTACAAAGTAAATGTTATCGAGGTGTGGATTACGTAGTCGGCCATTACCGCATTATATTTTCTTGAAGAACGATATATCCTGCCGGATGCTAGTCTATTTATCTATGATACAATCTGTATTATTTACATGTCCTACTTGTTAATCATGTTGTTGTTATCTACAATTATATGTATGTATATTTTATGTATATGTACTTGTTCTTTTGTATCTTATCCCTACTGTTTGAAATTAATTACTACAACTCACTCAGATGGTGGTGCCATCGTCTTGAAAACACTTTTTTGTAACTGCCACATTTTTAATAATTTAATAATCCTTATAAGGATGACTCAAATAATATATAAAAATAATCGAAACACAAATATAACAAACGATAAAATATCAAAAAGATTTAAAAGTAATATAGGATTAAGACAAAAAGGAAGTATAAGTTCACTGGTATTTATAACTTTTATGGATTAAATAAGTAAATAAAAAAAACAAAAAAGATAATAATAGGACATACACAGAGTCAATATATTAGAGGGTATATTCTAGATTGATGTACTCATTCAGGATTTTCAAATAAATATGATAACTGAAAGACATTAGAATGAAAATTGATAAAAAATAAAACAAAGGCAATAAAATCGGAAATAAAACGGCAAAAACAAGAATAGAGATTAACGGATAAACAATTGAGCAAGTGAATTATTTCAATATTTAGAAAAAATATTTGACGAGGAAGCAAAATCAACAATATATTAAAGAAAGCAGATGGACTCTATTTATACACTAAAAAATAAGTTAAAAACAAGAGAATAGTTTTGATTGAAACTAATACTAAAGTGTAAAGATATGTAGACCAATACTCACGTACGACTACAAGACTTCTATACTTAAAGATCAAGAAAAAAGTAAGATTCAAACGACCGAATAAACCTAATAAAAGGACTAACAATAAGAGGACTAAGAAACACAGATATATGAATGAAACTGGAAGTAAAAAGCATACAGACATATATAGACCAGACACAACTATTGCGATGGGGCTATTTAGTCAGAACAAACGAAGAAGTGCCAGTAAAGAGAAGCAGGTATGGAAGACAAGAATAAATAAAAAAAGAAAACCATAAAAAACATGGAATAGAGAAATGGGAAGACTACTAGAAGAAAAAGAACAAACAAGTAGCACAGCAGATGGCATACAATAGTACAGAATTGAAGAAAGCAAAGAATAGAATTTAATAATAATAATGTGAAAATAATTATACAATTCAACACAGAAAGGTAGATGATTTTTCCTTCAAATACAATACCACGTCTGTGATAGGATCAGTAATATACTAGTAATAGTGATTTGAATATAAATAAAAATGTTTCTTGGACAAAATTGTTTCAGTGCGGAACTTGAATATCATGATTATCTGATAGCTACTGACCTATAGTCAGCAAATGGAACGTTTACGGCAACCGTTTGGACACAAAGTCAAATGATAATTATTGTTGCCAGTTAGACAGCTGGACGCCGAAAAAATTTAGAACGAGTGAACATACAATAGAAATGATTTTATGTATTTGCTTAAAAAGTGATGATTTAAATCTTAAAATAAAAATTATTAGTGGCACTATTTAGCAACAAGTAACAATTTTGCCAAGTAGTATTTGTGGAATTTGTGCCAAGTTAACAAAATTTTGTTGAAAACAAGCCAAATTGGTTGTGTGTAGGAAAAAGTTTTATGACGCAGTGGTTCAAATAAATGTACCAACATTTAAAATAAGAAAAATATAAAAACTATCAATAAATATTTGCAAATAGAAAACAATAAAAGTTATAACAAGTGTTCAACAAATTAATTAACAGTCCGAGATAATGTTCACGGATTAAGTGCCAATAAAACAAAATTCCCAAGTTTATAGTATTTATCACCATCAAAATTTTTATATTTTGTAAGTATGTTGAAAAAGAATGTTTGATCCATTATCTACTCATGTATTAGATTTTTAATTAAATTATTGACCACCGTAAAACCACAAACAAGAATCTAATTGTTTTGCTTCATTATTGTGGGAATAAATTTTGCTTTTAATGGTTTACACGTTATTCACGTTGTAAATAACATGCAAGTGAGATTTACTATTGTCAGTTTCTTGTGTTGTATTCCTTAATGACTTAAAAAAGCACCTTACAGAATCCATTGCAAGTGCAGTCGCTGTATTGTCGTCTTCATTTAGATCAGCTTTTCTCTTCCTTATGTTCACACTGTCAGTACCCCTAAATTTCTTAACGACCTTTTTAAATCAATTAACTGATACATATACATAGTGCTAATTTTTACGGAATTTTCTTATCAATCCAGCATAAGAATAGTCTTCTCTCAAACCATAATGAAGTTCAATAAAAAATCTTTGTTTAACGTCAATATGTTTCTAATCAGCAAAGTTGAACAAAATACAAATACAAAAAATCCTAAAAATCAAAAAATTGGCCGATAAAATGACAACTGATAGTCGTCGTAATTTTAACTCTGTACTTTTATAATTTTACAAGTAAATGTTTTTAATACTTTTAAAATCAAAGGAACTTTATTCTTTTTTTGAACATTCATTATAAAGCACCTGTACACTAGTGAACCCAAATAATGTTATCAACTTGTTAGTTTTAGACGAAACAGTGCTGATCCCCGAATGGTCAAATTTCAACCCCAGACTTTTTGTCATTTAAACCTTATTCGTGCACTCAATCCGTGGACAC
Source organism: Abscondita cerata (assembly GCA_030710515.1). Lineage (NCBI taxonomy): Eukaryota > Metazoa > Arthropoda > Insecta > Coleoptera > Lampyridae > Abscondita > Abscondita cerata. The sequence goes on from JALBCR010002589.1 coordinate 246,025, forward strand.
CTGTATGATGAAAATATTATAGAAATGTAAATCACTTGTACTAAATATTAAATATATGTTATAGGTCCACTATGTTTACATAGAAAATATTTAGAATAAAATTTAAATTATAAATTAATTATATTTCTTTCTTTTGATAGATTATCCTTCTTGGTGGAGAGGGTTATTTAAAAAAAAAAACTCGCTTATTTTTTGATTCAATTTTAAGCAACGTTTCGAAAGAGTGCTGTATTGTCACTTTTTTTCGTACAGTCATACTTATGATTTTTCATTCTATTGATTAGTTTTTGTTTTGTTTGACCTATATAGTACATATTGCATCCTAAACAGTTAATTTTGTAGATAACGAAAGATGTTTGTGTAGAAATAATTTTGTCTTTTAGTTTTGTGTAACACGTATTGTATATAGTGTTTGTATTATATAAAATTATTTTTAGTTGATTATTCTTTAATATATTAATTATTTTATAACTTAGGTAAGGTATGTTGATTAGTTTTTGTATTGTATGCATGTATTAGTTGAAATGGTGTTGGGATTATTTATGTCATTAGTAATATTAGTAACATTTAGTTGATTATTGCGTGGTGGAATATTATTATAGTAAATTAATTTTGTAGATAGTTTCTTGGATAGTTATTTTTTGTAAGATTGTATTCAGTAGATTTAAATTTTTTCTAAATAGTTGAGTACTACATTATTTTATAATCTTGTTTTTAAGAGAATTAATAATATTAAGTTTTTGATGGTGTGGGTGTTTTTAAAAAATAGTTAATAATACGATTCGAAGCAATCGGTTTGTATAATAGTCAATTAATATCGTGTTATTGTCTAAATCTCTTATTAATTCTATATCTAGAAAAGGAAGTTTTTGATTTTTTTCAATCTCTACAGTAAATTTAATGTGTTGGTTATAATTGTTTAATATTTCTAATAATAATAAAATTTAATAATAATAATAAAATTTATTCAGAAGACAAGTTGTCTATGGTGGAAATTACAGAGATTAAATATATGAAACAATAGTTACTAATAATAATTACATAATGATAATACAACCAAAGGATACAATAACTAACCATATATCATGCAAGAATAACATAAAATAATAATAAGGACAATAAACCATTATCTGGTACAGTATAGCTCAATTAGTTTAGTTTTCATACACTTAGAACTAAAATTTTGGTAAAAATGTCAACATTATCATTACACACTCTGTTGTAAAGTATAAAAGATCTAATCATGGGCGAGTTTAAGTGATGAAATGTATTAGGATTTTTATAATAAAATGTGTAAGCATATCTACTAGTACCACGTGGAACTACAATGTTAATCTCATTTAATAAATTAGTACTAGTCAATGAGCCATTTAAGAGTTTCTGTAAGAAAGACAGACACATCATATTCCGTCTTGCTAACAATTGATGCTCTTTCACAGCACATAGAAAGAAGACTCTGTTCACAATGTCTAATTGGGTAAGTACGAAACATCTTGAAATACAGATATTTGGAGAATTTCCTAAGTACATTTTCTAACACATCAATATAAAGTCGATGGGATGGAGCCCAAATAACGCATCCATACTCTAAGCGTGAACGAACAAGTGCATAAAACAATTGTTTTAGACATAACGTATTAGTAAAAGATTTGGTGTTTCTAAAAATAAATCCTAAGTTTTCATGGCTTTGTTAGTTATACTTGTTATGTGTGGTACGAATGTTAAAGCACTGTCCATAACCACTCCTAAATCAACAATTTCATTGCAGTTAACCATTACATAACCATTCATATTATAGTGAAAGTTAACTGGCTTATTAATTCTGCTAAACGTGATCTTTTTTACATTTTTCCTTATTTAACTGTAGTTTGTTGGTATTACACCATGAAAGTAGTAAATCTACACAATTCTGCAGTTCAAAGCAATCATAAAGAGAGTTAATAATATTGGCTATTTTAAGTCATCCCATACAAGTATACCTTACACTTCATATTACGAGTTACATCATTATAAAATAAGTTAAACAATAATGGACCTAAATTAGATCCCTCATGAAACGCCACTATTTACACAAATTACATCAGATTTATATCCACCATACTCAACAAACTGCTGTCTCTGCATCATCAATGACCGTATCAACCATAACAAACTATTGCAGAAACCATAAGATTTCAGTTTTTTTAATAATATACAAATATGAACCCTATCAAAAGCCTTACTTAAGTCAGTATAAATGACATCCACCTGTAATCTTTGGTCCAGAGCATTGGAAACATATTGGGTAAATTCACATAGATTTGTTACAGTGGAGCGACCTTTCACAAAGCCATGTTGTTCGGATACTATTAGATTAGCAACATGCGCATATGTAACATGTGATAAAATACTTTCAAAAAACTTTGACAAAATTTGATAGTAACACTATAGGTCTATAATTCTTGACAAGCAATCTATTACCAGTCTTATATACAGGAATAACACGAGCAATTTTCCATCTCTTAGGACAACTAGATTTTGACAATATTAAATTGAATATATGACACAACGGACTTAAGAAACACTGGATGCAGTCCTTTAAAAGAAAAGCAGGAATATTGTCCGGGCCACATACATTGTTAGATTTAAGTTTTTCACAGCACTTAATATATCACAGTCTTGGATTGAGAACTTATTTAGCATCACACAGTTATTATCACAGTCAAAGATACATCCTAAAGAGGCACAGCAATTGCAATCACAGAATTCACAGGTAATATCATTTGAAGAGCTATCACAGCAACTATTACTATCACAAACATGATCACAGTTGAAAACGTAAACACTAGAGAAGTGACGAGCAAACTCATCAATTATATCTTGTTGATTATCCAGCGTAGCATTATCAATTTGCATGTTTCCTGGAATAGAAGAAACCTTTTTCTTATGATTGATGAAATTCCAGAATTTCTTTGGATCAGTTTTCAGTGATTCTTCAGTATTTTCAATAAACTTCTTATACTCTTATGCGAATGTTGCAATCTTGATTTTACTTCGTAACGTTTTAACAATATCAAGGTGAGAAAGAAGCTTCGATTTACGATACAATTTCCAATGTCTATTTTTCCTCTTAATCATAGTGATGATGTCTTTGGTAAACCATACAGGGTAGTTAGTTAATTTAGTAGGAACTTTTTGCTTAGGAACAAATTTATCAATCACTTCATAGAGAATCATATAAAAACCATCACAAGCAGACTCAACATCCTCATTCTGTAAAACAGAAGACCAGTTCACTGATAATAATGCTGCATAGAGTCCTTGAAAATCTGCCTTACGAAAGTTGTATTTCAAAGCATCGTTGACTCTGTAAAAGATCTGATTGGACTCTTCTTTATACGTTAGTTGAATATCTAAACAGGGATGAGTGAGAATCTTCATTAACCAAAGGTGCTTCATGCTTTTCCACATCAATCACTAGATTTGTAGTAGATAAGACTAGATCTAATATTCTGTTATTAGAGTTGGTGATAGTATTTGCTGTGTCATGTTATTAAAAGATACAAATTGAGTATACACATTATAAAGATTTGTTGTTTCCCTTACCACTCAGGCAATTAGAAAATTCAGTAATGTTGAAGTCACCTACTAGCATTACATTTTTAGTGAAATCAAGAGTAGCTTCCAGATATTCAAACATGGTCACGTAGCTGATTAACTTTGCACTAGGTGGTATGTATAGAACAACAACAGTTACTTGAAATTTCCCAAATAATTCTTGTACCTACAAGATCGATTTCAGGTACTGGTGATAAAAGGTTCAGTGATATACTATTGAACTTGTTATTTATAGCAATTAAGACACCTCCTCCTCTACCATGGATCCTATCACACCTATAAACATCAAAATATTCAGGAAATAGTTCACCAGATGAAGTATGCATTGTTAACCAAGATTCTGTTAGTATAATTATTTCAGCTTCAGTTGTATAACAATTTACCCGAAAGTCCTCAATTTTGGTATTCAGACCCCTTACATTCTGATAAAGAATATAAGGTTAATAGGATGAACAGGTGAATTGTTGTTCTGTGATTGCTATTGTTCGTAGTTGATTTTATCCATTTCCCTTGCAAGTAGCGTGCATAGTATGGACAGTTTCTGTCATATGCATGGTGATCGAAATCAATTCTAATTTTTGTTTTAATCACAGCATTCCAGCAATTAATACATTTTACATCACTATTTTCTGGTACACTCTGATGTTTTATGATTTCCTGCACATTTTGCACACGTTACTTCCTTACTACACTTATCACTAAAATGATTGAATCCACAACATTTATAACAACGTATAATATCAAAACGTTCAAATATTTTACATTGCCTCCATCCAATAAAAAGTTTTTCCTTTTTCAATAATTCATTTAGTTTTCCAGCTTTAATTTCAAATATTATGTTTATGCAATTCTTTTTTTATTATTTAAAAATTTTTGTTATCTTGATATTTTCAAAAATAAGTATCAGGTAAATCATTTTGTTCAATTATATCTTTTATAATTTCCTTATCATCTTTTTTAAATATTCAGGTTCTGCATTAAGTAGTATAATTTTTGGTATTTTCATTTTGGCATCAATAACTTTATACTTATCTCCTAATTCAGATTTTAGTTCACTCTCAATTTTTGCTTGGAATTTTATCATTACAAGTGATTAATATTCCACCATTTTAATATTTTTAACATTTCCTATTCCAATCAAGCTAGTTTAACAGGATCTACTTTATTTTTTACTTCAAATGCTGTATCAGTACAATTTTGTTCATTCACTGAGTAACTATAATTTTTTCTGTATTTCTTCTCGTTAAAAGCTTCGCATAATTCATACTTAAATCATTTGAAATTTTATTAATTGTGTTGCATTGCATTTGACTTTCATTATTTAACTTCATTTCTTTATATATGTTATCAAATTTAGTATTAATCTCATTTTTAAATTCAATGAAACACTTCAGTATTTCCACTTTATCTTCTGATACCCTATCAATATTACCTTGCTTGCTTTGTTGCTTAAGTTCCAGCTTTAAGTTATTTACTTCTAAATTTAAATCCGCAATTACTTGATGTAGCTTTTATTTTCATGCTTTAATTGAATAATTAGACTACCCATATTATCAACATTAACATCTTGCACATCATCAGTATGTTGATCGCAAATTAATTCGTTTTCATTTAAAAATAGTAATTTGTTTTTCATTACTCACCAAAAATTTTTGCACAACTTTTTATGATAACGTAATCGCACTCTTATATTTTATAGAAGCATTTTTTAACTTTATTTTTACACTTTTTACACCAGTATTCCTTTAGTAAAGATGTAGCACATTCCGACGATGTTTCGTCTTCCGCCATCTTTATATGCAATAGATGTAACTGTTCTAATGTATGTTTCTAATGTATCATTGATACTGTTTATTGGGAATACATGCTATAACATCGTCAACGTAGACATAAAAGAAAATAGGAGTATAATTTAACGTTTTTATAGCCTCTGTTAATAAATCATGCATCACAAGATTCGCCAATATCGGAGATGCGGGATTACCCATAACAGATCCGAAAATTTGTAAGTAATACTTTCCATCATATTGGAAATAACTATAACTCCAGAACGCACGAACCGATTTCCACGGTTTTTGCATTCGTTGGAAAGGTCTCGGGCTCCGTGAGGTTTATAGCAAAGAAAATTCAGGAAAAATGTCAACAGAAAAGCGGGAAAATCTTTTTTCACATACAGCGCCATCTCTGATACATAGCATGTACTACAAACCAATATTTTAAGTAGATGGCGCCGGTGCGTCGCAATGACAATTAACAAGTCGCAAGGCCAATCGCTTAGTGTTTGCGGGATAAATTTAGAAAATGATTGTTTTTCACATGAGCAGTTATACGTTGCGTGTTCACGAGTTGGGAAACCATCCGCTTTGTTTGTGTTAACGTCAGACCAAAAAACAAAAATGTGGTTTACCAAAGTGCACTTCAATGAAACGGATAATTTGCGGACACGTGTAACGCTTCGATTCAGTATTTACTTTGGATTCACTTTCATTTACTTAGAAGTTTAACTAAATAACACTTCATTTTGTAATCGAAATGAATTCATTACTGTTGTGAAATGAAATAAAATTTTTCCTTTTCAAATATAAAACAAAAAAAAATTTTTCTTCATCTTTTAATCACCAAACGAAATGTTAATTAAAACGAAGCCATCTGGTGGCGAAACGGAGTTCGCCGGGTTTGTTAGTCTATCAAAAAGAAAGAAATATAATTAATTTAAAAAAATTTTTGGAGAAACATTTCAAATTAACATTAAATTATAAAGTCATCAACCAATCACATCAAGTTTAACTAGCAGTGTGTAGTCAGTTTTAAAAAAAAATTAGATAGTTTTTAATAATTCTTTTTAGGCAAGCCTCTGACGTATTATGGAACAATTTGAAATTATCGCTGATACGTAGGTATATTAATAGACAGACAGAAATTTAATCGTCTTCTCAGGAGTGATTAATAGATTGTTGCTCTTCTCTCTATCTTTGGATCTGTTAATCATTCCAGATCCTAGAAATATTTCATTCATTAGCGAACTCATAAAAACATAATAAGTTATTTTTTTCAAAATAACAAAATACTGACAAAATATAAGTCGAATACAAGTTAATTAATTGCATAATGAAACACCAGTCAATATGTGTTCTTTTACAGCTGATTTTAATTAACCACTTGAAAATAAAGTCACATGACTCGAAACTATTTATGTAAACGTTCAAGAATGTCAATGTCTTTGATTAATATGGAAAGAGTTGAACTAATATTATTAAAGGAAAAGTTAAAAAAATTTCTTTATACACCGAATCTTTTGAATTTAACTTTTTTCATTGTATATTTAACTAAAAATTGTATACATAATCAATTATCTTTTTAAAATTATTACAAATTTATATACAACAAAAAGTTATAATTATGTACTTTGGAAAATGCTATGAGCTAATTCTGACCTTATATTTATTAGTTTGTTATTTTCTGTTAAAAAAAGAAAGAAAAACCAACAAGAAGTACAATAAAGATGTTCTGAAAATCGCTCTTCATGTTATTTGAAGTGGCATAAGATATACAAAAACAGTAATTGAATTTCATATCCCAAAAAACACATTATATTGATAAAATTAAAAAGTAATATAAAAATGACAATTTAGAAATTCCCAGTATTTTGACATTTAAAGAAGAACATTGGTAAATGGAACATATGCACTGCTGATTTTTTTAGTTGCCAAAAATCGACTACTTAAGAGATAGCTCAATTAATCAAGAAATTCAATCGGCAAAATCCTCTCACAAATGGAATACCTGGACTGCATTGGTACAAAAGGATTTCTTTCTAGACATCCCAATCTCCCCTAAAGAATGTGCCAACAAGTTTTTTAAGAAAGAAAATAAAGCCTTATTTCCGATCCTTCTATTTTTGGAAGACCATAGTCCTCATTTGATTTTACCTAATTTTGGAAGAAAAGAACACATAGTTTAACCGTTCTATCACTCAATTCTACACATGTTTTGCAGATGTAACATTAATTAAAGATCAGAAATGGCGACCTAACTACTAGATCGAAAAATTAAAGGAAAGGCTTTCCGGATTTATTAAAACTTGTCTTGATAATTCCTGTAATAAATCATCAATAAAATATGTTTTTGAAAGAAGGATCAATGTTAAAAAAGTAAATTATATTAAAATTAAAAAAAAAACTGTGTAATTACAAGAGTTTAAACTTTCATTTCAGTACATTTGGCTAAAAATTTTGAAAATGTATTAACTCCTGGAAAGACAAATAAAAATGACCAAAATTAAATAAAGCAGGTCATCAAAATAACATCAAACAATAGAAAATTACCATACAAGACAAAAACATGGAAAATAACACGGCTGACTCATGGTACAACAAATGAAAATAACATTATATATATTTAGATTTCCCTTTAGAAGTATTGACTGATGACATTCACATTGATGAAAAGGTTACAAAACATTAATTTCCAGAAATTAGATATTCAATCAGATGGTCAAGTTCAGAGAGTACATCTTCAAAACAACCACAAAAAAATATTTTAGCGATAATTTTGTCGTTTTTTCAGGCAACGTTTCGTGCAACAAATGTGCACTTCCTCAGACCTCTGTTTACTGAAAAAGAATACATTTAAACGTAAGTTATACACATATACATCATATCCTTAAATACATTAATCTAATTATAGGCGATTGACTAGACTACTTACTTGAAACAAAAAAATGGTCCGCTACTCATTCAACAATCACAAAATAAATTAACAATTAAATGTGAATAAATATCTCTAATAGTGTTTGATGACGTAAATCATTTCAGCTATTAGACGTTTTTTATAATTACTTTCTACATTTAAAATCGTAGGATTATCAAAACTGAAATTATGACTCATCTCAATATGGTGTACCGGCTAACACAGAGTCTGGTTTTTTTGTTTTTGCAATCATGCAATTGCAATAATGATTTTTTATCCGATTACATGTTTTTTATTTTGTTTGGCCAACATAGCATTTATTGCAGTCAAGACAGTTAATTCTATACACTACATTGTGTTTGTCAAGAATGTCTGTCTTGTCTTTTAATTGGGTGCAGATAATGTTGTAAATAGTATGGCTATTGAATGTAAGTATGTGAACGTCAGTAGTTTTTTGGTCAATCAAGTTAGGTATATTAATAATTTTAGTATAGGTATATTGAGAATTAGCGGGATTAGTTGGTGAGTGTGTTAGTATTATAGTTATAGTACAAGATTCTGTTAATAATGTTATTAGGATAACTGTTGTTTTTTAGTATATTTTTTAGTATATTTTTTTAGAAGTTAGATTTTTAGGGAGATATTTAGAACTACTTAGTTTTGTTATTTTATTTTTTATAAATTTAACTATGTTTATTTTTGGTGCTGTTGGTGATTTGATAAGTAATTGATAGTCCTACAACTAAAAAGATAATGAATTATCTTTTCCGTCGACCTCATTATAAAATTGAGTTTTACGTACCCCCTGAATAATCATAAAGTAACACTTTTTTAACTGTAATACTTTTTCGTCCGCAAACACTTTTCGTCCGCAAACATCTGTCAATGTCAATTATAATTTTATGTCAAATTAAATGAAGCCGAAGTAACCAGTATGAAAACCCATTTTTAAGAAAGGATGAATTTAGTGACTACATAGGATATTACAGTACTTTAGGTACATACTGAAACATTTTAGATACTGCAGAATATTGTTTGTTTACTTCCATTTATAACCTCAATTTCTCAATCCCACACAACTTTGAACAAAAACAATTTGTTGTTCAAATTACAAGTAAATGATTTTAAGTGCTTTGAAATGATATTAATAAATTGTTTATAGTTTCTACAATGTGCAGAAGCATATAGAAGAGCCTGGTTGTAATCTCACAATACTCGATACATTGTTTTTCAATATGTAACACTTTAACTTCTTTAAAGTTATTCATTTATAAGGTAAGACAGAATTCATACGACTTGAGATTGCTTTAGACAATTTTATTAGGCAACATTTTGATACAGAAGCGGAGTTCCGATACAAAATTTTCACGATCATAAAATACAAAAACTTACAGTAGAAGTGAGTTAATTATGGGTACCTTTCTATTACTGAATTTGATTGATGTAAATAAGTAATAATGCTAATGGAAAAACACAAGAACAGTAATTACTTGTGAAAAATCATTTGAATATTGATTCTGTCGCAGGAAAAAACAAAAATAGAATCATATAAGCCATCAACATTACTGGGTTCAAGATTTATTCGTACACAAAAACAAGGAGATTTCACAGTTTTCAATAAGCTGAAAGAAGATTATTACATTTTTTGAAATATTACGGTTATATATTTTTATTCAATATAAAATGATTATAAGTCTGACCACAGTACAAACTCAGTCTTATAACTATTATATGTCCAATTAGTAAGAATCGACTTTAATGTGTTTAATAGGAGAAACTTCATTACATCTTTGATCATAAACAATTAAAGAAATGCATTAATTTTGAGGTAGGCTTCCAACTATAACTACATTTTTAAATATACTTCAAAATAACACTACCTAAATGTAATTTTTATTATTTTAATAAATTATAAAAAAGTACATGTTTTACCTATTACCTATCATAATCAAGTGCTCTTATAAAAATTATGTGATTGTTGTAAACAAATGCTTTATCGGTACAATATTCGAACGCGGAAAGCTTTTATTTCCTTTAATAAATTTTGACACAAATGTTACAATACTGAACGGTGAAGTGAACATTAGGTACAGTAAAATCAGAACAAACGTAAAATTTTTTTGTTTAAAATTACTAAACATTTTGTTTTCAGTAAACGGTAATCAATAGAAAATTAATTAATTTAAGGTCAACGGAAAAAAATTAATATGTACCTCGGAAAAAAGTGCTTTTTAATAACCTCGCCTGTTTGCTTGCCTCGGCTAACGCCTCGGCCAGCAAATTCAGTCTCGTACATAAAAGTGCACTTTTTGTCATTGTTACATAAATAACTATTTTCAGTCTCGTACGTAAATTGTAAATGTGGATGGTATTGTAAAAAAATGTTAAGAGTATTATGTATTTCATCTTCAGGGATGCAGAGTGATTACATAATCTACATAACATATCATAAACACAGGTTCAAACAATAAATTGTTACGAACATATAAAAGTAAATCGTGCATTCGGTGCCCCTCCTCAAAGAAGAACAAATCATTTAAATAAAACTTATAGGAGGAAATATTTACCTATCATCAAATCAAATTTACCGATAATGTTTATGTAAAAATTACAATGAAGTAGACGAATCTCAATTCAATTCTACGAGAACGAAATTGCATCCAACAAACACAAAAAAAATAAATAAAAAGAGTGTAACAATTTCCCTACAACTTTCAAAACGACGTTGTTTTAGTCAGACGATAAAATAGAAACGAAGTCAAAAACTATACATCCACCAAGACTCCAACGGTAGCCATGAGCTTATAAAACATCAACGAAGGGCTGTGGTAAAAAAAGGCTGATCAAAAGATCAATGTACAATCAAAAGAGCGACAGCTAATGCCCAAAATTCAATAGAAGAAGAAAGCGTATGCCGACCACGAGAGTAGCGCAGCTACGGAAAATAATGATAAGTTGTAAGTGTAGAGATTTTGTTATCGTTTTATACGAAGATGAATATAATTTTTGAAATTACGGAAGGTAGAATGATTAAAACTGTGGATTCATGCGGTTCCTATTGGAAGTTATTTGAAAAGGATGATATTCTGATGTATGGTGATGATGAAATTATGTGTGAAATTACTTTTCATGTGTCAATATACCAAAAATGCTTCATTCACTGAAGTCTGACTTGACCAAATAATCAAAGGAAAGGAACACCAACTGCAGCGTCTATTTAATCAACACAAAAACACCAAAAACTGCACCAAAAATCGGTATCGAAAAAATTTCTTTATACACCGAATCTTTTGAATTTAACTTTTTTCATTGTATATTTAACTAAAAATTGTATACATAATCAATTATCTTTTTAAAATTATTACAAATTTTTATACAACAAAAAGTTACCAACTGCAGCGTCTATTTAACCAACAGAAAAACACCAAAAACTGCACCACAAAAAATCGGTATCGCTGATGATGACAGCTTAGCTGTTGAAACACGTGCCCGAGTAAAGTTTTTGGTGCAGTTTTTAGTGTTTTTCTGTTGATTGACCAAATAATATTTAAATACGTATTACACATGTTGCAATATTTAATTTAAATGAATTTTTATTTTTATTAACACTTCAATGCTTATGAAAATAAAATAAATTTATCAAGACATTGTGTCAAATTAGTAGGCGCGTTAGATTATTTTGTTATTTATTGATTCGTTATGTATAAACCTGTACAGTAGATTAAAAATTAAATTAAAATCCTATTAAATGCAAAAAGTGATACAATCATGATGAATGAGAATTAATTTTGCATTCTTTATAGTTAGCTTGAAATAATGGTGTTCAAGCAATACAATTAATTGTTTCGAATATACACTTATATTCAATTGTTGAATGATGGATGTTTTAATTACTCTCTACAGTGAACTACTAAGAACTTTGAATGTTTCATCATTAAACTGCCAGCTTTAAAGTAATGCATGTGTTAGCAATTGTGGCTGTTGTAATAATCAATCCATTTCGTAATTACAACGTATTGTAACAATTTCAAACTTACATTTTAATAGTTTTCAACATTTTCCCCTCATATAGGAGTTTAAAAAGTATATTATTTTTTGTTTTATTAAAAATTTACGTGTTTGACAATATAAGAGGCGTTTATTAAAATCTAGGCTTTTACCACCCTAAACTATATCCTTAAAAAGAGTAAAATGAAACATCATTTTATTATTTTTTTAAAACTTGAACAACTACAGAAATTCAATTTATTTTCCTTAAATGCCTTAAAAAACTTTTATATATTGCTAATCTAATATTACGGAAAGAGTAAAAAATAATCAAACAATAATATTTTCCCCGAACAGAAAATTTGTAGGGTTGCGGTTTTTTAGTAGGTCATCGCGTCGTATCCAGCTTGAATAATTTAGAAACCTTTTTTCTACCCTTATCCCAGAATAGTAAAAATTAGAATCAATTTATATTACAGAATAATTAGATTATCAAACACCGTGCGAGAATATTTTCAATACTGTTACGGAATGAGCACAGGTAAGACCCTCTCGTAGGTGCTAACATGCTGTTAAATTTGGTGACCAAATAGAATTTAATAAGTCATGCATCACAAAATATGCAAGTATAGGTGATGCAGGTTGCCCATTGCGGTCCCGAAAATTTGTCAACAATATATAAGAGGAATTCTATAATTTTAATCTCTGATTATTATTCTTCCTCCTGTTTTATCTAATATGTATTTTATGCCAAGAAGAAGCGGTGTCCCTTATGTAAATTGGAGGATGTACGGAATTGGAATAAGTGATTTATTTCCAGTTTTTGGCTACTCAAAAAATTCGTGTATGACATCAAAATCAACATCGTTAAACTTCCTTACCCCTTTGAATCCAGTGAAGCAGGCCGAGTTGGATGATCATGTAAAAGAACTATTAAATAAAGGCATTATTCACCTAGCCAATCACCTTGATGCAAGTCCATTTTTCTGATAGCCGAAGAAAAACTGAGAGAAAACTCCATCTTGTTGTAGATTATCGTATTTTAAACAGTGTCATTGAATACGATCCTTTTACGCCAACAAATCAACAATCAATTTTTATAAATTTACAAGGTGCTACGATAGTTTTTCAATATTAGACATAAATATGGCATTTCACCAGAATTCAATCAATCAATGAGCTTCCTATTCCGAAAACGCCAAAACAACTTAAACAATTCATAGGAATTGTATCCTTCTGTTCTCGATTCATCCATAAGTTTTCTGAGGTTGTTGCACCTTTAAACGCCCTAAAGAAGAAATATACAAAATTTAAGATTACAAATGAACATATCGATGCTATTAACACTTTAAAACGGACTATTACTGAAGCCCCCTGCTTGCGTCTTCCTAATTTTAACTTACCTTTTATTGTCAGAACAGACCCTAGCGCCTACGGCATCTCCGGCGTTTTGCTTCATCCACCCAATTTGCTTCTGCTCTAGAAAGTTAAGTGATACTGAAAGGGTTTATTCAACTTACGAAAGGGAATCCTTGCCGTCATCTTTACACTAGACCGTTTTCAAGATTATCTTTTCGATACAAAATTTACCCTAAAGGTAGATTGTGAAGCAATCAAATGGTTGTATAATCATCCGTCTCAATTATCAAAATACGGAAGATAGCTTCTCAAACTAGCCAAGTTTAATTTTGAAATCATTCACATTCCGGGAAAGGATAATTTAGTCGCAGATGGATTTTCTTGCTTATTTTCTGAGAACAATGATCATGATTCACCTACTACGACCCCCACAACCAATCCTTTTCTTTGCAATACTGTAGTAGATATTCCAGAATCCTTTGTTAATATTCTTCGACACCAGCAAGCCGACCCCGATTGCAAATTCAACATGGACCAACTTAGTGAAGGCCAAGATGTAAAAAACTTTTGTATTAAGGATCGTTTGCTATTTAGAAGCGTAGGTCGTCATCGCCTTAAACACATAGTTATTCCAAGTCCCTTACGCGCAATGATCATCTATTATTTTCATGATTCGCGCATCGGCAATCATAATTCAATTACGAAAACCTATCGTTCTATTGCCAAAAGATTCTGGTGGTCTGGTCTTTACAAAAATGTTCATGATTATGTATCATCATGTGATTTATGCCAACGTTTCAAATCATATAACGTCAATGTCAACGTACATCTGGCTACTTCTATTCCTAGTAGGGTCTGGGAGAAACTTCAGATCGATTTTGTCGGTCCCCTTATCTCCTCCTCCTACTGTTACAAGTACATTCTAGTGTGTGTAGACGCCTTTTCCAAGTGGCTAAACCCCTTGTAAGAAATCAACCGCTGAAGTCGTTGTCAAGCACCGGACTGATCTTAGCACCACCTTTGATCCACCATCAGTAATAGTCTCTGACAACCCTAAATGTTTAACAAGTAACGTTCTTTCCCAATTCTGTGTCAAATTTATTGTTACTATGCAATTCTCGCCCTAGGAAAATACTAGAGGGAGATGTTCCTATGACTTCATGATATGTTCTATTATAATTAAAGACAAAGAATGGAAGCACCTTTTCCCACGCAGCATGTTTGAAAGCATATTGTTTTAGTAATAAGGAAAGATTGTATTTCATGAAAGGTAAATATTTCCTCCTATAAATGATCAACTAATTGGATTGTTCTTCCTTGAGGAGGGGCACCAAAAAACCATTAAGAGTTTTTTCAGGCAACGTTTCGTGATATAATCATGTTTGTTCGTTTCTACGTATAGAGTGTGTATTTTATTAGAGATATTTATTTACATTTAATTGTTAATTTATTTTGTGTTTGTTTAATATCTATGTGTTTTTTACACTTATTCAAGTGGCTGACCATTTATTTGTTTTAAAGGCCTGAAGAAGTATCCATTCGGATTGCCATCATCGGCTAACATTGTCTACTACACCTTTTTTCAAGTATATTATATAAGAAATTTTTATGTTAAAATCAATCCCTTAATTTTTCTAATTTGTTTATTAACACTATATATATATTAAATAAACAAGATAAGAAGTAATGTAAAATATACCTTTAGTGTAACTTATTGAAATATTATATACTAAATAGTCGACAAATCATTATGAGTACAAAACCATTCAATTTGGGTTTGCTGAATGTGTTTGTGAAGGATTGAATTTTAATTTGGCCCTAAGAATTGCAAATTAATTCAACCACTTCTTTTCATTCGCGTTCAACGACATTGATTATTGATTTATTTTACGTAAAAAAGCTTTTCTCTTATTAAGATAACAAACATTGTTGAATAGAGATTATGAATACTGAAGCACAGTAAACATTTCAAAGATTAGATAATAAAAATTGAAATTAAAATCATTTTTATAAAAGGAAATGTAAATTACGAAAAATAAGTGCGTAATTTACATTTATATGAAATTATCGTACAAAAAGAACATAAGTAAGAATATTTTCGAGACGTTTTATAAAATATTCTTACAAAAGTTTTACTACTTTTCTCAAAAAAATGAAGATCTGCAAAGAAAGATGTATGAAACTATATCGCAGCAATATGCAAATAATTTAAACATTTTTTAAACACAATTCTGAAGTGGATGCGTGTATTTACGTAAGTACTGTGAAATCGCATCGTGACAATATACACCATTTTGACCAGTCCTATGGACTATCAAAACCGTTTGCTAAAAGCAAACCTTTAGCAAACTTAAAATGTTATATGATACACGGCTATGTTTCTGTTTCTAAAGACGTACACACGATCTAGGCTAAACTTACTTAAAGAATAGAATATTTATTGCTTGTCGTTTTTGTCAGGGTGTTAGAGCCTAGTTAGGTTAAATTAAGCTAAACCTTCCCAAAAACAACTGCGTATCGATGGTGACAAAAAAAATGTGTAATAACTTTTATTTTAAATAGGTAATCTACAATCAATCGTTTTTTTGTAGATGTATAAAACTTATTCCTGTTTTTCATTTCGGTTTTGGTAATTGCTACACACCACTAATTTCTCGTTTAGATTTCTTTTCTAAACCTAAACTGCGCATTACAGGCCATCTCTTCTATTACCTTTGCAAGTCTTCTGTTCGGTTCTTTCATCAGAACTTTTGCTCCAATATTCTGGGACTTGAACATTTTTTAGTTCCTTTCATTTTTGACAAACAAATGAATTTAGTTTTTCAAAATTTTATCAGTAGAAGCATTGTTTTTATATACTTATAGTTCCGCAATGTAATGCTAAAAATGTTACATACTTTAATTAGTTCACAACAATGACATAGATGGCTAACCAATAGCATATTTGTATTATTGAAGTCTGTGTTTATGATGGTTAGTGATAATAATTGTTACAACTACCATTTACAAGAGAGCGGTGGCGTTTATGATACCTCTGACGTAATTGTTTTTATATTATATTGTTTTAGTAGTATAAAAACAATGGTATTTTAGTACTATTACAAAAAACAATGATTACATATACTATTTTGAATAGCGCATTTTTTTTTAATCTGTTATGAAATGAACGAAATTAAGCTTTCACCAGAAAATTTTGAATCCCACCTATATGTTAGAATTGTAGATACGAGTTGTTGTTTTATAATAAATTGCAAAAACGATATGGATTGATTGAAAAGCAATTTAAACGTTATGCACAACCATTACAACGGATTAGATAAGCATTTAACAATGGCATTAATGACGTAAACAAAATTGGATAGTAGAAAGTCAAGGTTGGCATTAATATTGAAAATATTTAACTTACTTATTGTAACCCCATATATTATTCAAAACCATGATTATTCTTATCAAATTAATATTTTAATAATAACATTTTATAGTTTTTAAAATTGAAATTGCAATAATAACTTAAATTTTAGTTCTAAAATGGCACGATTACCTAAAAAAATAGTGCTTGTTTAAGGTGGTGAAATGCCGCCAATTCAAATAACCAACGAACTGCAACCAAGTATAGCAAGCATTCAATTTTGATAAAAATATTTTCCTCTGTACTGTTGAAGTAACGTCAATTTTATGAAAATTTTAATTAAAATAAATATGAAAATATTGACAGGTTTTATGTTTCATTTAAGACAATAAAAGGTTAAAATTAGATTGCTAATAACTTCAAAATAATACACTTTAATTTAATTTATTATACATATATCTTCCTATGCTATAAACAATTAGATATTATTGGCTATCTACATTAGTAAAAGAAACATTAAAATAGGCGATGTTTTGTGTGCAGTGGGCATTCCATCAATTAAATATAATATCAAAAATTATTTAGATTTAAAATTGTGTTGTTTTAACATTCGTGCATTTCGTACACAATGTTTATAAATGCTAACTGTAATAAAATGTTTGAGCATATACAACAAATGTTCTTCGCAGCATAAATCATTTGTATTATTAAATCTAGGTGTAACAGCATTCCACATTTTGTTGATTAATTTTTTTTTTTTTTTTTTTATCAAATTGCTCATCAAACACCTTTAAACAAATGCCACAAATTTCTATTAGAAAATCTGAAGAAACTTGTAGCGATTGTGCTGTCGGAGATTTGCTATCAAACATCCTATGCACTATAATCATCTCGTCCAAATTTGTTAACGTAGACGGTTTTTCTGATTCTTTGAGAAAAGAAATTTTACATTTTAAACATTGAAAATGTCTAAACATTGTTTCGCAAGGTATCCTGCAAAGTAGACTACTGAGCAGGTATCTAGGAGAAGCTTTTGGTAAATTCATTACTAGTAACTGATGATTCTATAGAAACATTATCCAAGTTTGATGTATTCTGATCATTAAAAAAAATAGCTAAAATTAGAATCTCCGACATCCAATCGTATTGGGTGAGAAGTTACTTCACTGGCTTCGTTATCTGTTAAATTTAAATATATATCCTCATCATCTTCACAGTTTTTGTTTACTGGTTTTATCAAATTTATTATTGTACAGATTCTGAAAGAAGTACGAAGAATGCGTGAAGTTGGATTATGATTGTATCCACCTTTTTGTCGAAAAAATAGAAAATAAATTCTCTAGAATGTCTTGGTTTAATCGATTTGTTAAAACATATTTTTACCGTTTTTTTTTCGCTATTAAAAAATAACAAAATTGAGTTTATAGTCATACACATACCCTCTAGACAAGGAGGTCACTAACTATTCCTGTGTAGCTTATTTTTTGTAAATTTTTAAAAAACGATAAACATGTTTCAGTTCCTTGTTTGTTTTCAAGTGACAAGGCGCACCTATAAGGATTTCGATCATCAGAGTTTTACTGTTCAAAACATCGAACAATTTATCCATCTGTAAACTGAATTCTGCAGTATCAGCTGCAGAAGATGTATTTAATTCATCTGTAAAATTGACGTGCGCATTGCTGCAGACACTCGTTTACTAAAATTTGTAATGCTAATTTGCAGCTTAAATTTTTGAAATGGGTTGGGATTTAAAATGAGTAGGTGTTATTTTTAGCATTGATCTCGATGAACTCCCCTGTTATCAATTTCGTATGTTTTAATTACATCTTGAAATAAATACACTTTGTTATTGGATTTATATTGCCCGTTTAACCAGTTGTTGCGTAAACTTTTTAAACAAATGAGGAAAATCATATACAGGGTGGCCCATTAGTGCGAAGAAGGTGGATATCTCAGAAAATATTAAAGTTAGAAAAAAACTTTTGCATTAAAAGTTGTGCAAATCAATAAGCTGCACATTTTGAAATTAATTTCGTTTTATACCGGGTGTTCCATAAAAGTGCGACATACCAAAAGCTATGTTTTTAAATGGAACTACCCATTTTTATACAAATTTGGATACTTTGGAAATTCTAATGTGAGTTTATACGTTATACAGAGTGTCTAAAATGAAGATTTTGCATTATTTCATCTTTTTCGAAATTGAATTTCGAAAAAAATTCAATAATCTCAGTTATCCTGAAATTTATCTAACTGTGATTGTCGTAAGTAGTATATGCATGTACATGTGTAACTAAAGCTAGTTGTTCACTTCTTCTAACCTTGTTAGGTTTTGAGTAATCAATTATTTAAATTGAATCTTAAATTATGGATAACTGATTTGGGTTTTCAAATGGCACCACCTAATTTTTATATGCCGTTGAACGTGGAATTTCATAAGCATTCTAATGATAAGGTTGTACGTATCTAACTCTTGCGAATTTTTACGATTTTTGAGTAACAGTTAGATACCTACAATTTTATCATTAGAAAGCTTATGAGATTCATGTTCAACGGCACATAAAAATTAGTGGTGCCATTTGAAAAAAAATCAAGTTATCCATGAAATTAGGAAGTTCAATTTAAATAACTGACCTCAGAACCAAGCGAGGTTGTAAAGGTGAACAACCAGCTACAGTTAGACATGTAATGCATATTAAAGCTGCGAAATTGTAGTTGGATACATTCCAGGATAACTGGAGTTATTTAATTTTTTCGAAAAGTTAATTTTTACGGAAAAGTAAAATAATGCGAAAACCTCTATTTTAGACACTGTGTATAATGCATAAAGTCACATTAGAATTTCCCAAGGAATCTAAATTTATAATAAAAATGGGTAGTTCTATTTAAAAAAAACATAACTTTGGTATGTCGCACTTTTATGGAACCTCTGTATAAACAAAAATAATTTTGAAAATGTGTAGCTCATTGTTGCACAACTTTTATTGCAAAAGTTTCTTTCTAACCATAATATTTTCCGAGATATCCATCTTCCTCGCACTAATGTGCACACCTGTATATGCATAAAAACTTGTTTTCCATTATGAAAAAATAGGGTTCTTCTTTATTTATTTTTTAAAGTAGAAAATGCTCCTACGATTGATTGCTTCCTGGTCGCAAACTAAAATTTTTACTTCTAAATTACTCTTAAAGGCATAATTTAACATTTCCTTTATAATTGGAACTAAATTCTTGGATACTATAGGACCTGCAGATAAATAGTAACACAACGGTAATTTCCAAGAAGAATAAATCCCACGCGCCATAAAAACTAAATCCGTTTTTGCAAGATTGTTTGTTCTATCTAAAGATCCAAGATCTTCATATCCTTCTATAAAATCCATAGATTTGGAATACTCTTCAAACTTTTTTATAGATATTTCATCAAAAGAAATTGTGCAATTTTTTTCATTTTCATTCATTGTTGATGCTTTTATTGAATTTGTTTGAATAAAGAATCATTGCAACCCGTTCTAAATTTAGATTTCCCTATCCAATGCTGTGTAGTATAGTATAGTATAATTTTTGTAACATTTTATAGCCAGCTGGTGATTTGTAGTAAAAAGATATAGCTAATTTTTTTCACTAAGGGTCCATGGAGTTTTTTTGTGAAAGAGCTGCATGCTTACAAAAATTTTAGCTTCATTTGTTTTGAAGGAGTGCGTTTCAATTCTAGATCGCATACAGTTCTTAGTACGTAATGAGTATACTGTTTTATTCAAATTACGAATTTTGCAGATTTTGATTTTAAAATTTGTGATTGTAATTTAATTTTTTCTGTAGTTTAGTATGATTTGCTACTTCTGATTCTATAGACAACCGACGTTTACAGGATGTTCCTTGTAAATGTGCAGGCAAATCGATCAAATTTGTTATCCACTCACTTGATTTGGGGCTCGTGATTGCTGTTTCGTCATTATTATGATCATTTAACTGTAGAGTATTGTGACAGATTTTATTTCTGGCATATGTTTTAGTAGGTATAAAAACCATTTGTAAGGCGGAATGGGCCTTGTAAGTCGGGCTCATTAAAATGCAGATTACACAAATACCGATTTTGCAACTTGTTCTCATCTAATAGAGCTAAAGATGCATTACCTGAAACATAAAGATAATATTTTTATAATAAGCCATCTTCAGTTGTAATCTACAAAATTCAACTCGTTTCGGTAATTATGTTAAAGTACATTAAAAACCATGATTCTACAGGGTGTTTCAAAATTCAGTACAAATATTTAATGGCGTATTTTTGAGATGAAAGTAAGAATTTTTTCCTATATACATGTGTCCTAAAATACATCCTCTTCGAGCTACAGCCATCTTTATTTTCTTTAAAAAAATCGATTTTTTAAATTCTGACTGCAATTATTTATTATATTTCTTTAAAATTTACAGTCCACTGCTGATTTGAACGTTCTACTGTATCTTATCTCTAAAATGACATAACAATAAATTCAAAGGGGAGTGGAAGGGGTAGGCACATTTAAGGAAACCATTTTATGTTTTGGTTTGAAAATTTAAAAAATGAGAATTTCATCTGTTTGGGCATTCAAAAATTTAAGATTTTGGTCTTCAACAGTTTTTTGATACAATTAATTTTTTTTAAATTTTATTAAAAACAAAGAAATTGATGTCTTTAAGTGCTGGAAATGTCCTTCGCCAGCTACAACACATCCCTACATTCTTCTCAACAAAAGAAAATTAAGATGGTTGTAGCT
Source organism: Abscondita cerata (assembly GCA_030710515.1). Taxonomy (NCBI): domain Eukaryota; kingdom Metazoa; phylum Arthropoda; class Insecta; order Coleoptera; family Lampyridae; genus Abscondita; species Abscondita cerata. The sequence continues at coordinate 267,766 of JALBCR010002589.1, forward strand.
CGAAGAGTCTCAAAAGTACGCCATTAAAATATTTGTGCTAAATTTGGAAACACCCGGTATATAAAGCAAAAAACTGGAAATTAGTTTTTTTCCGAAATCGTCAGTAAAGTTACAAAGAATCGTGATTTAAGTGTTTGTAATCGGCAAGTAATTGAACTTTAAAATATGCAGAATAAAAAAAAAAGTATACAACTCATAAAAAAAAAAAAAAAAAATTTAGAATCAATAACAAATAAATAAAAGTAAAATAGTATATTTTACAACAAGAGATAAAAGTTTTGTTTTTTTCGTGAGAGAGAAATTTGCTCACGAGCGACAGTGAATTCATCTCGAGTAGTAAATACTATTTTTTCTACTTATACACATAAAAGTAGGCTTCTTTTATCAGTTGTCATAGTGTAAAGTTGCATTTTCATCTCCTAGTAGTGAAAGTAACTTACGTTTATACTATTCACACGTGTCAATGTTTACACGAGATGTCGCAAGACACGCATTTTACTTATGTTAATTACTCCACGAGAGCTTAAAAGACCAACCGCCGTCTTGTACAGTCGTATACCGCACAAGTATACACCTCTGATGAGCTCACAATAAGAGCGAAATGCTGCATCAGGTGTTCTTTTGTTGCGTGTCTGCTTCTGTACAAGTTATACTTGGCTTTATCGGCAACGTGTGTTACAAGCATTAAAGCTATCGCTTAGATAGCGCTTTCCACTTTAACACACACATGCCGTTACAGTTAACTGTTGGCATTTTTCTTAGTTTATACTATGCACACGTGTCAATGTTTATACGAAATGTCGCAAGACACACATTTTTACTTCCATTTTTAATTCTACAAAAAATATAATTGCATGCAAATGAAAATAGTCTAAAATCGATCGATTTTCATTTACTTGCAATTATATTTTTGTAGAATTAAAAATGTAAGGCTACACCTTACTTTAATTTTAGAAGACTTGATAATGATAAAAAAAATTTTATCGAAACCATGGTAGTCGACAACTTTTTTTTTATATTAATAATTAATTAAACAATTAATCAATAATTCAATTCTAACATTCGTTCTAAGTGGATGCAACTTCAAAGTTTGAAATATGTTACGTTTAAGTACTTAGTAAATACTTATGCAATTACGAATTAAAATTATCAAATATTTGCAAACTTGTTTTTATCCATCTATCGTTTGGCAGCTGAACCAAAAAACAAAAACTACAGTACTTTCAGATCGCATGTCCCCGCTTTTTGGTGCGGCTGCGTCCGTAACTAACACGATTAAGCGCCCATAACTCGGGCTCACATCGAGGTCGTTGGGTTGCAAAACTATAAGTATATAAAAACAATGGTAGAAGTAACCAGCACTTTTGCCTTAAGAATGCGGGTACGTTTTCAATATTTAATAACCGATTTGATGGTTTGTTCAATTACTTCTATGCTCATCACATAGAATTTTAAACGCAAAGATTGATCGACTTTTGATTAGATTAACTATGGGAATATACAGTGTGTCGCATTTAAATAAAGACACTTCCATATTTTCGTTATTTAAAGAATAATTGCACAGACATAAAGGATAATAGGTCACATTTTTGAAGATTCTACTTAACTAAAATCTGAACTCTAAACTCAGCTAACTACAGATTGATAGATAGTACCTATTATCAATATCTTATTTCGTGTTAAGACATCGAAACAAATATTGGTAAAAGTTGTTAAGAATAGCTTTTCAAAACCCATATACCGATTTTCATGACAAAATTCGCATTTTCTATGTTTTCAATGTACAAAAAATTATTAGTTTCTTTTTTTTTATTTTTAAACAATAACAACAATACTTTTCATAATCCAATAATTGATATCTATAATGCAAAGTTAAATATTAGCAACCGGTCCTATTTATCAATTTGTAGTAAGTTGAGTTTAAAGTTCAGCTTTCAGTTAAGTATTAATGTTACCCACCACCTTGAATGTATGGAAACATTCAAATCTGTATTTCTTTAAATAATAGAAATATGGAGATTTCTTCATCTTAAATACCACACACCGTATAACGATGACATGAGAGAAAAAAAGTATCCCTTAATAATTTATACTCAAAAGAGGTAAAGGAAATCCTTTTTTTCCTGTGTGACAGTAAAATTTGGAGGTTAAAGAATAGGAAAAAAGTATAAAAAATCAGAAAAGCAGACCAAATCCTGTTTCGGAAAAAACGTTCATATATTTCAATTAATTACAAGATTCTACCGGTAGTACATCAGTCTATATGTCATGTCAAAAAAATTTCTCATGTATAACAAACGATATATCCTACTCTAAAAAAGTATTTTGCTACAATCTCGTGCTAACGTAGCACGTTCAATGTATCAAAAAAAAATGAATGCCAACTAAGCGTTGTACATTAATAAACAAACACCGAAAAACACTCGACAGCTGTTTCGTCTTTTTGAGACTCTTTAGGAGCGAGAAAACGTTTGGTTAGAATTAATTGTCCAAGAATTAACTTTTTAAACTGCTTACATACCTGTCGGTAAATGTTTGATAGAATTATGGATATTCAAATTAACTAGCAAAGTTCGTCTTAACAAAATATTAAAAAATAAAAATCTTATTTAGTGAATATTTTTTGCCTTTTTCCCGTTATTCATTAAAAGTGTAAAAGGATATTAAATAAATTAATCAAAGCGAAAATAATCATCTGTTATTAAGCGTTAAATTTGAATGTATATCCGAATGATTAATTTTGATTTACGACTATAATTATAGCATTCTACGAAACTCGGTTTATTCAAACAAATCAACACAAACAAAATATTTAAAACCATAACTTTAATTACATTAATGATACTGTGTAATTATTCTACCAAGCGTATAAATGTGGCCGACTATAAACGTAAATTTAACATTTACATTAAATTAATTACATAGTTCCTTTATCGGAATAACACAATTTAAAACTGATTGAAGCAAGATATGTACCTATATTTACTAAAAATGATGTTAATACTAAATGTCAAAGGTTTTAATATTTCATATCTATTTTGTGGCGAACTTTTAATAAATATTTAATGATATAATAAATACATAATATAATTTAATCGATAATTTTCCAATAAAAAGATAATTTAAAATTAAAGTATATTTTATGAATTTTCCATTTGATCAATAAATTGCTTACGGCATTACATTGGTTGTCACAAAATTATAATAATTTATTTATTTTCTATGTAAGAGGTGTTCAAATAAAAAACTAGCCTCGGTAGCTCTTGGAATTTTTATTAACATTTGTTAAATGTTTAAGTAAGTAATCAGCTGATGCAGTTTAGATTAGAATTCAAAGTATCTAAAGGCCGTTGCACTAATACAACATCAACTTAAGCAGCGCTTACAAACAATCATTGGTATGGTTTTAACAATTATTTCTAAGTTTTTAAGCATTACTTAAGTTTAAGTCGTGTCGGTACAGTCACCATAAGAAAACTTTCATTTCTGTCAATTTTAGGTTACATTTGTCAAGTTTTAATGCAGAGTTCCATGTCACCAAGCATCATTTTGCTGTACATTATTTAGTAATTTAATAATTTTTGTGTAAACATTTGTCTAATTTATTGTAATAATAGAAATAATTTTTTTCTAATTTTCAAAATACTAAATTTTAAAATGGAATTATTTCCAATTCAAAATATGACCTAGTGTTATTATTTTCATAACCTTTGTCAAAAGGTTCTAAATGTGACGAAAAGTGGATTGTTTTGATAACTTTGATTATGAGAAATGTCAGTTTATATAATCAATATAAGGAAGAGGATTTTCATGTCAAAATTTATCAACAAATTAAAACGTTTGTCGCTCTTATGATACCAAAGTACTAAAGAATTACTTTAGTGACTTGTTAAATAAATAATTATTTTTGACTGTCTACCAATAGAGAGTTTCAAGACAAATACAACAAAGTTATAAGTGAAGAGCACAAAAAACAAAGAGAAAGCCACCAAAACAAGAATCGTAAATTATAAATCTAACCCAAAACAGCTGAAATCGGCCAACACCCTAACTAAGACCCGTCAACGCCTGACTGCATTTTATTACAGAACAAGTCCTTATTTGGTAAATTTAACATGTGAAAAAATTTGCGTCATTTTAAGAAACAAATTTCATCCGCGTAAGCAAACAAATACAACGGAAATAAATCATCATCACTCAAAACTTAAACCAACAATTAGAAAGAATAGAGGAGAAACAGGCAGTCAAGATCGAATAATTAGAAAATGAAATAAGCAGAAAAACCACATTTTTTTTTCTTTTAATTTAGATTTTTTCCAAACAAAAGTGGGCCTTCTTTCATAGGAGTAGAGAAAGGAATGTTGGGGTGAAACACCTTGTCCCTTAATAATAGTGTCGACGTTTCGACCGACGCGACGAAGACCGGTGTTTATCAAGACATTTATAATTATATTCGTTTAGTAACAGGTTCTTACAGTTATTACATATCTTACAAATTAATAAAATTTTTAACAGTAACAAGAGTATAAAATTGTTTTAAACGACAAACATAACAAAGCTTATTATCTAATCAATCAAGACTAACAACTACATGCAAAAATTTTATTTATTTTATAATTACCTAAAGGAAATTGATGATAGTTAAACACTCCCATAAGACAGAAAATCTCTTCGGTCCATACATCAAACGAATAAAATAAAAAAGTTTAACGACAATAAATATAAATTATCAAATTTTATCCTTTTGATGTCTGGACAAAAACTATAATTAAAAGAAAAATGAAACAACATATGATATTTTTCGAATTCCCGAAAACGTAGAGAAAGAGTTAGGGACACTGAAAGAAAAGATTGGGAAATGAATGAATCATTGAATAAATTACAGGAGACGTGATGTGTAATATTTATGTTTCTCGTAATACGATACTGGTTGTGAGGTAATTAATATACTTGTAGGAAGTAAGTGCATTTATTTAGTATTAAACAAGTTTAACTTTACGCACATACAAATTCATGTACAGCCGCCATTGATTCACCTGCGTATCCGTCGGTATCGATATGTGTGTGTATTGATTGGGAATCAGCGGTTCCGTATTAATGCAGCGGTATTAAAATAATAACATAATATAAATAGGTAACATGATGGATATCGATTCAGAATCGATTATATTTTATCAAAGATGGCTGCGCACTGTAATACCAGAAATAATGTTACCACACGACGTGACAACGCAATAATTTAAAAATAGATTGTTTTAAAGTTTTTAATATTTCATTTGTATAAATATTTCTAGGATATACTATTCAGTTTGTTTGAATTAATCTTTAAATTTAAATTGAGTGTTAGGTGTGAAAATATTATTTTTTTTTTTTTTTTTTTTTTTTTTTTTTTTTTTTTTTTTTTTTTTTTTTTTTTTTTTTTTTTTTTTTTTTTTTTTTTTTTTTTTTTTTTTTTTTTTTTTTTTTTTTTTTTTTTTTTTTTTTTTTTTTTTTTTTTTTTTTTTTTTTTTTTTTTTTTTTTTTTTTTTTTTTTTTTTTTTTTTTTTTTTTTTTTTTTTTTTTTTTTTTTTTTTTTTTTTTTTTTTTTTTTTTTTTTTTTTTTTTTTTTTTTTTTTTTTTTTTTTTTTTTTTTTTTTTTTTTTTTTTTTTTTTTTTTTTTTTTTTTTTTTTTTTTTTTTTTTTTTTTTTTTTTTTTTTTTTTTTTTTTTTTTTTTTTTTTTTTTTTTTTTTTTTTTTTTTTTTTTTTTTTTTTTTTTTTTTTTTTTTTTTTTTTTTTTTTTTTTTTTTTTTTTTTTTTTTTTTTTTTTTTTTTTTTTTTTTTTTTTTTTTTTTTTTTTTTTTTTTTTTTTTTTTTTTTTTTTTTTTTTTTTTTTTTTTTTTTTTTTTTTTTTTTTTTTTTTTTTTTTTTTTTTTTTTTTTTTTTTTTTTTTTTTTTTTTTTTTTTTTTTTTTTTTTTTTTTTTTTTTTTTTTTTTTTTTTTTTTTTTTTTTTTTTTTTTTTTTTTTTTTTTTTTTTTTTTTTTTTTTTTTTTTTTTTTTTTTTTTTTTTTTTTTTTTTTTTTTTTTTTTTTTTTTTTTTTTTTTTTTTTTTTTTTTTTTTTTTTTTTTTTTTTTTTTTTTTTTTTTTTTTTTTTTTTTTTTTTTTTTTTTTTTTTTTTTTTTTTTTTTTTTTTTTTTTTTTTTTTTTTTTTTTTTTTTTTTTTTTTTTTTTTTTTTTTTTTTTTTTTTTTTTTTTTTTTTTTTTTTTTGATAATGTAATACGTATCGCCACCTATCGGCAAGTTCGGGAAATTCATATGCAAATTTAAAATCATCTGGGCCTTATACGTTCCGAGGGAGATGATGTATTTCTGCTAATATGTACGTCAGTTTTACAAATAATTAAAAAAAACAGTGTTGTGGTGATACAATCATGAGCACATTCAAAGCAAGTCACGAGTATTATTAGGTGACAACTAACCTATGTCCAGTACATAAATTAGAAGTCAGTAACCCAGTCCAAAAATAAAGTTAATAAAGTGCAGCCTTAAGAATCTACGTTGTGATTATTGTTTGCTCTACAAAATTTGAATAGATTCGAATTGAATGAGAATTGATTTTTAGATAATGTATTATAAACCAACAAATTAAAATAATACCAAAGCAAACCACAATAACATTAAGATTTAATTCCTACATAAGCTGCTTACAAAAGCAAAACCTGAAAAGCAATTTAAACAACACGTAAAATGTCAATAAATCAAAATATTAACCAAATCAAATAAAATACTGCAACAAGATGTGTTCACCATATTTCGATTTTGTATGTGATAAATAATACATAGTCTCATGACTTCGTTTGGCGAATGATAAGTAAAACACAAAAAAATCAATATAACATTATACATACATTAATGCAAATAAAATAATAAATCATCAAACACTATACAAAAACAACACATAGCATACAATAAATATAAAAAATCAAAATCATAAATCAATAAATTTTGTTTCGATGTTCTTTGTATCGGCAGGTAAATAATAAGTTCAATGACAGCAAATGCCATAGTAAAAGTTTTGTGTTAAGTGATGATAAAGACTTCTTAAATTTGTCTTATAGTTAATAGAGATTCCCAAAAAAATTAGGCCTTCTTGTAGGAGTTAGGTGGTACAAATCAATGAAACACGGTACCTTTTTGATTATCAACGTTTCACTGGGAAATGGTCAGTCTTTTTCAAGATATCTATGTGTCGCTGTAACAACGTCTTGCCCGTAAGAAGTTAGTCTGGATCTCCAAGACGGAACTGATGTAGATGTCATCATTAAAGGTGAGCGATGTATTTAGTGATGGTGAACAATCCTTAAATTTGTCTTTTAGTTAACAGAGATTCCCCAAAAAAATTGGGTCTTCTTGTAGGAGTTAAATGGTACGAATCAATAAAGCACGGCATCTTTTTGATTATCGACGTTTCGACTGGCAAGTTTGGTGTTAAGTCGATGAGAGAAATAAACGACACCACACTTACATCAAACCAGGTAAGACAATTAAGTCAACCAACGTATTTAAAATACACCAATCCGAATCGAACTAAATTAAAATATCAAAAAAACAACATCGACAAGAAGTGATCATTCAGAATCGTTCCACTCCTTATAAAAGACAATTAGATTTAACGTATAAACAAATTCCCGAGTAAAACAAGCAGTTTAAGTATCGTTTACATTTACTAAGTTAGCTGAAGAAGTTATAATAAAAACTACCCACAAACATAATTTAAAATAAATTCAAATTTAAAGTAAGAAAATATCTTACTTACATTATAGTTTTAAAATTATCGCTTTTTTTTTGTATGACGTTTTCAAACTTCAAATTTGGAATGCTGTGATTGATGGAATTAACGCACAAATTATTAAATATCTTCTTAAGTTGAAGTTGACCCAACAATTCCGTATGCTACGTTAATTTTTTGTATGTATACTTCAATGTAAACGCACGTATTAATGGAAGGGTGTTCAACTTTTACTAGTTCTTAATGTTACATACGAAAATAAACTCAAGTGGCTGCAAACAAATCATAATTTAGTTACGTTTCACATCTCACTGCATTATTTCAAAAGATTCCCTTCCTATGTTCTAAAGATAGAATGAAAATGCCCGACTCAGCGTCTTATGCTTCGGCGACAATGGTTATTTTACAATCTGATTTAATAATTAGTAACTTACCTTTTATCGATTGTTTCCCATGATCTCAATTTAAATTAAAATTTAATAAAATAGGGAAAACCATTGGATAAATCGATGAAAAACGGTGGACAAGTGCGTTAAACAAAAAAAATACGTGCGAGAGAATTCCCTACGCAGTAAAATTCCAGACAAAGAAACTATGTTCTCGGTTCCTAATAAGTTAATTTTACTATAGTTGGGGTTTAAATAAACATAAAAGGTAAACACTAGGAGCGTGCAAAGGGCAAAATTAGATATAGTTCAAATTAAACCATCCCCAAAATTATTTAAAACAGATTGTACATACTTCAAGTAACACCTTATTCTGTTGAAACAAGTGTGGGCGTCGCCCTTACTTTATTAGTTCAAAAAAAAAAAACAAGGCAGAAAATTCTTTGTGAGATTTACGAGAGCACGTCCTCTACCTTTAAGGGTAATTATACCTAATTTTTTTTTTAATTATTTAATTTTTAAGTCCAAAACTCTACAGTGTTAAATAGACGGTAGAGCAACCTATATGCCGGGACAGTTATTTTTATTCGTATGCGTTGCGTATATTTCCAACTTTTTCAGTCAACGGCTAAACACTATAATTTATATTAACAATATTGGAAAATTATTTGTTTGAACCACACAACGTTAATTTTGCCCTCGGAAAACAGCAAAGAAGTTTGATTTCCGAGCAACCTGTGCAACTTTTATTCGAAACTTTTTGTCTCAAAATGTATAATAACTGAATTGAAAAATTTATAAGATAACATTTGTTTCTATTATTTGTTATTGCTAATTAAGCAACTGAAACTTTATATATGTTTATAATTCAAACATTTGAATTTATAATAGATACATTTCTAAATTTAAAATTAATCTGTAAAATACGAAATACCTTTCTCTAAGTCACTAAAGACTTCTATTCAGAAAATAGTTATATTGTAGAACTCTACCGCTTTGAAGAAACTTTGCGCAGTTTTCAACTAAAATAATCCAAAGCTTCGTTGTCATTTTCGCTATCCACCGACAGAGGGCAACTTGCCAACACATTTGCAAATTCCTGAAACTTTTAGATCTACTTGAATTAAATCGAACATTATGTATCTTCATTTCGAATGCGTCAAATATAGAAATAATTTATGTTGAACAGCAGAAAAGCTCATAAAACATTTTTTATTACTCTTATTAAAAGCTCTTTTTTACATTCATATTTGTAAAAGTAGAAAGCCGCCGTTTCAGAATTTTATGATATAAAGGTAAAACGATAAATTTTAATAAGTTTGAATTAACTTTAAATTATCCTTCTTTATTTCTTTGCTATTCGTCCAAATTCTAATTTATTCGCTAAATGCACGAAAATTACGTACACTTTTAGGTAAATTAAGTTTCTTACACATTTAAACTAACTAGTGATTTAATGTTTTGTATGGCACAAAAGAAGATTTTAACGCGAAAAACAAAATTGCTTTCGTACAACGTAACTAATTGCATTTAGAAACTCACAATTGCTTTCAATTGCGGAAGTTGCTTACAAGTACAAAAGTTGCATGCATTTTGGAAGAACAAAAAGACGCTTGGGTTTAAAATTAAGAGCAAATTCGGTTGAACTAAGTATATAATTGAAATGTACATATAAATGAGTAATAAATACTTAATGAGGATATTTTTTACTTGTTCATATACAGGGTGTTTCTGAAAGGTGTGTACCTGGTTTTACCAGTGGTTCTCTGGCTCAAAATAGACCGTTTGACACCAATTTACCTATAACCAAAAATGCACCATAAGGGCGCCAGAGGGCGTCAAACTTTCCAAAAAAATATTGTATATTGGGAATAACTCAAAAACGGTTCAAAGGATTTTGTTCCGCTTTCGTATGCTAGTTGTCTGCTTCCGAAGACGTTTTTCTGTGTAATGTAGACAAATTTCTGATGCCAGGAAAATTCGCTTTCATATGTGCACTGACAAATAAATGATAATATTTTAATAACCGTCAACGATACAAAACCAAAATAATTCTGACAAATAAAACGAACAATTTGAAAACTTTCTTCTTTCTTGTTACATTGCGCTAATGTTATTAGTTCGATCAGAAAAAAATTTAAATCATATCCCTGCAAGGCGCATCCATACAATTCAAGTAGACTGCTAGTAGGCTATGCGATCAAATCTATCATTTGTGACATTCACTTTCAGATCTTCCAAGATTACTCACGTTTCTATTTTGCGATTTACTACTTGAAAAATGGGCTACACATTTGCCGAACAGACTGATATGCAGTTAGTGTTGGGCTTTTGCAGTGGCAATTGTCGGGAGAGCGTGAGGGTTTACGCAGAAAGGTTCCCAAATCGGATTGACATGATCGCATAGCAGTCTACTTGAATTTCTAAGCCTATGGATGCGCCTTGCATGGATATGATTTTAATTTTTTTCTAATCGAACTATTAACATTAGCTCAATTTAACAAGAGAGAAAAAAGTTTTCAAATGTTCATTTGTTCAGAAAAATTTTTATCATTATTTGAAATGTCTAGTTTCCTGTTATCTCCACATTAGTCAGAAAAAGTCTTCGGAAGCAGACGACCAGCATACGAAAGCGGAACAAAATCCGTCAAACGGTTTTCGAGTTATTCCCAACATACAATATTTTTTTGGAAAGTTTGACGCGCTCTGGTGCCCTTATGGTGCACTTTTGGTTATAGGTAAATTAGTGTCAAACTGTCTATTTCGAGCCAGAGAACTTCTGGTAAACCCATGTACACGCCTTTCAGAAACACCCTGTATAGGGGAAAGTTCCGTATATTGGACCGGTGCCTAAATTGGACCTATGCTACTTTTGGTAAAATCAGTATTGACGGTATCATCTAGCGGTACAGGACGATCTAGAAACTTGTGTTGGTCACACTCGTAAAATTTCTTACATTTCGCGCGCTTCTAAGCAAAGTTATTGCAAATGGAAATTTGGTGCAGTTCTTGAAGTAGTTTTTAACCCGCAATCGTAAGTACTTTTGTCATTAAGAGTAATTCTTATCATACTCTGGCAAGCAGTATAACATAAACTAACATTTCGACCATCTAATGATATGTTTTCATTTGAATCGGACATAATACTCGTATTAATTTTAAGTTAGAAGTCAAAAATCGTTTAGTTGCCTTGAATGGATCACGTTACGGTTTCCTAAATTGGACCGGTCCAATTAGGGAACTTAAAGATATTTCTTGCATTAAGCGATTATGAACATTTTCAGATAGATGTAACAAAAAAAATTGAGGCCCTTACTATAAATGGATAGAAGATAATTTGGAAAAAGCCCTTAGTGCATATAAATCCGGTCAAGTTGGATTAAACGAATCTTCACGCCAATTCCAAATTCCAAAAGCCAAAAATTCAAATAAATTAGCATATGCCATAAAAAAGCATAAGGGTAGACCAAAAATTCTTACTTCTCAAATAGAAAAAGATTTGAGAAATCATTTTCTTCGTTTAGGTTTAGAAGAACATATGTTTGGCCTGACAATAACAGAAGTCAGAAAATTAGCGTTCCAACTAGCTGAAAATACGGTATTACCGTAGAATTTAATTAAACCAAAAAGCTTGCCGAGAAAAAATGAAATTACCGCTTTATGCAAGATAATCAAGGGTTGTCGCTTCGCAAACCTAAAGCGACATCTATGACGAGAGCCAAAGGATTTAACCAACAAAATGTGTACGAATTTTTGATATTTATAAAATAATAGTCGGTGATAACAATTTAGACAAAACTCGTATATTTAATGCAGATAGGTCGGTCTTTTCAACAGTCCAAAAAAAAAATCTCAAAAGATCGTAGGTTGTAAAGGCAAACAACAAATTAGTGCAGTTTCAAGCGAAGAAAGGAGTACTAATACCACTATTGTTTACTGTGTAAACGCAGCGGGATTATACATGTAGAAGTATCTGACACCGGCTACATAAATTCGGATCTCTTTCTAAAATTGTGACATGTTTAAAACATTTTATTCGACATATCAATGCACAACCTAAGAGAAAAGTACTGCTTTTAATAGATGGACACACCACTCACTCCAAAAACAACTGGCAAAAAAACATGGCATAATATTACTGAAACTTTCAGGACACGCATCGCCTACAACCCTTAGATGTGGGTTTTTTTCTTCAATGGGAAGCTACTACTCAAGAGCTCAAGAGACATGGTTAAAATGCCATTCCGGGTGTGTAATAACCCAGTTTGAAGTATGTGATTTTCTCGGGACAGTCTATAGTCAAGCTGCAACAATTGCCAATGCAATAAATTTCTTTAAAGGATCAGACATATGGCCAATTAACAGATTTGTTTTCACTGATGCACATTTTGCATCATCAGATGCTCTTAATCAAAATACTGTACAGCAAGAAGAAAATGATGATCCAGTGAATGGAAGTCACCAGTCTCCATTTCAAATTTGACACCGTACCAAGAAAATAACAACGATAATAAAACCAAATTTAGTCAGCTAGATGAATCTGTTGAAATTGATAAAATGACAATAATACTAGAAAATGAAGGAAATTTTGATACTGATGATGCCACTTCTTTGAATTACAGTCCTGAACTGCTATCTCCACTGCCTACTTCATGTGAGGAGGCAAAGAGCAAAAAACGAAGAACAGCGCAGAAAGTTGCAATTTTAAACTCAACCCCATATAAAGAAAAATTAGAGAAAAATAATAAAAACAAAGCTACATCTGTGAAAAAAAGTAAGTTTTGAGAATAAAGAAAAACAAATACTAAATGAAAACGTGTCAAGGGGGCAGCAGTCAAACAAAAAAGTCCAGCCAATCAATAGTTGTAGACATAAATTACGACGACTGGCATTGTTTTATTTGTGATGAACGAATACCAGAAGACACAGGTTTTTATATAAAACGTTAATATAATTTTCAACATAGTCTCATTTGAGTTCTATACACTTAGACCAACGTTTCCTCAATTTTTTTTATCCCCTCCAAAAAATTTGATTTGTCAAGGTCATCCAAATAGGCATTTGTAAGATAATTTCATTGTTGGAGTCAAATCTTATTCCACCGAGCCATTTCTTCAAGTTTAGGAACAAGAAATAGTCACTCGGGGTTAAATCTGGAGAATAGGGCGAATGAGGGAGCAATTCGTAGCACAATTCATAGAGGTTTGCCATGGAAGCTGCACATGTGTGCACTCTTGCAGTGTCCTGGTGGAAAAAAACCTTTTTCTTGGCCAAATGCAGTCGTTTTTTTTTCAATTTCTCATTGAATCGACCCAATAAGTTAGTATAATATTCGCCAATGATTGTTTTCCCCTTTTAAAAGTAGTCAATGTGGATTATACCGCGTGCATCCCAAAAAACGGTCGCCATGACTTTATTGACTGACAAACCCACCTTTGCCTTCTTTGGCGCCGATTTACCCCGAAAAACCCACTGTTTTGACTGCTGTTTGGTCTCCGGATGAATCCACATTTCGTCCACGGTTACAAAACGGCGCAAAAACTCGTCCAAATTGCGGTTGAACAACGCCAAACATTTCTGCAAAATTGTGACACGGTTGCGTTTGTGGTCGTTTGTGGAGCAAACGCGGCATTCATCTGGCTGAAAGCTTTCTCATACCCAAGTGATCATTCAAAATTGAAACCACTAAGCCATGTGAGATGCCTATGGCTTCCACAATCTCTCTCACTTTCAATCTCCGATCGGTTAAAACCGCGGTACTCTGCTATCAACGGCTGCCAAACATGTCACAGCTTGTTTAAATTTAGACAGGAGTCAACTAACAGTTGCCTGGTGACAGGAGCAGTGCTGCCATTTCACTTAAAAGGCGGGAAATTTAAAAGTCACGGACTTATTGACCCACCCTCGTATATTCTTATAATTGGAAATATTTTTAGGGTAAAAAAATGAAGCAAATCAATGATTGTGAACATATATTAAGCTCACCACAATTAATGTCTCAAAACAATTAGTTATTTTGATCTGAATGACATTTCTGACGTAAAATTTTTAGAACGCCCTTGACAAACTCTTCAAATTTTGTTTGGAAAAATAGTAGTCGCTACTCAAAAAAAGCGAAAGCTATTGAATGTTTTAGTATTAGTACCGTAAATAGAGATACATTTTTGACAAAAATAATAGTAGTGTGCCATGTACTTGTAAATAGTATAAACTACCTTATACCAAAAATGAATTGTCATTATATGATTTATTAACATTTCAATGCAAAAAACGAGCTTTTTCATTCTTTTATCAGTTGAGTAAAAATTAATGAACCAACGTTAATGGTTTAAAAAAAATGTTCTAAACGATAAAAATACAAAAAAATGAGCACTATTTCGACTTGCTCGGATAATAATTTTCCGAGAAAAAAAAAGTTGTTGACGGTTTCTCCGAGATAAAATGTCACCATTTTCTAAAACTCTAAAAAATTTTTGATTTTTATATTTTTAAAAATAAGCGCAAAAATTCGAAAAATTAAAATCCCAAAAGATTGGATTTTTTGTAAAGTCTCGAAAACAAAAAATATTATTAAACTTTTTCAAACACAATGTAAATATACTCTAAATTGCCCAACTTTTTTGCAATTTGAGCAAGGTATCTTTAATTTTTCTGAGAAATGTGGTTGTAAACTAATGATATTAAATTATTTGAAAAGTGTAAAGAAGGTGAGTTGTTAAATAAATTCTTCTTTACATTTACCATATACAAAGTTTTAGAGTTGTATAAGCAATTTTAGATTATTTGAAGTTTGAGGTGTTAAAATTGAAGAGCATGCGCTGCTGAGAATTCGCAAACTAATGTCGACATTACTATAAGCACTGTAAGAAATTGTTTTGACTGAAATGATCATTCGCCTAACGTAATGTAGTAAATTGTTGCACTTTCTTGATTTAAAAATTTGGCAATAAAACATCATTATATCGATGATAGCGAGATGTGTGTTTAACGAGTGTTTAGAAGCAGGTGGATTTTGGACGCTGAATAATTCCTTCGAATTGGTATATATTTATTTATTTAGAGAGAATAAATGCACTATATTGTTTAATAGAGTTTATCTTAATTAGTTGTAGTGCAATATTTTTCATTTGAAGTTAATGCTTTTTTTATTCAACCAAACTTAGAGTTTGGTTACTAGGATCGCTATTCTGTGCGTTGTCGTCGCCGTCGTTGTTGTCCGTTGCAGAGTTCCCGTTGACGTGTGATTCTTATTTTTTAACACTGATTCCGAATATGCCCCTGTATTTTCCATATCTCGAACAGTTTTCGAAATATTTGACTTTAAAGTACAAAAATTTTGAAAAAAATTTAGTTGTGAATCATATGTATTTTTCGACGCTGATGAAGAAAATACTAGCATCTAATTATTATAATTTCCCTAAAATCTCTGTCTGTCTGTCTGTTTATCATCTCCTCCGAGGTGTTTCAAAAAAAAAAAAAAAACTGAATACACCTTTCGATAGAGGATTTTAAGGCGGTCTGGATGAAAGGGTTTTTGAAACTCTAATTTAACCCCCTGGAGGGCTGACCACACCCACTCTCCCCAAACTTCAAAATTAATTTTTGTTTTTATTACCAAATATATTTGTCTTGACAAGACAAACATCTTTTGTATACATAATTTTGACCTATGACCTTAAGGTCAAAAGTTATAGGTCAAAATTCATGCGTCCGTAGGACGCGCTTAAAGACTAGTTTTACAATATCGCAACCAGTTTTCGTTTGGTTATGAGCTGTACACTAGCGGCTTTTTTTTACAGTAATGTGGATTGGTAGAGCAAATACGATGTATACTTGGTTGATTTCCAAAAAATATGTTGTAGTCTTAATGCGTTTTATGCTGTTCTTATTAACAAAGTGCATGTTTTTCGTAATAATGAATAATAATAATAATTATTAAAAAAAAAATTAAGATGCATTTCTATATAATTTTTTTTCTTCTGAATATTTTACTAGTATGCCGGTTTTTGTAGCTTGCATAATACAGGATAAAGATTTTAGAAAAATATTGTAGAGTATACAAAGTGTCGCAAAAATGTGGCTAATTTGTAGCTCATTGTTTAAATGGAATGACATATTTTTTTGCGTTTACTATAGATCTGAACACTTCAAAACCAGAAGGTGGTGTGTGACCAGGTTTCCCAAATAGACTAAAAGTTGCACATTTTAAAAATATTTTCATATATACAGGGTGATTCCGAAAAACGTAATCAACCAAAGTTGATTTTTTTGTAATGGAACACCCTGTATATTTTGGCACTGCCTTATAAGTCGTGCAATTTTGCGTCTATTTGACCCGTAATCCATATCCCTAGTTTATTTCATGAATGTACTCTTAATTTAAGCAATAATACTGAAGTTTACTCACAATAAATGCAACTCAGGCCCCTCAAACAATTTTAAAATCGAACTAGAAATAGTTCTTCACAAAAATTCAGACAATTTTGATAAAACCAATTATGTTAGAAGCTCTTGCGACACCGGTATCGCTGATGATAAAACACGCTATTGAAACACGTGTCCGAGTAAAGTTTTTTTTGGTGCAGTTTTTGATGTTTTCTGTTTGTTGACTAAAACTTGATTTTTTAGAACACTTTGAAATCACCAAACAATTTCATAAACAACCTAACCTAATTTTAAATGAAATAATAAACACAAACCATAATCTACTCAACCTACAAAACTAAAACTAATTTTAAATTTAGTGTTTTAAGTTTGCAAATTTAAATTTTCCTAAAGTTACCAAATGGCTTGGCATTAATGTTCACACCATTTTGTAACAACTGTACTTAGAATAGTTACACATTAATTATTTCATAACTTGATAATTGATCATTACTACAAGAAACAAGCGTTTACCGCAGAACTTCACATCCCTCCGATAAGAGAAAATAAAGTTGCGTTTTAGAGAAAACTAGTTCAAACAAAAACTATAGACAATAGAATTTCCAACAACTTTTCTCTCTCAACTTTTTGTAAAATTGATATTGGTGAAGATATTGTTACAACAATTATTGTCACGTAATTGTTATATCTCAGTAATTAATTATCGGATCAAAAACTTTTACTTAAAACAAAAGTGTATACAATAAATATTTTTCTAAATATTTAAAAAATTCAAAAATCTGTGCAAGTTAGAGGCATTTTTGGCTACATTGAATATGCGGAAAATCTAATCAGATCTGCAGAATTATAAATAAGGTCCCTATATAAAGTTTCAAAAAAATCGGACGGGTGGTTTTTTTTGATATCTTGTTTACATAGGAATGAACTGCCAGCCGACTGGCCATCGGACATAATTTTTTTTTTGCTCCATAATAACGTACTAACTCTAATTCGCAAATGTAAAAAAACAGGGGTGCTAAAATTTTCGGTTTGGAAAACGTCACGTAACTCCTCATCTTATTTCATAAGGTGTGGAGTAAAAATATATTTTAAGCAGGTTATCAGGATTGTAGTTTAATAAATATGAAGTAATGCAAAAAGCTTTGTATGCTAACAAAGAAATAAAGAAGAAAAATGAAAAATCCAAATAAATTGAATCATGTAGAATTTAATTTAATTTTTTTTATAATGCTAATAACTAACATAATTAGTACTCTAATGGCATACAAAAGCAATGTGGAAATTTAATTTAAACTAACATAATACACAGATTATGTGATATTCTTTTAAATTGTACATAATTAATATTGATATATTTATGCAAATTATATAAACGTATTAAACGTAAAACTAGATAAAACGTACATTATATTGCAAATTAATTAATTATACCATTAATTATTTATATAATTTATATAACAAGCAAAAACAATTGGGGCATCAATATGCATTAAATACTAGTATACATTACAAATTTCAATTATTAACATTTTCCTTTGTATGTGAAAATTCTATCAAAATTTTTAAATATAGGTACAAGCTTTGAATGCTTATCTAATTATAAGTGTCATATCTAAAATGTCATCAAAAAAAGATCAACAGACTAGTTTCAGCATAAAAATAAACTTAACAAATCTTAAAATATAGTGAGCAAAGTTAAAAGACTCGTTAATTTATAAATTAACCCTAAAAACTCTTTTACTTATTCCTTTGATGTACCATACACATATAAAACTTTAAAAATGTAAATAAAAATGACATATTTTACAAAATTAAACGGATAATTTATTGATAACTAAAATTAAAACTATAACTAACCATTATTTTAATCTAATGCTGTAACAAAGACAAATTTTAAGTTCAATATGTTTTAAAAAAGTATTATAATACATGATTTGAATTGATTACTAGTGCTTCTAGAAAAAGTTGGAGGGGATCTTTATTATTATCCTTGGTTGTTCGTGGCGGGATTTGAACCTTCATGATGAAAGCTTAGCTATTGAAGCACGTGCACATATTATAGTAGCTTTGTACTTTTTCATGTTTTCCTTTCAAGTACACGTTTTTTATAATTGAAAATATTCCACAAATTTCAGCGACCTGTATGTACTCTTTTTTATTTTACAATAAAAGCTAATGTCTACAACTTCATTATTTTTACTTTTCACTATGTTTCAAGAAAATACTGAACATGTAACATAATAAAAATGTGTACGATTTCAATGTTAATATTAGTACATCATACAAGAAAGCAAAATTCAATAATATATATTTACTAAAAGGTACCTACTGCGTAGAATAAAAAATCATACATTATTCATTCTATTTATTTCTGTTTTTTAGTTACATTATGCCGTTGGTTGTTATTGATTTATCTCTGTAGTCGTACGGAAAAACCATTTTAATAACTATTTATCAGAAAATCATTCATTAATTTTTAGTTCGATCCGAAAAATTAGTAGTAAATAGGGGATAGTTTTGGTATAGTTTTGTGTCAATTTCTCATCGGGGGATCAAAACATTTTATAGTCTCCGAGAAAATTGCTTAATATTTTAAGCTTCCTAACCCCAGTAGCTGACACAGGACATTGTATGCGAAGAAGTGCAGCTACCATGTTTGTTAATAATGTGAGCAAAATACCTGATTTGAAAAGACCAACTCATCTGCTGGAGGTAATATAGAGAAAGCATTAAAAATAAAATTCAAACATCAAAGAAAATTTTTAGAGGCTCCAATCAACAGGAAGAGCTTTAAAGAATGATTTTTGGCGGCATTCATCCTCATCAAATTTAAGTATCATGGATGTCTCATTAAACAAATATCCCAAAAGTACAACAGTAATTTCATTTCAAAATACATACGTAATTGTATATTTAGTTTGTATGGAAAAAAAACTGTGTTCGTTAAACGTCAGATTTGTGTGTATGGTTTTGTTGCGAATAAATAAAATGTTGCTAACTAGTAAAGTGTTACTAAGTAGTAAAATAAAACATTTTTTTTTTTATTTTTTTTTTTTTTTTTTTTTTTTAATTTTTAAAATTAAAAAATTTAAAAAAATAATAATTAAAAAATTTTTTTTTTTTAAAATAAAAAAAAAAAAAAAAAAAAAAAAAAAAAAAAAAAAAAAAAAAAAAAAAAAAAAAAAAAAACAAAAAAAAACAAAAAAACAAAAAAAAAAAAAAAACCAAAAAAAAAAAAAAAAAAAAAAAAAAAAAAAAAAAAAAACAAAAAAAAAAAAAAAAAAAACACCAAAACAAAAAAAAAAATACTTTTTTTGAATTCAAGCTAATATTTCAAGTTATCAATAATTTAAAATAATTTAAAATTTTAAATTTTTTTTTTTTTTAAAAATAAATTTAAAATAATTTTTAATTTTTTTTTTTTAAAATTAAAAAATTTAAAATAAAAATTAATTTAAAATTAAAAAATATTAATTTAAATTATTTTTTGTCCCACACATTAAAAAACCAATTCGTATTTGAAATCTACTTGGTTCCTTTGGTTCAAGTAAATTTGAGTTATTTGCAACACAGCTCAATAATAATAATAATTTTTATTTTATCCATTTTTTTATTTTTTGTCCTAATAGAACTTGATTGGAAAAAGCAGGATTTTCTCAACATTAACCTTGATACAAAAATTGACTCTTCTCTCAAAGTCACTTTCCCGACGTCTTTATATAATTACTGACTTATAATGATGGTGTTTTTAATACATCATTAACAATTGATTTTGGAATGTGAAACTCTCTTGGGAAACTCTCCTTTGGAGTAGGATTTTCATTCAAATGTTCCAAATTGTATGTTACGATTTTCGTTGTTTATTGCGTACTTTTTGGACCAAGGTTTCCCAAAACTTCTAAACACGAGCAAATTTCTTACCAGTTGATGGAAATACCTTCTGCCAGGTTGTCGTCTCTGGGGGTACATTTCAAAATAATTATCACTAGCTCTATTCGAATTCCGTTAATTAATAACACTCTAACATATTAAATTTTTCTTCGTTGGAATAATTCGAATAGAAAACCATTATTCAAATAATATTTATTAAAACGTTAAGTAACTGTATCTAAACAATTTCAATTTTTTCGGACTAATCAAAGTCTGCTAAAAAAGTATACTAACATCAAAAATTAATAAAGTAGCTGTAGGTAATTTTTGATATTATTGAGATGTTTAAAGTTTTTATTATACTTTAAGTGAACGGATATTGTTATTTACTTCATTTACTTATTTTTAAAATAAAATTAAAAAAATTAAATTCAATAAATAAAAATGCAATATGGCAAACATTGAAAAATAAAATTGATGATGTTTGTATAAAGCCAAAACGTCGTAAAATAATACTGAATACACAGTCCAATTTAACTTAAAAAAGTGTTCTAAAGATATTTATAAAGATTTAAAAAATTTTGTTAACAACGAAGTAATATAGACTTTCAAAAATGCAACATTCTTACATTTTTTAACATACCTGGCAACACTGTACTTTTGAAACGGTTCTTTAAATGTCAATATTCTTCAAATATAATTTACTAAAACTTTCCCCATTTAAGCGATTCACTAGATCTAATATTAACCGAGATCACAATACTGTTGTGACCAATTTCGCACACACTGTAAAAAACGTTATTGTGACAAGATATACATGTATTCAAGAAAACAAGTTCAGTACACGTCAGATTTTTAAAAATAAGAAATTTGTCAATTTAAAAAAACATATCCATTGCTATAGTAACAGTCACAAATCTACAGAGTTCTACAATCACGTATGCACTGTGCACGTTCGCTATTGGCTGATCAATATTTGAATACTGCACTACAACACCCTAGATATGTATCATTTTATTCCTGTTGCCGTGGTCCGTGTTCAAAACGTGACGTCTATTTTGCTTCGTGAATTTTACTGTTGGACTTTTTTAGCAATTGTAAATATAGTTTCAAAATGATTTTCAATATATGATTTCGATTTACAAATAGAGAAAACAGAAATGTCAATTTAAAAAAAAACCCTAAAATTTTTATTGTATAATTCATCTTAAAAGTTTTTAATGTATTTAACGTACTAAGAAGTAAATATAGTTACACCCAAATGGAAATCGTAACGTATTAAGCAATAGCCCCAACACGATTGACTAATAACATTTTCGTTTTAAATATCCTTATAAATGAGATCATATTATTTATTAATAAGTATGAAATAGTTTGTATGTTTGGATTTTAATGACAAGTTTGAAAAAAACTAATAGAATACTATAAAAAACAACAAATACTGAAATTGAAATGTTAAGTGTAGTAGATCATTTAAATTACATTCCGTTACTTCCAAACTCCAATAAATGTAAATTAAGCAATTTATACAAGAATGTGTTTAATTTAACAGTAGAATTAGAAATAATTTAAGAAAATAATTGTCATTTATTGGACAACCAACATTAGCTTTCTTGCGTAGGTTGTTTGATTACTGATTGTTTTTGCACATCACGAAGATAATTTCTTACTGTTTGAAGCTTACAAATAAAGTATTTGTTAGCTTTCTAACTTCAAATAATTTATGGTACACTTCAGTTAACATGTTTCGGTATATAATTAAAAAATAATTATTAGTTAAAAAGTTAAAATCGTAAAATAAATAATAATATAAAACAAAAGCTTTAAAACAATGCCTATATGAAAGCAACAGAACAATCCATTAAAGTTTGGGAAATTTCGAATGAGATCCGGGGTTATCAATCTTTTTATAAGTCGGTCAAATTTTTCTTATATTTAATAAATCTATACTTTTACATTTAAAATATCGATGTTAAGAGTTTGTTACTTAGGTAGTCAAGAGGTAGAAAAAATGAGAATTTAAAAAGAACTTTTTAGAACGAACAAAAAAATATTAAAAAGTACTTGTCACATTTTCTGCAACCAGCTAACAAGCGTTGTGCAACTTCACAAAACACTAGACGCATTTTATAATTAAATTTAATAGTTATTTATGCACTGAAGCAGTTTTCGCTCGAATCATCATATTAATGCACGAGGCGATAGCCGAGGGCAGTAAACAGCGCCAAACTGCAAAGTATGGTCAAAATGCATCAAAAATTTGTTTGCCTTCAAAAATCCAAAGAAAAACGGAATAAACTTAATCTATAGTTTTACAAAGAACCCAAAATTAGTAATTGTTAGTCACTATTTAACAAGTGGCAGATATTGTGTCAAATTAAAAGAAAAAGGTACAGGGTTTTTACGGAATGGTGTAAAATACGACGACACAATACACTGAGATGTTTCTTAATGATTAAGGTGAATAACTAATTTTCATTACTCTAATATTTCAATTAATAATCATTCTCAGTTGCTGTAACCATCGGAATGGCCGGGGTTTGCAGATGTCAAGAGTTACGGTTTTTCAGAACAGAAGAAACTTAGAATTTGGGGTTGTGCGGTACTGATATAATTAACTGAAACAAAACCATGTTTTGAATTCGGTCTAAGGTTCCATTTTGGCAGAGGTGGAAGATGACTCTCACCTCATTATTGAATAAACCTTGATAAAGGAGAGCAAATTTTAGTTGTTCTTATTCTTCTACAAGGAGGGGTCCAAATTTAAAATATATTGAAGTTTTTTGAGAAAACCTCACCTTTATTTGAAAACAAAACGGTTTACTAAATAGAAAAAGAATAACATTTCTTAAGGCTTTTTCGAAAGTACTTTGCTTTGCTGCACATACTAAACAATGTCGTTTCTTTGTTTTCTACAAAATGGAAAGTGTTCCACGCAACCCATAGCTAGTAATACTATTGGAGTGATTCCATCAAAAGTAGAAGGTTATTTAAACATTCCCAACCCTACTGTTTGCAAAGTTGCCGGGTTCCTTGTAGATTGTGCTAGAAATTATTACACAGTTAAAACAACACTGAGGTTGGCAGTCTTGTTCAAGTGCAGAATATGTAGAAGACAGTGTTCAGAACAAGTGGAAGACAACTGAAAAAATTCAAGGAAAATGTCGATATTTAGAAATCATAGCAAAACCATAGCACCATCAAGTTCCGAATTTTCGAATGAACACATCGAAGAAACGAAATTATTCTTAGATTTGCATAAACACTTCCTATTAAATTTAAATATGTTTATGTTGCAGATTATTCACTTATTTCTGAACGTCGGTTTACTATTATGTTACTGTTACCAATTTTAATTTTATTTGTTACCAGATCTGTTTACAATTTGACGTGCTTTCAAAGCGGGTAATAATCTCCTTGATTCTTACGGACCACGTATTTATACTTAAAGTAAATCATGGCTACCTTTTTAAAATTATTGACAATAATGTCTAAACCTGCAATTATTTTTTACTACACTTTCATATAAAAATTACTGCGCCAATTTACAATCCAAAAATCCATTCGTACCCTGTCGGCCATATTACATATTTAATTACATTCAAAATTGGCCTTTTTTGTCGATGTATTTCGCATCCTTTAATTTTTACTTCCTTAAAATATTTCCCAGACACCTTTATTCCGAAACTATCCCTAATCACAAGTTCTATAATTAAATACTTTTGATATTACGGAGCTGATGCAGGAAAGCAGTTTGCGGATACAAAACCAATACAAAGGTCAAATATGTTGGACAAGTCTATTTTCCATTTCAAGATTCTAACTAAAATGTTCGTAAACTGTGCGAGATCACATTGCCTTTAGGATGCCTGTACATCAAATAAATATAAATGTCAACTAGTATCTGTAGATCTTATAACTAAACCTAGAAGCAGCTTTTTTTCCCCAATTAGTGGTATAATGTAAAGGTGTTTTCCTTCTAGGTGGAGGTGTATAAAGAAAAAAGATCTAAAGTTACATCAAGGCCGACGTTTTGCCTAAACTTGTAAAGACTTTGTCGAGTCGAATTGTAGATTATTAACCGTGTGGGTCTACAATTAACCTCGATAAAGCCCTCACAAGTTTGGGCGAAACATCCGACGATGTAAGTTTAGACTGTTATATTTGATACACCTCCACCTAGAAGAACACCTTTACATTATCCTCAATTTATTATTTAACGGATGATGAGAGCCATATCTCGATCGCTAGGCAAAACAAAATGCTCCGCATTTAGATGTCGCTTAATTCTTAAATTATAAATTATAGTTAGCATTTGATACCTAAGTCAACTAATTATAAGTAAATGCTTTTGCCATTGTTTCTATGTCTCATTAGATTGGAGGAAATCATTTAGATGAGAGTCATAACAACATAAGCATTTTATGCCAATAAGGTGATAACTTCTTTTGTTTTGTGTAACGCCAATGCGTTGGTAAGAGTTCAAGCTGAATTTTGAGGCTTTCAATTTATTCGATTCAAGTTTAGCACCTAGTCATAGAATAATTTTTCAGGCGCACTAAAAATCCTTTTTGGTATAGATGCTGTCAATATTGCTTCAATACATACGTTCCTACTTACATTTTTGGTATAGATAAGGTCTTCACAAAGATGATTGTTGAACTCTGGCCTCCGACCTTTAACTGATAGGTTTAATTCTTTACTTTGATTTCGCGTTACGTGACGAATAAACATTTTAAAACTTATAAAACCATTAAAATTTTCAATACTCTCAATGCGTGAAATAAAAAATTTCTAAACTTCCGTTGCAACCAACGATTTTAATGTTCCTGATGATTAAAAAAAAAATTTCCCCGTGGACTTACGAGCTCGAGGAGTCTGTTGGTAATTGGTTAGGAACATGGCAGGTAACAGATTTTAAACAGGATGTTCCTAATTTCTTAGGTTTATGTAGGAACCGTCAGCGGACGAGATGATATTACATTCAGTAAGGCGTTAAGAAATACTTTACACTGTGCTGGATTATTAATCTTGGAGACTGACTGGAAAGACGGACTGTGTTGTCTTTAGGTTAGGTTGTTCTTAGACTATACATGTCTTTTGTTTAGTTTAATTCCCATGTAGGGACGAGCTAAGAATTTTCCTACAGCGGTAAGCGCCGATAATCGTAAAAGGCGATCGAACAAATGCTAGGGGACAAGTTCATTAAACGTTTTTCCTGAATTTATTATTTTATTTATTTTCGCTCAAGGGTGTGTTTCGGTGTTGCGGAGTTCGACAAGATACCGTTTAGTGGTAGATAGTTTTATTTTGGATTCAATACTTATTAATTTGAGTCTTTACTGAGGTACTGGAGGTACTGGCTATTCTTCTTTAAGGTTACATATAAGCGCTTCGCCGGACCTTCCAGAATCATTAGTTCTTTTTTGTGAAACATTCAATTTTTCTACTAGGTCCTCCAAGCCATTTTCTTTAGGATTATTAGTTCTCAGTAAGTCACTATATGATCCTATAGGCACTACGTTGGTTATCGTTTTCCTATGGGAATAAAACAATGCACGAATCTGGTAAAATGCAGCGTGTCCTCTTGTGTTAACGTTAGGCTACCTAGTTTATACGTATATCTCATATTTGACTTTGTTAGTAAAGATTGGCGGACAGTAACGATATCCGTTTTAGGTTGTTTTACCGATTTTTTTGTTTTGTTTTGTTACGCGATGTCCTCCCTCACTTTTGCTATTTTTTTCTCCTTTTAGCACATTCTTCCTTTCCGTGTATCCCTTTCAGTGTTATATATATTTCTATATTTTTGTAATTTTCCGAGCCTTGGCATGTTCCTGGACAAATCCCCTATGCATATCGATATCGGTCGGTGGCGATGATGACCTCACATGTGATATCAATGACAGAACGATTAATTGAACAATGCCAAATACGAGAAGTTAAAAGAGTTAGGTATCAAAATGTCAACTGTAATTTATAATTCGAGAATTAAACGACATCTTAAGCTAGTATGAAGAGCAAAACTTGCGTCAACATTTAAATGCGGGGCATTTTGTTTCGGCTACTGACCGAGATGTAGTGCTCATCATGCGTCAAATAAGAAATTAAAAAATTTTAACCTTACAAATAATTAAACATAATCTAAAAGTGTTGCATGTCAAGTGTCTCTTTGTCCATTCAGATTATTCTCAAATAAAATCTCCGATATTATAAAAACATCGATGTACAAAGTTTTATTAAAATCTGACCATTTTTAAGATATTGTGTTTACCTACGGATGGATGACCTGCTTCCAAACAAAAAAAATTTTTTAGTTCATTATCACCTACTAACTATTATTCGTTTGTAAAAATTGAAAAAGGAGGAATTCAAATATTGGCTTTGGAAACCGTCGCTTAATTCCTATCTTACTTATAAAGATGTTGAGTATAGTTACTTTCCTAACAAGTGTCGAAAGTAGCATATATCGTGCAGTGTTGATAGCTAAACGAGTACGAAGCGTAGCGTAG
Organism: Abscondita cerata; assembly: GCA_030710515.1. Lineage (NCBI taxonomy): Eukaryota > Metazoa > Arthropoda > Insecta > Coleoptera > Lampyridae > Abscondita > Abscondita cerata. Next base: position 294,688 of record JALBCR010002589.1, read on the forward strand.
CACGAGTGATTCTAAACAAGAGCACAGATATTTGCACTTTCGTATGAGTCAGGGGCACTATTTTTTAGACGACTACAATACAAAATTACTTTCCTACTTGTCAAGGGTCAAGAAAAACAACTTTGCAACTCCAGTGTGCTTCTTACAAAACTAAAAGCAGTGTTAATTGAATGTTACATTCATCGTTACTGCTCGACAATTTCAATAATTTGAAGATTTTAAACGCAAAAATAATTTTAGTTTTTATTTTACTGTGCTTCAAATAAGTAACATGTCAAATTTATTACAACAGTTTTTTTATTAGTTATTAAAAAATTTTGTTTAATAAGTTTTTTTTTTTTTGAACTATTAATTGAGTTTACAGTTTTGATATATTGCATTTTTGGACACAACTTTGTGTTGTGATATGGTTACTTTCGAGAGTAGTCATTTAAAAAAAGTTTTTTCTACTTATATGTCGTAATTCAATCATGTACAATCTGTACTGTAATGGAATTCTATTATGATACAAATTTTTATTACGATACGGATTTAGAAATGAACCATGTGGTAAAATCGAAGTTACCATAGATATTCGTAAAATTGTCAAAACTACGCATTTTAAGTTTTTTTGTAGTTAATGGTGATTTATTGTTAAAAAATTTGAATTGCAAATTAACTCGCAAAATATGTGATAGCAAAACCAAATTTGGAAAATTTAACTCCAGACAAAAACCACATAGTTCATGCATTGGAGAAACAAAAACCAAATTAACAATTTTTCGAAAATTTTTTAATAGTTTATTAAGATCAGTTATATCAAAATTGAAATCTACAAGTTTATGGACACACTAAATATTATATTTTAAAATCAACTTTAGGTATTAAACATAAAGTAAACATAAAGTAAACATAAACAAATATATTCAATTACATGCTTTAATGAAAAAAAGTTCTGAAGGATATCTTCCCAAAAACTCAAAAATAACGTTTTCAACTAATGAAATCAAAAAGTTTATTGGAGAAGCGGCCGATGCTAAATACTTGTTTTCAAAGGTGCTTGTATTTGATATTATGCGTCCGAAATTACATAAATTACAATTTCACGACATCAAGATTTTATTTCAACACTTTTAGTCACTATTGAGATCGAAAATAAATATAATAAAAGATATATAATGTCTAGTATTAAGATATAAGAGGTTTATTGTATGTTGAGAGATTATATCAATTTGTGTGAGTACGTGATCAAATGAAGTGAAAGAAGTGAAAAGACGGTTTTGAGCAGTGCAGAACGATGGGTGTGCATTATGGCCCGTGCATAAAATCATGAATATAAAAAGTTTCTTTGTTTATTAATAATTAAAAGACGTGTCACATTTATATAATTCAGTTAATGGGACTGTTACCAGAAATTAAAGAAAAGCCTACGTTTAATGTTAAGCCCGCGTAGTGTTGAAAAACGAATTAAATTGACGAAGCTTTTGATGAAGAAAAATGATAGACAATTAAATATACAAAAGTAAATGGAAAACAACAAAAGGAAAGAAACATCGTAGGAACGATCCATGGTCAAGGGGTCACTGCCGAACGTTGAAAGTTGCATGAGACTCGTCACGTATAACGCACAAAGTCGGTCTAATTTTAGAAGATTTAAATTTGTATCAAAAATAAATAAAACTTGTAGCGGAATATTATTAGTTGCGTAAAGTCGTGCACGTAACGTTATTTAAAATCATATTTATGTTGTTATACTCCTCAATTATTTAATTATAGATTTTCCAACCAAATTGGGGCCTTCTTAATGGGAGTTAAAAACGGGGATGTTGGAGTGAAAAAAATACGTTGTCCCTTATTAACGTTGTCGACGTTTCGACCGACGAAGGTCGGTCTTTATCAAAACATCTATAAATTTTTTTATTCAGGTTATTATAATCCCCATAGGTGATGATGGGTTACCCATCGCTGTTCCAAAAATTTGTCTATACTGGCAATCATTATAATTAAAATAACTGGAGTCAAAGAGGAATTCTATAATCTCAATAAATTTAACTGAATCTAATGTAGTGAAGCTACGAAGGTGGCTCCAATATTTTAAAATTAAAGTAGTCACCAATTCTTTGGTAATATTTGTAAACAATGGTGTAAAATATTGGACTCACCTTCGTAGCTTCACTACATTAGATTCAGTTAAATTTATTGAGCTCATAGAATTCCTCTTTGACTCCAGTTATTTTAATTATAATGATTGCCAGTATAGACAAATTTTTGGAACAGCAATGGGTAACCCATCATCACCTATACTTGCTAATCTTGTAATACATGATTTACTAACATTTGTTAAATATCGAATTAAACTATCCACCTTGTTTTTGTATGGTATAACTTGATGATATCATATTCATGTAACCGAAATCAAAACAACCAAACACTTAGAATGGTGTTCAATAGTTATAATCAACACCTTAAATTTACGTGAAAAAGAAAAATGGACAGATCCGAATTTTAGACGTTATGTTAATTAGGGAAGTTTGTAAAATGCACTACTAACGAATTGGTTTACAAAATTATAGAGCATCAAATCGAATAATCAATTATTATTCAAAACATCCTCATAAACAAAAAATTAACATAATTAAAAGCATTCAACAAAAAATTAGAAAACACTAGTAGCCCACTCTATCAAAAAAGTAATAACGAAAAATTAATGTCAATTCTATTAAATAATAACTACCCGAAAAAATTGATTAAAATCATATTTAATACTAATAACATTCCAAATCATAATCAAAATCTAGTACAAATTGACTCTCCTCCCCAAATTAACTATATAAAACTAATTAATATTCCAGGTTTATCTCAGAGATTAATTAGTTGCCTTAAACATAACGACATTAAAATCGTACTGTATAACCTTAATACGATTTACAACAAAATTTACACCAAAGTTAAAGACAAAACTAAAACTCTTGATAAATCTGGTCTAATTTACAAAGTAGCATGCGTTAATTGCCAAAAGGTTTATATCGGCCAAACAAAACAAAAATTAAATAATAGAATTAAAAATCATAAATATAATTGTAAAATAAAGGTCAGATGCTACTGGTTTATCTGTTCACAACGTTACAGAAGGACATAATTTTGATTTTGATTTCGTTGTAGTGTTAGATATAGAACCGAATTTTAAAGAACGTTTGATTTTGGAAATGATATTCATCAATGCTTACAATAATAACGTAAATTTTAAAAGTGACACCTATAATTTAAGCAATATGTCCCGGGTGACCCAATAAGACTGTTCCTCGGCCATATCTCGGGAACCGTTCGTCGTATGACTTTGGTGTAAAAAAAAAAATTTGGTAAATCGGCCATGAAGAATCGCACGGAAATATTTTAAGTTTGGAAAATGACCACCAGAGAGCGTAACTGCCATCTTAAATTTTTAAATTGCATTTTCTATAAATTTCGCATAATAAACAAAATTTTTTCACATTTGTAAAGAGAACCAGTTTATCTATCATTTTCGTAAAAACAAAAGTTCAGTTATTTCAAAAACAAAGATGGCGGGGGGTGTTCAATTGTTTTTGCAATAACCTGCTTTAACTTCTTAACGGTTTGACCGATTTTAACAAATTTTGTATCGTTGAAAAGAGCATTCCTTAAGCAATAAGAATCAACCAAAATATAGTTAATTTAGTTAAATTCTTTTCCCCCAAGGAGCTAGTTTTGACACCATGACCCAAATTAAAAAAAAATGTATTTATGTTAATGCTAGTCACGTTTTTGGTATAAGCTTCTTTTTGTACGTCATTTATAGAATTGTTTTTGTTGTAACTGTTAAAAAATAGCATTTCAGTATTGTATAAACATATGAGGATTGTAATAACCTGAATAAAAAAATTACAGATGTCTTTATAAAGACCGACCTTCGTCGGTCGAAACGTCGGCAGGGACAAAGTGTTTTTTCATTCCAACATCGCCGTTTTCAACTCCCATTAAGAAAACCCAATTTTGGTTGGAAAATCTATAATTAAATCATATTTATATTTGTACAGAAGTATACGTTCGATTATTTTTCTAAAATTAAAATTTTGTTAAATCATAAACAACCTTTTTATTATAAATCCAAGACTTTGGGATATTCTGAATTAAATAATAACAATTAATAGTTATTTACATTAGAGTGTGAAAGTAGATTTCCCATACTGGAGCCCTAACCTTTACACACGAAATTTGAATAATATTTTTGGCCGACGATCATCGTCAAAAAATAGAAAAAACAACAAAATTATTTTTACTGATTCTTTAGTAGGCTAAACATTTTGACATACACCACCTAATATGTGTCAATTCATTTGTTTAACTGACGTATAGATGGCGCCTTCAATATCATCATCAACAAAAAAATTAAATGCGCCCTTATTCTGTACATTATATATACATACATACATTATTTATTTTACTATTATGATCTATTAAACCATTTTCTTTGTTTATTTCTAGTATACGTTTTATAACTAATGGAAATATCGAATAAGTATCCATTGCAGTAGTACAAATTATAGTTTTAACATTGAATGTATGTTTTATAACCAAATGAAAATGTTTTAAAAAATTTGTAATGATTAATAAGTCTATTAAGTTACACTGGGTCTATTAAAATTAGTTACTTCCGTCAAAGAAATTAAAAGGAAATTGCAGGAATTACGCTTTTCCGATGTAAAATTTTGTTCGGTAATGGACATTGTAATTATTAATAATTTCGCAAACGATAACTATTTATCCACACATTTGGAATATAACGTTAATTAGAGTTTGCTAAAGTGTAAAGTGTACATTGCTGCACAGTTTTACAACAGATAACCTTTGAGCAAAAAACAGGTCATCCTTACTAATAAAAGCTAGAAAATGTACTTCTCATAGATCTCTTGAAATTACAATGTATTGTTCATTTCTATTCGAGCTCTAACGTCGAGAATGAAAGGGTCGCTGATTAAAAATTTAGTTCTAACTATAACTACAAATCTTTTTTTCTGGTACTTTAAATTGCATCCTTTCATTAAATTCTTCTTAAGCATATTCAATATAGAACCTATGTAAATAAGAAATTTAATTGATGAGTTTAAACAAAAACCTCAAATATAACAAAATAAATGTTTACACACCTGAGTAGTTTCGAAAGATTAATCTAGCCTTATAAGACAGAAACTTATTCACATTCTACAAAGATTTATGGTTTAATACCACTACACTTAAAATTATAGTACAGATAAAATAAATATTCATGAAGCTACACTGATTTATAATACCGTGTGTCCTCGGAAAAGTTGACATAGGCATTATGTTAAATTAAAAATTAAGAAATTTTGTTTTCTATCATAATTCAAACACAATATAACAACCTAGTATGTTGGATAGATAATAAAGAACAAATTGTTGTGATAATAATTACTATTCAAAGCTTATTTTACTAAAAAAAAAACAGCGGCGTGAAGTTACACTTGAATTTGAAATCAAACGTATTTGAATTTAAAAATTCAGGTGTACCCCCACAGATTTTTGTATGTTGGTCTTGTAGCCCAGTTTTTATAACCCTAGTAAAAAATTACTTCGACGTGCCGTCAGGGGGTGGCAATTTCTATTCAAGTGTAACAAAACCAGTAAAAACATTCGCAATAATGAGATTGTACCTCCGCAGATTTTTATATGTTATTCATTGTAAACTAGTTCTTATACCCTTGCCATTAAATTACTCCAAACTGCCGTTAGTGGGTGTAAATTTTTAATCTAGATGTAAAAATTCATTAAAAGCATTAAACATTCGCAATAATGAGATTGTACCCCCCTGCAGATTTTTTATATGTTGGTCCTTGTAAAGCAGCAAATTACCCAAAGTGCCGTCAGAGGGATGCAATTTCTATTCTAAGTGTAAATATTCAGTAAAAGCAATAAACATTCCCAAATGAGATTATAGCTCTGCAAATTTTTTTATACAGTGCTTTTCATTTAACATTGGCCATAGGATTTTACATGTTAATATTTCAATCCCATGTTAACACTTTTTTGGGACATCTGGTATAAACCACTTATGTTAATTATAATTAAGTGGTAAAATGTCTATTAGAAAATATTCTTATTCATTTGTATTTTAATTTAATAAAGAAAAAACAAAAAAAATATCGTCTCGAGGAGGATTCGAACCGACGAGTCTAAGGGACTTTTGTAATTTGACTTTGTTACCATAGTAACCATAGTAAAGTTGCTTTAACATATAAAAAGACAACGCATTGGATACGCCTATTCCCCACTCGTAGAACAAGGTAAAAATACAATAACAATCAGATTTTGACAAATGACACATTAGCTTCCAATGCTATAGACACGCATTTATAAATGCCATTTTGAATTGACACTCCACGTTTGTGCATTCAAAAATGCATTGTATGTGCAACGTATGTGCAACAAAACGACTCACGTAGAATAGTGATTTTGAATGTAACTAACATCCACTTGCCGTGTTTTGTTGTCTTCGACAACAAACATACAGATTGTAGTCACAGCTATGATCGGTTGCCTCCCTAAGTTCAAATGAAGTTAGCGAGATAAAAAATGCGCCAAATTTTTTCCCCCAGAGTTTAATTAACTGCAAAACGGCGGCAAATTCTCCTCTTTTAAGTGTTTCAATATCGCCATGATTAAGAAAGTTGCTTCTATAAGTTGATATCAAGTTATTTAACCTACCAAACATTTTTTAAACAAAGAGCGGCATAACTTTTTTAGTCACAACTAATTAACGACAAAACAGCAGCAAATTCTTCACTTTTTAGTTTTTCAACATCGCCATTATTAAGGAAGTTGCCTCCTTAAGTTAATATCAAGTTAACGAAACAACCAAAATTTTTTTTAAACAAAGAGCAGCATAACTTTTTTTTTACAACTAATTATCGGCAAAACAACGGCAAATTCTCCACTTTTTACTTTTCAATATCGCTATTATTAAGAAAGTTACCTCCCTAAGTTGATATCAAGTTAGCGAGACAACCAAACACTTTTTTACACAATAAGCGACAAATTTTTTTTTATACAATTAATTAATGACAAAAAAGCGGCAAATTATGGATCTGAATACGTTGTCATTTTATATAGTTGTTTTGCTAACTTGATGGACGTCTATCAACTTCTTATACCGAAATAGCAAGGTTTCGGAAAGAAGTTTTGCAAAAAATGGAATATTTTGATATTATTTATTACAGGTAGCCATAAAATGTTGACAGTTGACAAATAGTACGCTAAATATTTGTTAAAATAAACACATTATTGTTTGAAGTTTGGCACTCTTCGTTTTGTTTCCTTAGTAGAATACTTTTGGAGCATGCGTGTTTTAGAAAGTTAAGTTGTTCTAAAAGAATCAAGGCGATTACTGGCTTTTATTTTCCTGTCTGTTCAAATAAAGTTCTATTTAGTTTCAACGTTTTTTTAATTAATCTTGCAACAATATTCCTAACGAAAGTTTGGAAATAATTAAATTGGAGAGAAATTACTATTCAAACAAAGTTTTGATGACTTTGCTGATTATTCATGGACAGTGACAAAATTATAGCAAGGACATTATACAAGGTACAATCTACACACATAAAATCGTGGCCCGGTTTGTCTGTCTGTCTGTCTGTATGTATGTTCGTCTTCTTCTCCGAAACGGCTGAACCGATTTCGGAGATCGATACGTCAAATTGTTCAGGAGGTCCAGGCGCTGATCTTAGGCGGTGTCACAAGTTGACCTTACCTTTGACCTCTGACCTGGAGTAGTGACCTCACGTCTTTAATTTCAGATTTGTCTAGATTAGGCCCATTTTCAAATGGGTTTGGTTACTAGTAACATTATAAAGAAACATTTACAATAAACGTTCAAAATGACTACCGTTGGTTTCCAAACATTCAGAGATACGGAAGGCCACAAATATTTCTACAAATAACCAGGATTTTAAAATGCTTAGAAACCAAAGCTGTCATTTTGAACATTTATTGTGAATGTTTCTTTATAATGTTATTGTACCTTGAACAATGTGCTTGCTATAATTTAGTCACATTGATAAATATCTCCATAATTGTTGTAGGTGTTATGAAAATAAGTACTAGTGCAAATAGAAAAAGTTAAAAAAATTTAGGTTGCCATTTAAAATGAATGAGTTTCAGCAATTTGAAAAATTAGAAAATTAACGCTTTCATACAAAATAATTATAATTAAAAAAAAATTTTTAGACTATTTAAACACTTCTGACTTACATCTACGAATTTATAAAAACAAACTCCAGCATATACATATTATAAACGGTATTCGGACAAATTTACTCCGTAAAAATCACTCCGCTTAACACCACTTTATATACAACCTTTTTTTCACGTAAATTTGTTTTAATCAATTTTAGTTATTTTCGTGTATTGGGAGTAAACAGTGCTGGTTCGTAGGTTACGGTTATTACTATTTCTTTCTTAAAAAAATTACATACATAATAACGATTTCAAAACCAACTTTTTTCACGTAAATTTGTAATAACTGTAACCTACCTACCAATACTGTTTTCACCCGATCACATGAAAATAACTTAAATTGTTTAAAACAAATGTACGTAAAAAAAGTTTGTTTTTGAAATTGTTATGTATGTAATGTTTTTAAAGAACGAAATTATAATAACTGTAACCTACCAACCAACACTGTTTACGTAAAAAGTTTTTGAAATTGCTATTTTGTTTTGAGAATTGTAGTTCACGATCAATCCAAATTTGCAAGTGTGTAAAGTAGTTGTAGTAGTACTATATAGTAAAGCTAGCTGAGTGCGCAAATGGTAGAACGAGACAAACAGCTTTATTATTCCTGAATGCTGTTGGCTATAAATTGTACATGCGCCGTGTTTTATCCGAATTATGATCAGTTGTAACGGAAAATCAAACCTATCTTGAGCATACAATTCCTAATCATAGCTTTCATAATCAAAAGCACGATGTAGTATGTAGAACACGGTTTTCTATTATTTAAAAACTATGAATAGTCTGTACTACCTACTCAAAAAAAAAAGTTCATTTACGCATTTTTTATATACCTAAATAACAAATAGAAAAATTTCTCTTCGTGAATATCCCAAACAGTTGTATACAGTAGAAACCATGTATGGTACACATGTAAGTCTTTAACAGTTACATAAAAAAATGCAGGATCCTATATGCTAACTTTTCTATTAAGCAAATTTTGGTACAAGTTTAAATAAACCAAGAGTATTAACTAACGCAAAGTAAAGTTCAATCAAAACTATTTAATAAAGTTATTAGCACCCCTACTCAAATAGATTATAAAAAATCTCTCACATTTTAAGAACTAATCGCCCCAACTTACCCCTTTAAATAACTTTAATTGAACCTTGCTTACCAACAAGTTAATACATTTCGTACACTTAGAACTTTTACCAAATTTGATTTTCCTATAAAAAAATTACTGAAATATTAATTTTGATTTTGAAATTTAAAACTCCAGAAGGCCTATAACTTTTCAAAAGTGCAACTTAATATAAAAGTAAGTTTAGATAATTCGCCATACTTCAGGGTTCCTAATTTGTGTCGGTTCTTTTGTAAAATACCCTGTATGGACTACCATTCAAGGAAATCACTATGGTAAATACTTTGGACAGGTTATACTGTAAATATGCAGATGTTCTTAAAAACAAGTTCTCATTGTAGTAAGCCATGGCTCTTCAGATTTTAAAAAATTATAAAATTATAAATTTTATTAAGGTTTCATTTAAAAATTGGTAGAGTGCAACTGATCTATTCGCTTAAATTTTGTAAGCAAGTTAAACTTCTTTGCCGTGCACTTCCTTAAAATTTGATTTTTGTAGGTAGGTCTTAGGTTGTTATAACATAAATTTAATTTTTTTTTACTTATATTGTTCAGGTGATCTATTGTATTCATGTTATTATTAATTTTTTCCAAACATTGATTAATCTGCCTCTTAACACTCTTTTAAAGATGGAGGTAAAAATATAACATAGAATCGTTTCCCTTGCGGAGTTTAATCAGGTTACTATAGAAAACTCTTATTAACCTTTTTTTCTATTACCTGCAACATTGATAAAGCCATCGCATGAGGGCAAAACGTGTGGAATTTCAACTAAAGAGTGGCTGTTTCATCCTACCTTAAATCCTGGAGGGAGTTCTACCAGACAAAGCTATCGATTACTCGTTATAAACTTTATTTTAATAAAAAAATTACTGGGTTCATTTACGAAAGACTGTCAATATTCTAGCCCCCTTCTACTATAAACTTTAAAACGAGTTGACAAATATCTCTATTTTCTATTTGAAGTAAATTACCATTAATTAATAGTAAACGGATAAGTTAGATAATTGTCATGTACAAGTGTTATCGCAGTATCAAATTTCTCTAAGAAAATAAATGCTGTTGCAACGCAAAACTGAAATATATTGTTTATAAAACAATAAATAAAAATAGGGAGTCGTAAAGTCAATTTTTAACAATAAACTTAAAATGGTGAACAGACAGTATTGTTAGACTATTATATGCATCTTTCACAAACTTCAGAAAGTTAAGCGCTGATTTTGCTATTTAAAGCATTTTCCACGCTGTATTCACAACAAACCAGTTCCACATCCAAGCATTACACTAAAATAATAACTATTATACATTTCTTTGCAAAGTATTAATAATCTTTATGCACGAATGTACATACTATAAATTGACATTTATACACGAATTTCTTTGTCATAAACGTCATTTTATAGCCCATGCAACTCTTACATTCCAATGGGCTAATAATGAAACGTCAAACAACAAAATATCTAATTGAAATTAATTTAAACACTCGCAGAATCAAAAAGAAATGTATTAGATGTAAAAATTGTACTTTATTGAAAAATTAAATTATACAATTAGAACAATTGTCCATCTTTATATTTCAAAATACTCGACTGCAATTACACACTGGATTGGAATTGTTGCGGTTTCTACATGATCGGATGTAGCTGCTAATAGAATATTAGTAGACGATGAATTGTCCTTCGCAGTCAATACTTTCTCAGCAACCTAATTTTATTTGATACATAATCTTCTGTATACTGTTTCGCCTCCTAATTGGTTGATCCCAGTCATTCCTTCTCTGGCGTTTGCCAATATCGTCGCCGAGGAGCGATGAAATGAGTGTCCTATATATAGTTCCGGGTTCGGCGATTTAAGATAAATTGCAATCTTTTTCGGAACTTCACCAAAAATATTTTTGCCGATCACTTTAATAAACAGCGAGTATCCATATTCATAGGACGTAAACTTGGCGATCTAAGGTTGTCGACTGCACTAAACATTCTGTTCTTTTTGGTTTTAGTATCTCGTAAAGTGGTCATGTAATGAAAATTTCGGGACCTGGATATCATCAACTTCTAGCTGAATAAGTTCTTGTTTCCGGCATGCTCCAGCTATCCCAAATATTAAAGCTACCTGTTCCAAGAAATCTTGGTTAAACACTTGTATATTAAAATAAACTTAATGAAATTTAGTTTTTCCTTTTAGGAGGGCATTAAATAACAGTATTAATTGTGATAGGTCTGATGAAGTGTCCACAACTAGGACACTAAACGTAGCCAAAATTATGTCATAAATACTGGTTACTGGAAGAAGTAAATTTCATTAAGTCAATTAAATAGAGGATGATTTAACTAATACGTTACGTGTATTAAAATAAATTCATTTACCTTATTAATTAAAAATATTTCATCTGGAGCTTGGTATATACAGGCTTCTATCTCTTCTCTCTCAAAACTTTAAACTTTTTGGGCTCCAATTCATCGGATTTTCTCTTTAACAGTCCAAGTAACAGCTTATATATGGTGTTGTGGTTGGCTTCGATAGTAAGACCACAACAAAGAAGGTTTTCTTTCTTTCGATAAATACAAAAAATAAGCCAGAAGACTCTTTTCACAGTAGCAGTTTGCGATAGAATCCTTCCTTATAACGCACCATTTATAAGTTTATTCATACACTCCTTTAGATTTTTCGGGAACTAAACTAATGTTTTTGCTTTTGCCGCAGCTTTCATAGACTCCGTTCATTTTCTTTATTCGAAAGACCGCACAATTAGTGCCGACGCCTCAGGATCAAAACCACGTCTCAAAGCTTCATTACACCCTTAATACATAAATAACTATGTCTTACAAACTATCTAACAATATACATGGTGCAGCATTACAAAGGTCATGTCTAAAAGTGATTTTAACAAAAAAAAACAGTCTTGAATTTGATCTACTAAACAAAAAAAGTTCAAGATTCAATTACAGTGGTTTAATCTTCTATAAACTTAACAACAACTTCAAAATTAAATGTTTTGAGTATTAATTTTACATCAAACCGATTACTATTGCAATATTTTGTATTTACATTCATATTTCTACAAAATACACAAAAAAACCAAATTATATTTTTTTAAATTTCTTTCAGAATAAAATTTCTTCCGAAAACCATATGATTATTAGCTTTCACACAATCACTTCCAATTGTTTGTTTTTTAAGTTCAACAACTACAGATTTTATTGTAACAATTTTTTTATTTTTTTTTAGATTGTTGAAATCTATAATTTATGTTAACACATTCATTTGTGTAAAAAAACTGTAAACGTAAACTCATCACTTTTACGAATAAATGTAAACATCCTATATGCGAACAAAAATTCAGTGACACAGTAACATACATTCAATTTTTAAATTATTGTTGTCTTATAATATTAAAGTTTCAATTCACCCTAATTGCTATGACCCAAATTACACTGATTCTTTTCCAAGACGTGGAATTCTTGTGTCAACCTTCAAACACCTCCTTCATATTTTAAAGTTATTTCGTTTTCAGTGAATACGTTTCTTAATCTAAATTAATTATGACTTCAATTTTTAACTTTTTTATGTAATAATTTATTTTCTCCTGATGAAGCCAATATCTCATTGACAATAAAAAATTTTACTAATTACCAAATTGTCTCGGTCTAATCCCAAAAAAACTTACCTGCTCTCATTAAGACCAAATTCTCGCTTTAAACTTGTTACGTGGGAGTAATTATTGAATTCGAAAAACATATGTTTTTGATGTACATACTTAGTTTAAACATACGCTTAACATTTTTACATAAACATGGAATACGTTAAGTCATGAATGCAATAAACAAGTGGTTTAATAAATAAACACCGACAATATGACAGCGTAATATTTTAAAGCTGTTAAAACACGAACCATACAAAAATGTTTAATCAGAGAAGTTGACCTAAATAATGGCACACAAAGAAAAATGAAAAAAGATTTGCTGTTAAAATGGGTTCACTTTATTCCATATCGTAGCAGAAAAATCGAATTAGAATTTTATTATGAAAAATCTCTTAAAGGTTAGGTAAGCATATTGGTCAAACGATGAATCGCATTATAGTCTGCCCTAAACTTTCGCAAACAAGAATCGATTCGATTTAGAGGGGAAAGTTCGAAAAACTTCGGACATAATGATGTTTCCTTACTACTTCTTTTAAAATTGCAAAACTTTCAAATAGCTCTTGTGTTTATTTGAAACAAAACATAAAGCTATTCGCTGAATCATTAAGTACTTGGCACAGAATAATTCATATTCCAATTATGTTTATTTTAAGTCTTAACAAAATTTAAGGACAAAAACGTTTCTTGAGAATAATTGATTTAACAATAACATGTTACGCCGTATTGGAAAATTAAGTGGAGTTTTTAGATACATTTAGTAATTGATTCTAAAATTCGTAAAGATACGCAAGCCTTAATATTTTTTCGTAACTACAGGCCGTATTAATAAACAATTCTTTACTTATACTTCACTTAGACTTGATAAAGTTAGCTCTCCCACTTGAAAGTAAGAAATCTTGAAAATGGTATTAATAATTAAGTGTAAGTGGACCCTAAGACAAGTAATCTTTAAGTAAAAACGTCATTGACACGTCATAATTTTCAAGTGTAGAATCAGATGAAGCACGAATATAATTCATAATCGTTTTCAAACGTGTTCAAAACAAAAGCAGTTCTAATAAATAAAATTTATGTGTGTTTCTTTTAATAAATTCGTGTTCACTAGTATAGTAAAATGAAAAAAATTACGTATTGTACTAGGTCATGTAGCTTACAATAGAGGTTACTGTTTGAGGTCCGTCTACCATAAACATAAACAGTATAGGGTATAAATAAATTATGATTTTGTGGAATTGAAAACCCCGCTTGTTCTTATTAGAACTGAGAAAAAATGTTTAAAGCAACACCCTTATTTTTACAAGCACCATTTACGTTTTGTTTGCTGCAGTGTGTGCGTGTTAACGTAAAAGAAATTCAATTAATTGAAGCGACTTAAGTAAGTAGTAATTGAATTTATCGGTGTTCGACATACCTATCGTTTACTTTTGCACATTCACTAATAAAGTATTTTTAATCTGTGTATTTCTTCATTTAGAATGTCTGATAAAAGAAAATTATTCAGTCCTGAAGAGAAGTTAACATTGCAAGAGCTTGTTCTAAAATACAAACATATTTTAGAAAACAAGAAAAGCGATGTTGTTACAGTTTTAAAGAAAAACAAACATGGAAAGCATTGACATTGGAATTTAATAGTCTACCTCACGTAACTCAGGTATGTGGCCACGAATATCGCTATTTTTATAACTACAAACCGTTTCTTATCTAACAGAGAAATGAAAATAGTTTAAAGAAATGCTGGGAAAACATGAAAACTTTAAAAAGAAACAAATCGCAACGGAAAAATAGAGCGAATGAAAACTGGGGAGGAGGGTATGAAACCACCAACAGAAGAGCCAAATCCAGAACTAGAAATATTAATGGACGACAACGTGAATGTCGAAATAAGAGATTCGGTGGACTCTGACTCTTTATTTGAAACATCGTCTACTCATACCGAAGAACATACACAACCACGTCCGTCTAGTTCAAAGTGCACAAGCATCGCACCTGAAGACGAAGAGATGGAAACCGTTGGTACTTTTTACGGTGTCGGAGGATGGCACATTACAAGAGGAAGTGCCTCAAATTAAAGGTAAATCTGAATTATAATGCATATTTATAGTTATAACTAATGCAAAACATTTTTAGATACTACGTCCAGAACAAAATCAACAAAACACATTCACATACCACATCTAGGCATCAGGCAATAGAAACAGAGCTCAATATCCGCGTAAATAAAGTTAAAAGGATGCAAGAAATGGAAGAAGAATTGCATGCCCGACGCATGCAAATGGAAGAAGAAATGCACGCATACCGAATGAAATCGGAAAATGAAATGCATGTTCGGCGTATGGAGCGTGAGGAAGAACTTCACAGAATTCATGTAAGACAGCAGGAATTTCTTGCTGAAAAATTAAAAGCCGAAATGGAAAAGGCTAAAGCCGACATGAAATTTTAATATGTACATATGTTTATTTACTTCAGTTTTCTGTAAATTAACTCGATTATTTATTAGGCTTTACGATTTTTTAAAATGACGCATCTCGAGAATGATAAAATTTGAAGTCCCGCAATTTAAACTCATTCAATCTTCCTATTTTCTTTATTAGTAAAATCTGCACATATTCTAAAACTAATAAATATTTTGATTTAATACCTTATCATTATTTTATGTCTCGCATTTACTTAGTGTAATAATGTAAAAAGGCTTATGATTTTTTCGTTTTTATTCAAATTTTATTTAAATTTTTCAATCTGTAGTAAATAAGCGGTATTATTTAAGACGATTTTATTTTTGTATTCAAGTAAAGTGTATTTCTGAGTACATAAACACAAAGTAACAATTTATTCTATTATTTAATTTTAATATCTACTCATTAATTATTTGGCTATATTTTATTTATATATTATTCTTAATACATAATTCGCACTGTAAGAGTTAATTTCATTGGAAATGACGTTGAATAAATTCATTGCGGATTAAATTTCCTCTCACTCCTACATATCCCACTGGCTGAGGAATTTGTTGTGGCAAAGCTACATTATCAAACCTTTCAAGGTTATCTTGCCTCGTCATATTGTGCAAAAACAGAGGTGGCTACAATAATTCTTTGGGTGGTTTGCAATTTGGTGGCCATTTTCCTAGTTAAGCAGGGAAATTTCCGTTTCCACACTCCTAGGGTTCGTTCCACAACGTTTCTGGTAATTATTTGCGCTCTGTTATACCTATTTTCTGCAGGCGTATTTGGTTGAAGAATTGGAGTGTATAAATATCTACGTTGAGGGTAACCAGAATCCCCTAGAAGGAGTCCTTGTAAATCACCATTTTCAAACCTCATCTTTAGGGCACTGTTGTCAAAAATCCTCGAGTCATGAGATGATCCAGGCCACCTACAGACAATATCACAGATTTCTAAATTTGGTCCTGCTACAATTTGCACATTTAAAGAAAACCAAGATTTTCTATTCCTGTAAATTTCGGCATTTTGACCGCCTGGGCTTAGAATGGGAATATGTGTTCCGTCAATTACACCAACAACACCAGGAAATCCTGCTAGTGCAAAAAATTGGTTTTGTGTTCTGCGCAATGCTTCTTGTCTTCTTGGCAAATATACCCAGTTTCTTAAATGCCGACAGAGTATCATTGAAATTTCTTTTTACGAATAAAGAAACCGTCGCTTGATTGACTCCATATAAATCAGCGCACACAATCTACACAAAAATAAAACGTTTATACATAGTTTCGCTCGTGAAATGTCCTTACTTGAAAACTTCCTGTAACATAATATCTTAAAACAATCAAAATTTTATAATAGGTGGTAAAGGAGCACCTCGATTGGTACGCCGTGGATTATAGTTTAAAATCTGAGGCATTATTATGTCACGTATCGTTTCTTTTATTTATGTGATATTTTTTGACAAAATCCGTGTCGTTTAATAATTCTAGAGGATTCTGATGGTCCCGCAATATTATTCTTGGAATACAAGGATACGGATCATCTTCGATATAATTTATAAATTCATTAAAATCTCTTTGTAATAAATCCATCGTTAACTACAGGAAAAGAATTGTAAGTACTTATGGGGAATTAACTAGTAGCAATATTACTTACCAAAAATGAACAATATCAAAATTTAAAGCATACGATCAATCTCAAGTCGCGTTAAAGTAGGTGTGTACCTTACTTGAAATCAACACTCACAAACGGTCACGAAAGATTTCTTTAACTTTACTTAAGTTGAAGTGGGGTCTATTAATACCAATAATTGATGACGTCACTTATACTTGAGAATTTCTTAAATTTTACTCAAGATTTACTTAAGTAAGATTTATTAATACCAAACATGTCTTGAAGTAAAAGGTAAGGGATCACTTACACTCAAGTGACGTTTATTAATATGGGCCTACATCTCTTACAAGCAACGAATGCCCCTTTCACCCCCGGCCACCAAACTGTTCATTGGGAAAGTGCTGCTGCGAACGGTTTAATATTGTAACATTGATTCTGTTACTGCTTCGCATACATGCAACATCGGTCTCTACCTACGAGAATGATTCAAGAATCAAACTCGGCGGTTTCCAAAGACGTTCGTTCGTTCGCAACATAAATAACTTGCACGTGCACAATAAAAATGTGCACTCATGTAATTTAGCTTGCTACGAATTTATCCTAGTGTATCATAATAGTTGGATTTGCGAATTGTTTTTAAATTTTGTTTCAAACTTCAATAAAACCATTTTTCGAAAATAGGATTTTAACAAGACGGCCAAGTTAAGGTCAATCGGTTAAATACACTCAATAAATTATTAAAAATTGTTAAAAATCGCTAATTTTTGAATTTAAAAGATTTTCCTAAAGCCAAATTTACTTGGATTGAACTTAAACTAAATCAAGATAAAATTTTTAATTTCCGGTGTTTAGCGGAAAATTAAACATATAGCATTAATTCCAGTTTTTCCGATTCGCTTTAAGAGTAGGGTATATTTTTAATTTAATTAACAAATTCATAGTAAATGTCTTATGTTCAATACAAACTTGAAAAAATTGTTTGCTTTCTGATTTTAAACATGTAAAAATATTTTTAACGATACCTTTTGTACATTGATGAATAGCGAACGACGAATTAAATACTTTTGATAAGTGAGATACAAAATGTATAAACGAATCTGATAATCTTTTAAAAACTAAATCTGTTCGGCTTCATAATCTTTACACATTAAATAAAGTTCATTTTCAGAAAATAAATATCCCTCGCACTTAATTATTTTTTCCAGCTAAATAAACTATGCTACAAGATTCTAAAGCGTCTATCTGTAACAAACGGAAAACACCCAAAAACTGCACAAAAAAATTGTTTTCTCTTTGTTATAGTTAGCACGTGCATAATAAAAAATAATAATGTGCACTCAACTCAATTTATTCCAGTGCGTTCTAATAGTTGGATTTGCGAATTGTTTTTAAATTTTGTTTCAAACTTCAATAAAACAATTTAATTTGTAAGAAATAAAATTTATTTGCATCAATACAAGTTATGATAAAAAAATCATTTTTATGTATTTCCATATAATTGTGGTTATTATTTACATAAACAATTTATTCGCTTCGGACTCAGTTGGAAAAGATGCATCTGCTGAGTTTTTTTTAATCGAGAAGGACGTCCTCGGTTGTAATTTGCTTAGATGCGCAAGTTGATTCTAAGAAGAAAAAAATAACATAAATTCACTGATAAAAGATATGCTGAGTCAATTATATTTAATTTTGAATATTCTTTTCAAAATTAATTACACACAAAACTTTTAGTTTAGCTTCTAATGACAAGTTTTTATGTTCAATAACAAATAACAAAAAGTTGTTAAAGGACTTTTCAATTTTCCTTAGAAACCCTTTCGATCGCTACTCAGGGTGATCTGCTTTCGATGGATTTTAAAAATAAAATTTAATGTTGTAATACTTTATAAGACAAATTGAATTAAATTTGAAAAAAAATCAAAATTTGATTAGGTAAGGTCATGCTTGAGGTCAAAGGTCAAATATATATTCGTAAATATCTCATAAAGTATTCCATGTACACAGTCGTGTAATACATCAATCAAAAGGGACTTAATTGCAAACCAATTTCAAAAATGCATTTAAAAATATTTTAACATTTTGGGTTCAAAAGTTATTTCACTTTCAAAATCTTTTGAATATATCGACTTTTTTGTTTCACAACGTATACTAACGTGCAATATATCAACCAAAAACATATGGAAAGCCAATTCCAAAACTATTTTCAAAACTGTTTTACTAGATTGAGTTCAAAAGTTATTGCACTTTAAAAGTGTTTTTGAAGATTTCGACTTTTTTTGTTTATCAACTTGCATTGCCCAGATATCAATCAAAATCTGATTGAAAAACAATTCCAAAACTACGTTCAAAAATGAGGTGGCATTACGGGTTCAAAAGTTATTGCAATTTTAAGTTTTTATCAAGCTTAAGATAGTGTAATGTAATGTAACTCTAGTATTTATGTGTTCTACTCAAACGTAGAATTTTTTGTTCTACGCAGTTCTGGTCTCTCTCATTTCTAGTCAACGTTAGTCTTTCTCTTTTCTAGTCAACTCTAGTCTATTTCTTCTCTAGTCAACTCTAGTTTTTCTCTTTTTTAGTGAACTCTAGTTATTCTCTTTTCTAGTCAACTCTAGTCTTTTTGTTTTTTAGCCAACTCTAGTGTATCTCTTTTCTAGTCAACTTTAGTCTTTTTCTAGTCAATTCTAGTCTTTTTCTTTTCTTGTCAACTCTAGTCTTTCTCTTTTCTAGTCAACACTAGCTTTTTTTTCTAGTCATCTCCAGTTTATTTCTTTTCTAGTCAACCCTAGTCTTCCTCTTTTCTAGTCAACTCTAGTCTTTTTCTTTTCTAGTCAACACTAGCTTTTTTTTTCTAGTCAACTCCAGTTTATTTCTTTTCTAGTCAACTCTAGTCTTCCGCTTTTCTAGTCAACTCTAGTATTCTTCTTTACTAGTCAACTCTAGTCTTTCTCTTTTGTAGTCAACTCTAATCTTTCTCTTTTCTTGTCATACTGAGCACCCACTGCAAAAGCACCTCAAGAGGATTTACCAACCTAATTTAGGGATACGGCATTCAAGCAAATCAGATGTTTGTTATTATTTAATGAAAATAAGGTTGCAAGCGCATTAAGGTGTTTAAAAATAAAGATGCAAAAATAAAAAAAAGAAAAAGACTGGAGTTGACTAGAAAAGGAAAAGAAAAACTAAGAACAGACAAAGAACAAAAAAGACTAGAGTTGATAAAAAACTTAAAAATGCAATAACCCGTAATGCCACCTCATTTTTTAGAGCAGTTTTGAACCTGTCTTTCAATCAGCTTTTGATTGCTATATTACTGGGCAATGCAAGTTGATAAACAAAAAAGTCGAAATCTTCAAAAAAACTTTTAAAGTGCAATAACTATTGAACCCAATCTAGTAAAACAGTTTTGGAATTGGCTTTCCACACGCTTTTGATTGATATATTGCACGTTAGTATAGATTATGAAACAAAAAGGTCAATATTTTCAAAAAAATTTAAAACTAAAATAACTTTTGAACCCAAAATGTTAAAATATTTTTAAATGCATTTTTGAAATTGGCTAGCAATTCCCTTTTCATTGATATATTACACAACTGTGTACATAGAATACTTTTTGAGATATTTACGAATATATGTTTAACCTTTGACCTCAAACATGACCTTACTTAATCAAATTTTGAAATTTTTTCAAATTTAATTTAATAACTTGTCTTATAAAGTACTAAAAAGAATTATAGGTTTGTATTTAAAATAAGAAAGTTGATAGCAATTTTTGGCACACCCTGTATAGCCGAAGGTCTAAAACTGTTTTAGGTAGAACAAAAATGATCGATTATGGCCGCGTACTAAATTTCAAGTATCTGATTTATCTGCAAGTTAAAAGACTTTTAATGCATGCTCTACGCAAATCACCCGTTATACGTACGCTACATGAATGCATAAGCATAATTTTTATCTCATCAGTTTGGAATTAAAAGAAAACCCTAACGGGTAAATAAAAATATTGGTAATTGCTTACCTTCTTCTAGAATTTTACAAGCACTGATTTTACACTTAATAATTTACGTTTATTGTTTATAATAGTTTCGGAGGGTAAAAAAAGTTTTTCACATACTAACTTATTTCCTAAAGTGTCAATATCCGCAACCCCAATACAAATTTTTCCACAATTTTTTTTGGTAGTCCTTTGTAGGTTTCACATTTTTTGTAAGAAATTTAAAAAACAAACGTATGTCCACGGCGTCTACGCTGTTCTTTTTATTATTTGTGCAACTGACGTATTCATAATTACTAATTGTCACAAAAATTACAGTAACTAATTTTATAATCAATGCAGTATCTTGTAACAATGAAGTAACTTCGAACCTCAAACCACTTTCATATTCATATTCAAGATACACGCATTGAGACAGGTACGGTGGAACTGACATAAAAAAATGGAGGGGAAAACTGAGAATCTCGTCGCAATTGGGCGGTAGAGCCATCTATTTTTCATCGTACTTTTGTGTCACATTTCGTCCATATAGGTTGCGCATCTTTACGAATTTTATAATCAATGATTTAGTTAATAAATATTTGTATAACTAATCCATAAATTAATTACCACACAACTCTTGAGAAAAAGATGAATTAAATATTTCACAAGTTTTTTATATAGTAATTGCATACCATAACCCACAAGTTAGAACAAGTTACCACTACGTATTTACCTAAGAAAAATCGTTTACGCATAAGTGATTCACTGTCAATATTGTAAGTTGTATTCACACTGGCTAATAGTTATATTGCTAGTTTTAAATGCAAAGTACATACAGAGATAACAAATTACATAGAAGAAAGATTTACCGTTGAGTGTTTTTGTGAATTTTTTCTACTTTTGACATATAAAATGACATTTTCCATAATCAAAGTAGTGTCAAATTTTTCCTCACTTGTCAGACTGTTTTGACATTCTTTCTAAAAATGGTGTTACGGTTCAAAATTTTCAAACTGAACGTAGGTCGTAAGCCGTGTTAAAAACGTAGGGCGTACTTTGCGGGTTACGACGGAAATCTAATCTACCGCGCTACAGCGAATTTTCCTATTGGTGAACGATAATCACAAGCTAAACGACGAGTCGACATCTTGGCACTTTCATTTCATTTCCTTTTGGGTGGTTAACGGTAGCTCATGAAGCAAGTAAAATACAAGTGAAATTTCAACGTGGCTTCAATAATTGCACCATAATTGAGTGCGGAAAAATAAATCCAATCAATTTACACCGTAAGTGGGTCTCTTTTACTATTTTTTTGGTTACTTTCGAGGTTGTATTAATGGTTAATTGCAACGTTTGCTCTAGCACGTGTGTTAACATCACACTTTCACCTTATCTTACACCTGGAAAACTACTGTGGATGCTAGAATGGCTATTTAGGAACCTCTCGCTACCTAACTGATCGAGTACCTCGCTTTCGCCTACACTTAGGCCGACTACAGTTGGTAAACGCTGAAAGCCGTCCGACTTGTTTATGCTGCATATCTATTACTTTGCAGGACCCTATTTGTCATCTGCTTTTCAATTTGAACCTCCCTAAGGAAAATTCTGGAATTAACTACGTTCGAACGCTGTCCAATACTCCAATACGGCCGCTAGCAAGAACCTTTTGGGTTGACGAGACCTGTTTATCGTGTTACTTCCGAGTTTAAGTTACTATTAAGGCACCGTTATGTAAGTGACGTGTACGTCAAGTTTTCGTACGAACCAATCTTAAATTAATGCGCTCTCTTTAAATTTGGGGATGTAACTATAAAACTTATCTGAATTTGATACATTAATTACGAGCTTTAATTAAACCGTTGTTGGTAACGCCCGTAAAACTTTATGCGACAGTCTCGTTTAATTCGTACCTATACTCCTAGTATTTTTAAGTCATTATTAGCTATATCTAAATTGTCTATGTGTTCCCTTGATATTGTGTTCGTTATTAATGTGTTAGATCTTTTAGTAAAACCAAGTTGTACTCCTGTTGGTCGGTTTTATTTCTGTCCATTACTCAGCAGGTGGCGCCACGTTACGCAACAGTTTATTTCTTTTCAGATTCCTTAAGGGCCCCCCAAATCTACCAACGAAGCCGGACACTGTTCCGATAACACTTATAAATTCGGGATCTTCCATGAATTTAGTGCGTTAATTCGAGCTCAATAGTATTACTCTTTTTATCTAGGTTGTACCGCTAGAGCCGTCTATTCTTTTATGTATTTGTAAGCTAAAACCGTTACAAAGGTAACCATTGTAACATCGGTGACACTCGATTAGAATTTGAATTCGAAATAAGTTTAATTCCTTTTTTTTAAATTAGAAAAAATACAATGTTAAGGTGCCCGTGCCCATACACGTTTAATCGGCCTGCCAGTTCAATTCAGATAATTTCCGGACGTTTTAACTGACGTCAATACATCGTTCAGTCCGTGATCGACAGGCATAGTGTAAAAACAGAGTGCGAATTAAATATTAATAATAATGTCTGAAGAACAATGTGCATTATTTGTGGTCATATTGTCACAAAAGACAATAAAAACAGGAAAAGAGTGTAGGCAAAAAAATGGTTTGCATACGCTGCATTTATGACACTTATGTTTATGGTAAAATTATATAAAATCGATTAGAAAAGTGGGTTGAATTGGAATTGTTTACTTGTAATTCTATTTGATGTTTTCAGCAAGCCGAAAATTTTGCCGTCCGTCCACGATCGTCCGAATTACCACAAAACACGTTCAGTTTTACAAAACTGACGGCAGCGTGTTTTGTTGGAAAACGGACATACGTTAACTGCAGGTAGGGGGTATCTAGTTGATTCTAAAATACCCTCATTTGATTGATCTGGCGCTTTTTATAACTAAGATACAAGGTGTTTTATGTATTTTGTCCAAGATTTAATGGCTTATAACTTACGATCCGCCCTGTATAGTTTTTTTAATATTTGGGTTCCACATTTTTCATATATGCGCACACCATAAAATATTCGTGAAAATCCTGGTCCGGCTTCACAAAATATTTACAAATTTGATCACCAAACGTAACAAACGTGTAAGAAAACGTAAAACACCCTATATAAAAAATGACGTAACCTATTAACATAACGATAAAATAAACTTTAACAATTAACCTACTTATAAAAAAAACAGAACTAAGAAGAAACTAAATTACTAAACACTACAACAAATGTTCAAAATGACCTCTATTTTGTTCAACGTATTTCTCCGCTCTTTTATAATATGGCTGACAGACTAATAACTTCAGGGTTATTTCAAAATTCTTCAACTCTTTCTTTTAATATTGCTCTCTGCTGTTTATCTCTACTGCACAAACTTTAGATTTGAAATATCCCCAAACGTGATAACAGACAGGATTAAAATCAGGTGCCGTTGGAGGCCATTCATGTGGACCCATTTATCTGGAAACTTGGTATTTAAAAATCTCTTTTAATTCGTCTATAAGGTGGTGAAGCACCGTCGTGATGCAAAAACATTCCACCTGTGGTTGTAGTGTTTAGTAATTTAGTTTCTTCCTAGTTTCTGTTTTTTTTAGGTTAATTGTTAAATTTCATTTTATAGTTATGTTAATAGGTTATGTCAATTTTTATACAGGGTGTTTCACGTTTTCTTAAAGTGTTTGTTACGTTTAATCCCTAATACGGCTCTGCAATAATCACATTCGTAGTAAGCTAAAATATATTAATTAACGCTTATCTCACAATATTTAGTGTTTAGGATCAGAATATTGTCATTAAAATAAAATAAAATGTAGATAATCCCATGAATTTCATTTTGATTACTGAAAATTTTAATAAATAAACACTCGCGTATTATCGTGCATTAATAAAAAATTTGGACCGATATAAGGCGGGAATGGTACCTACAATATGGTCTTCGAGAATGTCAGTTATGTACCGATTATAATTAAGACTTCCATTATTTAGTACTACTAACTCCGTGCGAGCCGTGAAAGAAATGCCGCCTCATACCATTATAGAAACCCCGTCAAAAATGTCGTATTCTGAATGTTACATTGAGCTATTTTTCATTTAGACGTATGTAGACACGAACACGTGGATCACAATTATAAAGGCAAAATCTTGATTCGTCTGTAAAGAGAACTTGTCGCCTATCGTCCTCCAACTAATTTATATGATTCCTGCTAAAGTTCAGGCAAACTCTTCGATGTTCTGTGGACAAAGTTGGACTGCGCGCAGGCAAGCGACACACGAAATT
>JALBCR010002589.1:325000-390485 GCA_030710515.1 Abscondita cerata
ACTGTAAAATATTAGACATCGGTTGTGTTGGAAAATTTAATTTTAATGTAAATACATTGTTTATATTCATAAAAGTGTGATTAGCACAAAAACTACTGCACTTGGGTAAAGGAAGCCCTAGTACCATATGAAAGAGAATTATTATTTCTATAAGATGAGCCAACAAAAAACAGAGTGTTGTATTTGAGATAAGCAAGATACTCTAATTTGAATGTATTCATAATGGCACTTAAATTTTTGAACACTCTGTGAAGTATTCCGAAATTTTTACTCAAGTGGTTAATGAAGTGAAGTGTTATTAGTTGAAAACAATGAGTTTTTTCTTCAATTTTATCTTGTAACGGAGAATAATAATAATAATATACTGACCCTTATTTTTTCCATAAAAATTGAAATCGTTGTCAAATACAGGGTAAAAAACATAACTTTGACGCCTCACTCGTTTTTGAAAAACCACCCTATAGATTTAAAAATATTTTCAGTTTGTAGCCCTTATTAAACTAAACTACATGATGTTCCGTTCGAATAAATTTGAAATAAAAAATACGTGAATGTGAAACTCAGCGCCGTTAGTGGTGGGACACCCTGTATAAACAATTTGTCGAATACAGCTCACAGATAAAAA
Organism: Abscondita cerata; assembly: GCA_030710515.1. Classification (NCBI taxonomy): domain Eukaryota; kingdom Metazoa; phylum Arthropoda; class Insecta; order Coleoptera; family Lampyridae; genus Abscondita; species Abscondita cerata. The sequence continues at coordinate 325,626 of JALBCR010002589.1, forward strand.
CAAGAGCCCTGAGCGTGGCTGGTGGCGTCGTTATTTGAAAAGTACAGGCCAAGCAAAAAGCATTTTGGTGCAAATTTACATATTTGTGGTTAATTAAAATTCTTAAACTTTTGTAATAAAGTTAAATATATTTTTACTAAAGCTTTATTTATAACAAAACTCTTAACTCAGTGAGCTATTACAATTATTATGTAAAAGTGTCAAAATAAAACACTAACAATAACAACACGATTGTGTATTGTTCTACACGGTATGTACCTGCAAGCAGTGATTGGATGATTATATTACCACCACGAGTTTTTAAAACTAGTTCGCATATTTTCCGGGGTTTTGTTTTATTCTGCGCGCTGTATATTTTTTTGTACAAAAAATATAAATCATCATCATCATCAAAAATCTGGCAACATATTTGAAATGAATCCAAAATTTAAAGCATAAAACCAAAGAGCGTATAAAGCCGTAAACAGTACTTTCATATACGGGTTGAAAAAGTAGCATTAGTTTTTACTTTTACAAAACTAGTTTTCTCCACTACACGTTGAACCTTTTTCATCGTATTCAAATCAATTCTATTCCGCTCCTCGCAAGATGAATATGTAAGTGTATTGTCATAATGCAGCAGATATCTATCAGCACTACACAAATTAGGTTGCACTCAACTTACAATCGCTGAAAGACCCCGTCCTCGATCGACAAATTCATGGTCGAGTAAATTTATATAAAAGGAGAACCAAGCCATTAATTTTTAATTAATTTTTTCACACGTTTTCTTTCATGTTTCATATTTTTTCCCAATCCCTGTTTTAGTTCAGTTCTGTGTCGTGTTAGTAGAATAGATTATCCGAAAATTATCCAGTCTATGGCATACGATCCATGTCATTTTTTAAAACAGTTTAACATATTTTATCTGTAATATGCTCTGTTAAAACAAAATACTCTTAAATTAATTTGAACCTAATCACGCGGATAAGAAATGAACGATTGGAAAGCACATGTTTAAAAAAAGGTTTTTAACATTTTATGAATTTCACGAGTTTTCCAAGTGTCACCAAAAACTTAATATGATTGTTCAGTCGCTTCTTCTCCATCGTCAACAAAAGGAAATAAAGTGGCATAAAAAATCACGCCTTTAGCTAGTGGAGACTAATGCTACAATTTTTCTATCGACCTATACAAACCTAGAATGTCCAACATCCCTGTGAGTAATAAATAATTTGTACAGAAAATGTTTTCAGTTTTCAATTTGTAGTTAATCAAGTTGTATTTTCTACTTTTCATACTTGCTTGGTGGGAGCATAGCTTAGCCTAGCGGTATAAGTATAAGCGACAGTAAATTGGCCACCGTTGACGCGGTGGTTCGATTCAGTGGCGACAATAAATTTTCTCAAGCCAATTTTGCAAGGTGTGTTTCCATCGTACTTCAGAGTTGGTCTCAGTTACCATACCAACACATTTGGTAATCGTTTATCTCACTTCACTTCTCGTCTGCACAGCGTGAAGTGTAAGACCAAACAACCCTAACATATAGGAGGTGATGCTCCTACGAAGGCGCGTATAAGCTATCAAAGATACTTGCTTGCAGTAAAAATATGAAATTCTCTACTAGACTCATAAAAAGTTTATTAAACTTCAGATACCAATTTTAATGTTAGACTTAAAACTAAAGAATCGTTAAAAAGAAAAACTTATCATAAATAACGAGATCAAGAATGGCATGCTAAAAATTTTATAATATAAGCGCGAGGTTACATTTTCCATATTTGTTGTTTGTTGTTGACAAATACTCAGAAATTCAAAGAATAACATTTAGAATATAACAGTAATAAATGAATATACTTATAATCAGAAGAATTTGCCAATCATAATTTAAACGACTATTTCAGCTAAATTGAATAAACCTTCAGATAACTTCTGTTTAAAAGTAAGCCAGAATTATTTTATATAAAGTTACTACAAGCATTCATTCCCAAGAAAATAAATAACTCTGTTACAAAATTACCAGCATATTGTACACTGAATAAAAATAAATTTTTTTAGGTTTCTGATTGCGCACATTCAACTCTCGTAAACAAAAAATTCTTATCACATTTTACAATTTGCACATAAATAAATGAGTTTCGGTTTCTAGAAACGAAAACTGATGGTAATGGAAGAGAAAATTCTGCGCATACATCAACTGCAAGACGATATCAACACCGACAGAAACCCATATAATAGAAGCTGTTTTTAAATGAGAAGTATATAACAAAAAAGGCACAAGGAATGTAATTTATTGTATGTATTTTTATTTCGCGTATAATATAAACATTTTTATTTGTTTTGGTTTATTCCACGGAAAAAACGCAGTAAGTATCTTACGTTTTACTTTAGAAGAATTTACATTTTTAATTCTTTATTCATTAGTAGCTAATAGAAATTCAAAGAAAAATTACAAAAGATTTAAAATGTATTTATTCCATTTAATGAAAAAAAAAATCCTGGTTAAAGTACCAAACTTAAGGGTAAGGCAAATATATTTGTATTCTAAATTTTATAGTTACCGGCGAATCGATATTATCTTATAGCGTACGATGTGCTTAGTTTAAAATAATAGTTTATTTATACTTTTGGTCTGTAACGTAAACGTACGACCAAACCGAACATTCGGTACGTGACTTTTAATAATACATTACCAGAATAATTTGGTTTTGTTAATTCATTTTATGATAAAGATATCGCATCGACTAATTTTTTAAACCCGACTTTAGTACTTTATTAAATTTCTTTATTAATTCAATAAAATTATTTTTCATTTTGTATTACATACCTATAAATCAATAATTAATCAAGTCATCTTAATTTTCTTTTTAATTTAAATTTTCTTTATAGAAAACCACTTTTCTGAAACTCTCCACAATTTAACTTCCAATTAAAAATTCAATTGCCTTAGAAAACTCATTTTATTACTTTCAATTGAGCTTAGTCCAATACCGTTATTAACAAAACAATTTCTAAAAATATAAATTGTGAAAGTTATATTGAATTTGTGACGGTTTCGGTTATTTAAAATTAATAGGATTTTTGAGATTTTTAGAAATTTCTTTTCAACGCTCTCAAAATTGAGAGACAGTCGATTACAGGACTTCTATAGGACATAAACAAACTTTTTTTATATAATTATTAAGAATTTCGGTTGCAACTTCTGTCTAAGGTTGTTCAATATATTTTCTAGTTAGACAAAAAACTGATGGGTAAATAAACGGCTAACTGTCAAGGCTTAAGTAAGCAAAATTTAGTTTCATGTTTTTTTATAATGGGCATTAAGTACAGTTTGTTTCAGTTTTAATACATTTTGGAGCTTTTTATAATCAGAACTAGAGGTTACTGCTAGCAGCAGGTGCATTTAAAGGGTGAACAAGTGTTAAACGGAAAACTATTTATATTACGTAAAGTCTGTAGAAATAAGTTTGATAAAGATAAATCAAACTCAGAATATTTATGACAATGTGTCCTAAAACAGATTTTTAGGTTTCATTCTAAAAGATGACGACACTAGCATAAATTAATCTATCAATTTAATTGGCAAATTTGAATTTTTTTAATTTTCCAACGCTCACCTGATGAAACAATTTATGGAAGCCCTATAGCATTTTGTGTACACATCTGCAAAAAAAGTAAACAGTGGTTTAATTAAAATTAGTGAAATCACTTTAGTGGCTCGCAAAATTTTCGAAAAGAATCACCATAGTAAAATTTGTTTTAATTAATTTTTTACAGTTTTATTTTGGCCTGGTATAATATACAGATACACCAACTAAAGTGGATTGTTTGACAATTGCCAATACAATTTGTGCATCAGCTGTAGTTTCAATCGATACTGCTGTTTTCAAGGAAAGTGGGAAACATTTAAGATGTTTTGACTAAATTACAACAGTTTACAGCCAAAAAGTTCATTTATAGATATACTAACTAAAGTAGATTGTTTTTTTATTGATTAAGTTCATAATAATTCTATTTCTATAGTTAAACAAAAGAAATTTATATTACTTTCAACTTAAATAATTATTATATTATACGTGCTTTGGTTGATTAGTTAATTTGACCATGTCCTGTTTTAATGTTTCTTTTTAAGTTTTTAAATTACTGTTGGACTACCCTGTACGTACATTAAATTTGGTTTTAATTTAAAGGCGGTCTTTATAAAGAGGTGGATAAGCATTTTTAAAAATTATCATATACATTATTAAGAGTTGTTATGTTTATGCAAAAAATAGAGAATTCAATGTTTGCTTTTTTGAAACAAATTGAATTGTAAAAATTGTCCTAAAATGTCTATAGTTTTCAATGTGCAAGTTAAAATAAAATAACATTTTTCTTGTTACTAGGAACTGTTGTTTTGTTGTTTAAACATGATTTGACTTTCGACAGTTTTTAAGAAAGGCAAAGATTGAAAAATGGCAAACAATTATTCCAATCTGAAGATGACAAAAATGCATTTGCTGTAAATGTTTCCAATGGTACACCGCGGACGTCTAGAGACTTTATCCTGTTTTTTCACAGGCAGAAAAGTATTCATCAACATTCATCATCGTCTGAATGAATTTGATGGTTTTAAATGTATTATCTTCGAAGAAAATTCTCTGACAGATCTGACTCTTAGTTGAGAAGGCTGTTTTACATTCAGCCGAAGAGAATTCAGTAAGTGAAAGGCATGTCTTGTGGCATCTAAAAATTTTTTATGAAAAAATGTTTTTCCTAACTTTTCATACAAAACCATGACATATGCTATATTTCTTTAATCTACGAAAAATAAGAAATCTAATGACAAACAAATTACATACGGCTCTCATATAAAAAAATTAAATTTGATAAATAAGCAATAAACATTATTTTAAGAAATGTATTTAAGAAGTACCTGTATAATGCGTAAGCAGATTTCAAAAATTTTTATAAATGAAAAACTTATGATCAGTTTTCGTTTTGGACCAAATGTGAAAAACGCCCTGTATCTTTTTTATTTAAAGATATAGTGGGATGCGGATTGCGGCATTAAAATTTTCTCAAAATTCAAGCTCGGCAGCCTTTAGTTACTTTTCCTGTAAATGTCGGGAAGTGGTCGAAACCCCCCCAAAGGACACTAAACTGACTCACCTGGTACAAATAGTATAAACTAAGTAATGCCAACAGATAACTGCAACGACGATCGTCGTTAAAATCAATAACTAATACGCAAAAAATTGGTACGATTTCAATATTTTCCATAAAATGGCCTAGTAAATTTTAAGACATTCATTGTTGTATTCTTATTGGGTACAAAAATTTGTAGACACTTCTACCAACAGATTTCCAACCAGGTATAAAATTTTTTAGTAGTGTCTTTAAAACTTACTAGCAATCGACATTTTAATACAAACATTGTGTTTCGTACCAGGAGCACTTTTCCAAAGAAAATATAAATTTCCATAATAATCATAACTAGGCTGAAGAAAATCCTCATACTATTACAAAGAAACAATTTTGTTTCAATATTTGGATTGGCTCCAGTAAATTTCTATAAAATAATGTGTCTTGCCGATGTTCCCCTTAAGTTACAGCAACAACATTGATACATGCATGAGGTGCGCTCATTTGGCTTTTATTTTAACATATTGCTACGAGAGTGTTGGAATAAAGCTTACCAAAAACGTTACAAAAAGTTCTTCAGGAACGCAATGACCATTTAAAAGTCTACGTAATCCAGAAAATGAAACTCAAAATACAGCAGTCTTGCAATTTTTCAAATCGCATTGATGTGGATAAAAATTTGAGAGTTTGAAGTTAGTTAGAGGTGTTTTTCCAGTTTCGCAAGTTTGTGGATATTCGAATTTCTTCTTACCGAAAAATGTAACCTTCGAGATATACTGGGAACTTTAAGTTCGTCCCAGTTTCCGTTGTTGCGGTTTTAAAACTTTTCGTACTACAAACAAATGTAAATTCCTATTTAGTGTTACACCAACATGTCAGTTTTGGCGTATATTAAAAAGAATTATCTTGGTCCGACTTATCATCTTCGTTTCTATCGTCGACCATACTACAACAACACAACAACCTCTGGTTCATCTCTGCAATAGACCACGTTCACCGTCAGCGTGTCCTCCAGATATTTGTGTTTTTATTTAATTAAATATGTGAAAAATACCGAAATGGAAAAGGGCTTTGAAACTCATGATGTAAAAAACAAGCTGTCGCCAAGGGTTTTCGTATTTACGCACATATTATTAACGCTTGAATGCGAATTATTATTAACTTTCGGTGGGTTTTTAATTACTTGATTGAACTTTTTGTGTATAAATTTAATCTATTAATTCAAGACAAGCAAGGTCAGATATTGTTTTCATCTGATTTGTTCGATTTAATTTGAATTAACGTACAATAGATATATTTAAGTTAGTTGATTTATTAAAAACAATTACTGATCACGTGATCAATTAGATTTCTTGTCTCTTAGTTCAGTAATGTTAATTACGTATATAGTTTGTTTATTTAATTAGTTTTTGTGTTTTTTTAAATGCAATATTGTAGATTTTTATTTGTAACAAGAAATTTGAATTTATTGCTGACTTAATTTTTGTGTGTTGTGTTAACTTTTAACAGATTTGTGACAGTAGTTTCTGAAGGTAAGTCAACTGGAAAGTACCCTCTGGACAAGCTTTCAGTGAATAAGGGCTAAGCTATTTAACGTCGTGAAATTATTTGGCGAACTCTCGACCTTGACGAATTAATCCATTGTTATTGACGATTTTGCAATCATTTATTCCACGAATGCAAATCATCTCGCGACTCACCGCCTACCACTCAGCTACGGTGGATCCCTATTTATGTTAGGTTTTCAATTAAAATTGTCGTTAACTTCTTTTTACATGTAAAAAATTTTTTTGAAGAAGGTTTTTTTAACTGCTTCATTTTTGATGGTAGAAAGTTCAGCCTTATACCATTTTGTAAGTTTTTTTGGATCTCAGTAGTTTTGGAGTTATTTGGAAAAGAAGGGTATTTTTCACGTTTTTACCCTTAGCTCTAATTTTTTTTCAAAATTAAAAATTTGAACTGATCAAACTTCTAGAATATATTGATAATACATCAATACAAAAAAAAGCAAAAGGGAAACATTTAATTTTAACTAAGGTGGTGTTACGTTAAAATACGACACTTTCGATACATCCAGAATAAAGGTTTCTACAGCTATTTTCCCTCCGCCCGCTGACAAATGGCCACCCTAGTTCTTCTATTAATACTCCATTTCTTGTACGGTGGCTGTCGAATGAACATCATTACTCGTCGATTTTGATGTAATTGTAATTATCTTCAGCATTGGTAAAATTCTTTTTTTCCTTTTAGGTTGTTTTCCTGTAATTTGGAGATGACACTGACTGCTTGAATATTTTTGATAGGCAGCCGTAAGTTAGATTTAACCACACCGGAATCGCATAATACAAAGGCTTTCATTTTTAGACGCAATTTTCGCCCTAATTTTCCACGTAATTTTCGACATAATTTTGAATGCAATTATTAGCTACATGTAAACCTTGGACGCAATTCCGCAATTTAAAAACAGAAATTTCTACACGACCTTATTCTGTACATTATTGGGTCAAGTATGGTGTAAAGTAAATTTTTTGAAATCAATGTATCGTATTTTATACTTAGTTTGTATTTCAAACGTTCCCAAATAACAGAAAATCAGCCACTACTTTACCACATAGTAGCCGTACTTTTACCGCATAGTGTGTAACTATCAAGTTTCAAGACAGGTATAAACAACCAAAAAATGTGCTTTACAGTTCAGGAGGCCAAAATATAATTACCATATTTAACGTTACAGTTGTTTTATTTATGAAAAGTAAATATTTCCTTCTATATTTTTTTAACTAATTTGATTGTTCTTTCTTAAAAAAAACAATCCTATTTTTTTAGTTTTTATTTAGTTTTAGTTTTGCCTGTCGGTTTCCTGTTTTACCCTCAGGATTAGTAAACGACGGTAATTCGTCACCTTACTATCTAAACAAATGGCGCTTATTAGTATTTTCTTAAAATCTAATTATTACGACCAATTTAATTTTGTATACCATTAACTTCCCTTTACCTACGACGCATCCGACAAAGTTAGCCGGTTGGATACCAAATTGATCATTTGTAATTTGACATTTTTTTTCTTTCTTTACTAACTAAATCAATAATTAAAATCTATACCTACATTTACTACTGTAAAAGTGGACATCATGCGGTTGCTGGCGGTTGTTTTTCCTAATCTTTTTGCCAAAAAAAGTATGGACAGACATTGTTTTTGCCATAACTTGCTCAATTTTTAGGTTATAGACTTTTTTCTATTTTTAAAAGAAAGGTCTGCTAAATTGTTTTAAGAAAGTTTTTCTCAAAACATAAATATCAAGTATGCTATATTTTGAGTAGCTAAAATTAAAACAAATCACATTTTGAAATAATATACCGGGTGTCTCACAAGTTTACTAATATCTCATATACTATGTAAGATAAAAATAATCTAATTAGACGATTGGATTCTACGTAAAGAAATCTACAAAATACATTTTATATCTTATCAATATGTTAAAGAATAACAGTGATGTAGGAGATAGTAAAAAACTCAAATTTCCTCTGTATCTCTTAAACCAAGAAGACTTTGAAAATGTTGTTGGTGTCATCTTTCAATTATCAAAAAAGTAGCACAGGTTTGCGAAAACCGCACCCTTCTATCTTCACTAACAACGAAGATACTCTGCAATTACAACGAAAATGGAACACACTGTACATAGTATAATGTAAGAATTTTTGCATATAATAAACCTTTCACAAACTGTCGTGAGCGTACACCTTATATTCGAATTCTGCGGCTACACCACAACCCATAACGACGCCACACGACTAAAACGCATAAAACAAAAATATAGTGAGATTAAATGTGAAGCAATTGGTTTCCTTTTGTTTTCATTTTTTCAAAATTTTATTACAATAATTTCTGTTTCCTGCGAAACCGGGATATAGTTTCCAACCCTGTTCGTAAACATAAATATTCACCTTGGCGCTAATAATTAATGCGTACGATGGCATAATTAAAAATAACAAAATTTCGTTTCAATCAATAAAATTTTTATAATTAGCATATATTATATACTTTAATTATAACATTAATTGGGGTGTAGGGGTTACACTGTAGAGGTAGCACCTTTTATAGATGTTGGTCACACCAAATGTCAGAGACTGGCCCTCACAGAGTACCCAACTCTCAATTATGGCTCCACGTGCCATACCCCGGGCAACTGTGTTGACCTGCAGGCTCAACTAAGTGAGAGTAGCAGATATGGTGAATTCTGAGAGAAGGCAACAGTTCCCTTAGTTCTGAGTTGAGGCAGCAAGAAGAATTCATGCTAAGGCTCAATACGCAGACACCTATGAGTGAAACCGAAGCGGTTCAATCGGTCATAGTACTGCGGTGCGGAAAGCAAGGAGAAACTACCACACTAACATTCTCAAGATAAACAATAATAGCATAACCAAATGAAATGACCCTAGTCCGTGGCAGACCTTTAATGGTCGGGGGAATGCAAAGAATCACCACGAGGAAGATCCACCCGCAAGTGGAAACAGATAGCGACGGCGTAAGAGTTGGAACATGGAATGTGAGGAGCATGTATATGTCAGGCAAGGCACATAATGTGATCAGAGAGATGAAAAGACTAGATGTGGGTGTAATGGAAATCAGCGAGATGAGGTGCCCGAAATCTGGTAAGGTCAAAGTAGACGACTCGACAATATACTACTCCGGGAGTGACCTACCGGCTCACCCCAATGGGGTCATCGTGAACACCAAGGTCAACAAATCGGTACAAAACTTTGTACCGTACTCAGACAGATTAGCACTGCTACAAGTTAAGACAAAACAGAAGAACATTAACATACTCCAAGTGTATGCGCCCACGGCGGACAAACCAGTCAAAGAAATACAGAAATTCTATAGCGGCATCGAAGAGTTAAGAGCAAGAATTAACAAAAGTGAAATAATAATTGTAATGGGAATTTCAACGCAAAGATCGGTAAAGGGAGATCAGAACAAATAGTGGGTAATTATGGTCTCGGAGATAGAAATGAGAGAGGAGGCAGTCTAATATAGTTCTGCCAAGAAGAAAAATGAATTATCTCTAATACATGGTTCAAGCAACCAGCACGACGACTGTATACCTGAAAGTCACCACAAGATTCGTCCAATAATATAGTACGAAACCAAATAGACTTTCTTTTAATAGACGAAAAATACAGAAATGAAATAAAGAGTGTAAAAGCATATCCGGACGCAGACGTCGATTCAGATCATAACCTACTGATTGCACGAATAAGATTTAGACTGAAGAAACTACAACGAATAAACAAAAAACGTCCAGATATGACACTACTAAAAGACCCCACCACATATGATAAAGTATATCAGACCCTCAATGAAGACCTAACAAATATTAGATCAAACATAGAAATGGAGATTGGAAACAAAGCGTGCATCAACTAAAGAATATATCAACAGCATACAAAATCAAGAAATGAAACCAGAGCCTAGATCAGACAAGAAAAAAAAGAAATGGATGAATAATGAGATACTGAGTTGATGGACGAAAGAGGAGAGAGCAAAACTTGAGACCAGGCAAAATACGGGGAGATTCGGAAAGCAATCAGGCGGACAATCAAAGCCGCCAAGGAAGAATGGATGATAAGGGAATGTGAGGAGATAGATGACTTACAGAAAAAACACGACTTTTTCAATGTTTACAAAAAGATTAAAGAAGTTACAGGCACGCAGCAAACCCGCCTAACAATAAAACTAGTGAATAGCGACAACAAACTGACAATAGATTGGACAGTAAAAGAAGAAGAATGGACGAAATATATACAAAAACTATTTGACGATGAACCACAGTTCCAATTACCGACGACAGAAAGAGAGACAGTCCAAAATAGTAGCAAACAAAGTTCGCAAATCAATACATCTACTGAAAACAAAGAAAAGCTGCGGACCCTGACAAAATATACCCAGAAATAATCAAACTTAAAAAATGAAAACAACATGGAAATACTTGTTAATCTCTTTAATGTAATATATCTAACGGGTATATTGCCTGGAGAGTGGCACGAGTCAATCTTCATCACCATCCCAGAAAAACGAAATGCAAACAAATGTGACCAGTTCCGCCTAATAAACCTAATGGGGCAGTTCTTAAAATTATTCCTTAAAATAATACACAATAGGAATCAACAGATAGGTGCAGAAATGGATTTCAGCAATCAACAGTTTGGATTTCGAAAAGGACTTGGCACGAGAGAAGCACTGTTTGGGCTCTCGGTTCTCCTACAGAAATGCTTGGACCAAAGAAAAGACGTATATATATATGCTTCATAGACTACGCCAAAGCCTTTGATAGTGTTAAGCACCCAGAGCTCATGAAGATCTTAACAGCAAAGGGATTAGACAATCACGACACAAAAATTATCCTGAACCTCTACAGACAACAAGTGGCATTAGTAAAACTTCAAGGCCTTACAAGAAAGATTCCAATCAGGCGAGGGGTTAGGCAGGGCCGATTATATTAAATATCTATTCGGAATATATATTCCAAAAAACAACAGAAAATGCACAAGACGGCATAAAAATTAATAGTAGAATACTAAACAACCTTAGATATGCAGACGATACAACAATAATTGCGGACAGCCCGGAAGGACTCCAACGTTTGATGGATAATATAGTAAGAGAAGGCGATACATTGGGATTAAAAATAAATATAAACAAAACAAAGGTAATGGTGTTTAGTAGAGGCCCAACCAACGTGGCAAATCTAGAAGTATATAACAAAAAAAATAGAACAAGTGAATAAGTACAGATATCTAGGATGCTGGTTAACGAATAAAATGAACCCAAATACAGAAATACGTGCAAGGATCGAGCAAGCAAGATCAACAATCTACTGTGCAATGCGGGTCTGGCAATAGAAATACGATGTAACTTTGCAATGTGTTACGTACACTTGGTTCTGCTGTACGGAATGGAGGCGTGGACGCTAAAGATTAGCTCACTAAATCGATTGGAGGCGTTTGAGATGTGGATCTTCCGGAAGATGTTAAGGATACGCATACCTAAGAGACATAATGCGCCATGAAAGATATTCTCTGCTCAGATTGATAATGGAAGGAAAGATAGAGGACAGACGGATACCGGGTAGAAGACAATGCTCGTGGCTCAAGAACATCAGTGATTGGACAGGACTTAACTCGCACGCACTGTTGAGAACGGCTCAGAATAGAGAGGAATTTGTCATTATTGTTGCCAACCTTTAATAAAAAGACGGCACATCAAGAAGAAAATAACATTAAAATGCTGACCGATGAATCTCATGGAAAAACGTCCGTTTCCCAATGTGTTAGACACAAAATTTTTTCCACAATATATCAAAAAACCCATTAAGTTTAGATTCTTATCTTCAAACAACTGTCAACCAACTTTCAACATAAAGTACTAATGGTCGATTGAACAAACACTCAACTTTAGCGATGTTTAAAAACATAAACAATTGTTAAAACCATAGCAATGATTGTTTTAAGTATTGCTTAAGTTCGAGTCATGTTGGTGCAGCCGGACATAGATAAATAAACAAACGTGACCTAATACCGTTTATTGGGAAGATACGCAACAAGAAAATGTACCAAAAAATTGACCCGAAATGTACATGACTCTACCATTGACGATAGCCATCTACATGTCGGAGCACTTTTTTAACACATTATATTCTTCCCAATTTTTTTCAATCAATTCTAATACTTAAAACGTTTTAAAGAAATCCACTATCCAGATACTTTGTATGACAAATACTACATTTGTTTAAAAAGACGTTATGCAACTTGAAATTGTTCTTCACTAGTGAACGAAATCCATTCTCAAATAACGTACTAAAAAAAGCGGTCTGTGAAGAAATTAATTAAATTAATTAGGTACATTGCATTCATTCATTTGGATCAAAACGGCAAAACGGTCATTAAAATGTAAATCTAATTTTTTTGTTTCAGTCATAAAAATATTTCATTATAATTTAGACCGTTTGTTTTTTGCATATTATTTTATCTAAAGTACGTGGGTGACAGAAAGTCTAGTGCTTTACACGTTTCAAAGCAAAACTCTTATTATATACAGATATATTTAACTATAACGTATATTATCACATCAATAAATTTTTATGCAAAATTTGTCGTGCTTACAATGTGAGAGAAAAAAGCGCCCCTTTTCACCATTGAAGACGTGGATATGACATACATTTTTCATTGATGAGTGTTTGAGATCTACATCTTTCATATAAAATATTCTACACAAATACCGATGCTTTAAATTCTTTGGCCGACTTTATTTATTCGGCGCCATATATTATACCGAAGTGAGAACAGAAGACACTTGTTTTTTTTACGATTTCAAACATAAATTTGTCAAGTCTAACGAAAATTCATTAAATTTTAAAATAAAAGCAATTATAATCCATGTTATAATTTTTTCAATTTTTTAATTGTTAAATGTGTGATAAATACCGTGTGTCCGGTCCAACAACAACTGTCCACCCCCTACTTCTGCGCAAAATCCTTCTTTCCAAATTACTGCGATCGCTACCTTTTCTTCTTAAATTAGTTGCCATATCGGAAAACTTACAAAACGCACATTACACTGAATGAAACCTGTGGGTTGGTGCTTTAGAATGCACCTAGTGACAATTTTATTGCAACACGAAAACAAAACACGATGAGTAATAGCGAAAATGCGTCTAACGCGTACGCGTCCGAGGATCTACTAATCCTACATTAATATGAGAATAGTTGTTGGCAAGATAAATTCAAAATAGATGGGTTTGGTGACTGGAATTAAGATAAGCGGCGAAGTTTCAGGACACAACCGCTTATGCGTAGTCGTGACACCAAATTAGTTGACAAGATGCCACTGAAAATTTTCTTCGAAGTTAGTGTCGATATGAAGGTGAAAGGTCAAGTAATTGGCAAGGATTGGAATTTTAAGCTTTTGACTCATATAAGTCTAAAAATTAATTTAATTATGGTTTAACATAATTAAATAAAGGCACTTTGCCTCAAAAATGTATTTCCATTTAAATTGAAAATTGTTTGACGACAAAACGATATCAAATATGTGGAAGATGTTCAAAAATAAAAATTGTCATGCAAACTAGCATTTTGTTGTTGACGTTTGTAGTTACCATTTCAGAAACCAACTGTTTGTACGAGCATATTTTTTTGTAAAAAGGTGAACGTGCGCTAGCTTAGTACACGTTAGAATTAAATTTAGAAACAAAAAAATTAAAGTACACAGAATTGATCATAAAACAAATAATGTCACTAATACGTATTCATCGACGAAATTAAACAACCCGAGGTTAAATTCAATCCCGTGCAAAATTTGGCAACATGCTAATATAAACGAGAAATTAAACAATTTTGCTTTCCCCACCTTAATCCATTAGTTGCAATTTGACTTTTAAAAATTGTATAAAAGTTTGGTTTCTTTCATTTTCTATTGAACGAAAAAACGGAATTCATAATACTATTTTTTCTACAAAAAAAATGTATATTATACAAATTTAACTAGAATCTTACACATACATTTTATAATTCTTTCAACGTAAAGTAACTTTAGTAAAAAATAATTAATGATATTAGTTTTGTTGCTGATTAATAATGGTTCTTATAAAAAGCAACATCAATTTTACATAATTCTTTCTTAAAGTCTTTTTAAAGTTCAATTCACTGCCAAAAAGTTAATATCAACATGTGTATTAGTAGTTTTCATTATTCTTTGAAGCGGAGAATGTTTTACTAATATTTAAAGAGAACTGATTAGTATTACCATTGATTATAAAGTAACTTTATAATCAATGGTATTACTCAGGTTTTTAGATGAAATATTGAATTTGACTAATTGTAAAAGAATCGGACAACTTAAAACATGTCATTAACTAGTTTATGTAAAAATAAGTGATCATGAAATGTTCTTCGAGAATGTAGTGTTTAAATCAAGAAATGACAGAATTTTGTAATTTAGCTTTGAAAAAAATCTTAGAAACCTATTTTGTACTTTTTCAATTTTGGTGATAAGGCTTGAAAGATAAGGTTACCAAACTAGGGTACAATTTTCTAAGTGTAAAGGTACTAAAGAGATATACAACAATTTTATTGTGTCTGGATTCGAAAAATTTGTTGAGCATCAAAAATGAAGCCTAATGCTTTAATAGCTTTATTTCGAATATTATTCACATGCGTATTAAATTTTAAGTTATGGGTAAATGTTACTCCTAAGTCAGTGACTGTGTTTGCGCTTTGTAAGTGTTTATCATTGATTTCATAGGTAGATTGAATCGGATTATTTATATGATAAAGTATGAAAACTATTTAAATCATCTTGACGTAAGACAATCATCTAAGGATTTAATAGTTTCAAAAAATTTTACATCATCAGCAAACAATAATAATTTACTATGTTTAAATACTTTTTAATATTATTAATAATGTTAAAAACAATAACGAGCAAAGTGAGCACCTTGAAGAACGCCAGAGTGAACTGATATGGGCTTAAAGGTGTACCCTTTGTATTGCCAACAGGAAAATTAATCCCCAATTACAGGACAAATTAAAAATGTATCATAAAACAAATAAATAATAATAATAGTACCTACAAATGTATCATATCAACAACACACAAGACATAATCGTTGTATTGAAAAATTATGTACGCAGCAAGCATGGATCCGTATCAAAGGTTCCGAATACTTTGAGTTATCAAAATGCAAAGTTTGACGTCTCCACGTGAAATAATAGAAGCATTCAAAATTATTTCTCAAGCGTTTTTTACAATAATACTGCTAATTAGTACATATGAAACGCCATTTCAAATAGTTTTCTATTATACGTAACGTCTCTGCTACTGAGGACGATCTCTTCTTGCCATACAAAAATTAAAATCTAATATGTGCTTTGGGTTGGATGTCATACCTGCATTTTTTAATTAAGGACTGTTTTTCCGTGTTGTCCCAACCGCTTTTATTGTTGTTTAATAAATCTTTAAATGCAGGTGTTTCCAGATATTTGAAAACTTCAAGAATATGTCCGGTTTTAAAAAGGCGATCACTGCGTGTGTCACCAACTACCGCCCCATATCTATAATATCTAATTTTGCAAAGATTTTTGAGGCATTATCTATAGTCAATTATATCCATCGTTGAGGCATATTATTACAGACAAGCAACATGGATTTGTGAAAGGCAGATCTACTTTAACAAACTTATCTTGTTTGACCCAATATGTATCAAATTACTTAGATAAACGTGGTCAGGTTGATGTTGTGTACATGGATATGTCTAAAGCTTTCGACAAGATAATACACAGTATATTACTTTCTAAACTAAATTCTCTTGGTTGCTCGGTAAAAACTCTACACTTTTTTCAAGTCGTACTTAACTAATAGGCAGCAAGTTGTCGTGCATAATGGTTTTAAATCAACCCATTTGTGCAATCGTGTGGCGTTCCTCAAGGTTCTAACTTGGGGCCGCTTTTGTTTTAGTATACATTAATGACATCTCTAACTGCATCAATAATAGCGAGTTTCTTTTTTATACGCTGATGATATAAAACTCTATAGAAGCATAGATACCACTCAGGACTGCAGCTTATTGCAGAGTGATTTGATTAATATATCTGCATGGTGCGTAAATAATGGATTGGAACTTAATATTTCTAAATGTAATGTAATGTCTTTCTCAAAATGTTATAATGTACTGCAATTTCCCTATAAAATCAATGGTATTACATTAGATAAATTGGAATCAGTGAAAGATCTAGGTATCATATTTGATCACAAACTTAACTTCAATGCAATATTAATTTATTGTTCGAATATCTTTAAAATGTCTTGGGTTTCTAATACGTAATACACGGCAGTTTAATATTAATAATATTAAAAACAATAACGGAGCAAAGTGAGCACCTTGAAGAACGCCAGAGTGAACTGATATGGGCTTAAAGATGGTACCCTTTGTATTGGCCCAACAGGAAAATTAATCCCCAATTACAGGACAAATTAGAAATGTATCATAAAACAAATAAATAATAATAATAGTACCTACAAATGTATTATATCAACAACACACAAGACATAATCGTTGTATTGAAAAATTAATAGTAATAAAATAATGCTAATGGTTAACAATGTCAAAAATAATACTAGAACGAAAACAATAATAAAAATAAAATGTGAAAGAATAAAATTGTCAAAATAAAAAGAATTGAATAAAAATTACAAAACTACTAGTTAACCCTTGTTTGACCAATTGCGTTAATAAATTCACAAAATGATAAAAGAATAAATCAAAATCGTTAACAATTTTGTTGAAATTTCGCATCATCCTGTTTATAGGCGCATTAGCACCAACGTTTGTTCTAATAGTATTAAGGTGAAAGGTGGGTTTGTTTCTGGTATACACTGTAGGTACATGCCATTGTATGCATGATAATAAATATGAACTGTCAATTAAATTCATGACCAGTCTACCAATAAACATTAAGTCAGATCTATTTCTTCTGGCAACGAGTGTATCAAGACTGAACTGGCTATTTAAAAAACTTTGATCGATTCCACGAGGTGGATAAATGGAGTGCACCTTTAAATACAAATATTTTGCAAAACGTCTCTGCACACTTTCAAGATGAGAAGATTGACAATTAAAGACAGGAGACCAAACAGAAGAGCAGTACTCAAGACGAGAACGTACTAACGAAAAGTATAAACTCCTAAGCGTAATGATACTAGTAAACTGCCGTGTATTACGTATTAGAAACCCAAGACATTTTAAAGATATTCGAACAATAGAATTAATATGTGCATTGAAGTTAAGTTTGTGATCAAATATGATACCTAGATCTTTCACTGATTCCAATTTATCTAATGTAATACCATTGATTTTATAGGGAAATTGCAGTACATTATAACATTTTGAGAAAGACATTACATTACATTTAGAAATATTAAGTTCCAATCCATTATTTACGCACCATGCAGATATATTAATCAAATCACTCTGCAATAAGCTGCAGTCCTGAGTGGTATCTATGCTTCTATAGAGTTTTATATCATCAGCGTATAAAAGAAACTCGCTATTATTGATGCAGTTAGAGATGTCATTAATGTATACTAAAACAAAAGCGGCCCCAAGTTAGAACCTTGAGGAACGCCACACGATTGCACAAATGCGGTTGATTTAAAACCATTATGCACGACAACTTGCTGCCTATTAGTTAAGTACGACTTGAAAAAGTGTAGAGTTTTTACCGAGCAACCAAGAGAATTTAGTTTAGAAAGTAATATACTGTGTATTATCTTGTCGAAAGCTTTAGACATATCCATGTACACAACATCAACCTGACCACGTTTATCTAAGTAATTTGATACATATTGGGTCAAACAAGACAAGTTTGTTAAAGTAGATCTGCCTTTCATAAATCCATGTTGCTTGTCTGTAATAATATGCCTCAACGATGGATATAATTGACTATAGATAATGCTCTCAAAAATCTTCGCAAAATTAGATATTATAGATATGGGGCGGTAGTTGGTGACACACGCAGGATCGCCTTTTTAAAACCGGACATATTCTTGAAATTTTCCAAATATCTGGAAAAACACCTGTATTTAAAGATTTATTAAACAACAATAAAAGCGGTTGGGACAACACGGAAAAACAGTCCTTAATTAAAAATGCAGGTATGCCATCCAACCCAGAGCACATATTAGATTTTAATTTTTTATGGCAATGAAGAGATCGTCCTCAGTAGCAGAGACGTTACGTATAATAGAAAAACTATTTGAAAATGGCGTTTCATATGTACTATTAGCAGTATTATTGTAAAAACGCTTGAGAAATAATTTTTGAATGCTTCTATTATTTCACGTGGAGACGTCAAGCTTGCATTTTGATAACTCATAGTATTCGGAACCTTTGATACGGATCCATGCTTGCTGCGTACATAATTCCAAAACCCTTTCGGATTAATAGCAAATTCAGTTTGAATTTTGTTTATATAGTTACAGTAATCACGGTTTATTATAGTTTTCACTTCACGCCTAATTATTGAAAACTTATTGTAATAATAAGGTGATCTAAACTTTTATACAATCTGTAAGAACGATTCTTATCTTTAATTTTGCGTTTTAAATTAGAAAAAGCCAACACGGATAAACACCGGTAGAGGATTTTAAAGTTGGAACAAATTTATCAAGTAATAGGTATAGCTTATCGTAAAAGCCCGACACATATCATTTACATCATCAAACTTATTATCATATAAGAAAGACCAATCAGTACAACCAAGCTCTTGATATAAATTCATAAAATCAGCTTTACGAAAGTTATAAAGTTTTGTACCATCGCTAAAAGGAAAATGTTTTGATACTTTTTCCTGAAAATGATACAGTGATAGAAAGGGCAGGGTGATACGGATCAATTTCAACTAGTGGGAAAGATTCTTGTTCAACTTCAAAATTGAGATTTATTGCATTGTTCAATACAAGATCTAATAGCCTATTTGTACTATTTTTGACATTGTTAATCTGGACTAAGTGTAGATAATTTATTGTATTATTTAATAGCACGCTTTTGGTATCATTGGTAGACGCAACAAAGTCCGGTACATTAAAGTCTCCAGCAATAATTACATTGTCCAACCATGACGTATATTCTTCAAGTAATTCAAAAAAATGGCGAAAATCATTTAAGGACAAATTAGGGGAATGTAAATTACGAAAATATTTACTACAACAAAGGCTGAGAGAGAAATTTTACAGCCTACTATATCGACTAAGGCAACTGAAGTAAAGTGATCTAAATTTAAGGATGTAATATTTGTGTGTTTGGTGGCAATTAGTACTCCACCACCTTTGGAACGAGCAGTGACTGTAAAATTCCTATCTGATCGAAAAACTAAGTAATTATTCAAAGGAAAGAGTTCATTACTATCGACGTCATTATTTAACCAAGTTTCAGTCAAACAGATTACATCATAGTGTGAATCAGATACGTTTAGAAAGAAAGTATCTAATTTAGAGCGCAGACCCCTTACATTTTGATAGTACCATGTAAAATACGACGTTTTTATATTACTTCCGACTTGAGGAGTCCGGATGTTAATTATTTCATCACAACTGTTAAGGCGCTCTAGTTTTTGAACCCACAGTTATTGACATTCCAAATAAACTTTCTTTACTTTTCTCAAAGGGTTAATTTTTCGTAAGCGGTGCATTTTTACTATTAAAATTTACACAATTTACACAATTATAGTCATATGAAGCAGCTTTACATTCTCTAACCATGTGAGATTTGGCACACAAAGGACATACTGGCTTACCCTTGTCAGGACAGCGAATAGTAGAGTGATTGTAACTATTACAATTGTAGCATCTGCGTAATTCCATACCGTCAAACACTGTACACCCGTCTAAACCAATTAGAATATGTCCAGCTTCTAGAAGTTTATTATACAATATTGCATCAGTACTAATAATTGCTTGAAAAACAGCTGCATTATTTTTAAGCGGGATGATTGAAATCACATTGCACAATGTATCTTCGTTAAAAATTCGGCATTCTGACATTTCATAAAATTTAAGAACGCATCAGGGTGAAGGCGTTCAGAAAGACCAACAATTCTTATTTTGATTTGGGTCGGCTTTAATTGATGTATGTTATACGATCCGGGTAGATTTTCTTCGGCAGCTTGTTGTAATTTTTTGAGTGGTTTCGTTAGAGCAGCTTACTACAATTCCACCATCTTTTATGGGTTTGACTTGCTTAATTTCTATACCTGAAGTCAAGAGGTCAACTTTTTTAAAATTTCGCACTTGGTTTTAGCAGTTGATTGGTTTGCATTTACAGGTTTTATAATAACTTTTGCCTGAGAAGCCGAAGAAGCGATGGCTGCATATGAGGTAGCTGGAGTTGGTGGAGTAAGAGTTTTGGAAGGTAAAACAGTTTCGTTTAATTTTTAGTGATACTTTCAAGGGCATCATGCTTTAGTTGGGCAATAGAAGAGCATAAGTTATCCGTGATTTCCTTTTTAAGAGGAAAATTTGTTTTCAAACTCAGTGAGTATTGATGCTGTGATTTTAGAGATCTCAGATTTTATAGTTGATGTAACGCGACTAGATTCAACAAGTAAACATTCTTCACATCGCCATATCAAACCAGGCACGGATTTCAAATAGTTGCTTAAATCATACGGCAGGTTTACGCAGTGGAAATGAAAATTTTATTACATACACCTTTGCATGAAAGCCCTGGCGATTTTGAGGAAAACGCTTCGTTACAAATATAACAGATCATGTTAATATTTAGAATGGCGGATATTTATCA
This sequence comes from Abscondita cerata, assembly GCA_030710515.1. Taxonomy (NCBI): domain Eukaryota; kingdom Metazoa; phylum Arthropoda; class Insecta; order Coleoptera; family Lampyridae; genus Abscondita; species Abscondita cerata. The sequence goes on from JALBCR010002589.1 coordinate 347,084, forward strand.
TTCACCAATAGTGTTATAGAGGGCGTGACCCAAAATGGTCACAATTTAGCGGCCCCAATTTAATGCAGATTTATCCTTATCAGTTCAACACACTCACACACAAATTTGCATTGATAATTATGTACAACAAAGATAGTACAATTAGGTAATTGCAAAAACGTTTTGATAACTTTTAGTAACTCACTCAAAAAACACAAAATTCAGGTAACCCATTGATATAAGTTTCACCACCAGTAATTAACTAAATATTCACAAATCTTACAGACCTTGCACAAACACGTTGTTTTCGTTACACGTTACATTTAACAATTGATCTAAGACAGTAATGATCAATGAATCCATGATCCATTTAACAATTTACTAATTAAAATGGTTTAAAATGATTTACACAATCAAAAGCTTTTGCGAAGTCTGCGTAAATAACATCCAGCTGTACATTTTCCTCATACGCTGTATAAATAAACTTTTCATAAACAAGAAAGTTAGTGGTGGTAGAACGATTTGAAAAAAATCCAGCTTGTTCTTCAATGATAGTATTTTTAGGTAGAGGAAACATTGTTGAAATAACAATTTTTTTTTAAAGTTTGGGTATTTCTGATGATTTAGTAATTGACCTGTAGTTAGTTATATCAGTCTTAACACTTACTTTTATAAATGGGAAAAACAAAAGTAGTTTACCAAAAGTCAGGAAAAATTCCAGATGAAAGAGACTTACAGAACAGAACATGAATTGGAAGCTACACTTTTTTAGGAAAGAGCTAGAATATTATCAGGGCCACATTTTATTTTATAAGATACGTTAATCAGTTCTGTTAAAACATCAGTAATAGTAAAATTAATTTTATGAAGATTTATACAGTTTGTTAAATCGTTTGTTTGTAGGGAAGAACAATTATTATCCTATAATAAATAAACAAATCCCGATAGGTTAAATTCTATCCTGTACTGTAACTTTAATAATTATACAGTGACGTTATCGATAAAACACTTTTTGACAACTACAACAAATTTACATTAATAAAACGGGCAACTTAATTTTCTAATTTTCTACATCCTCCCTAGCAGCAGTTATCTTTAATGGAAACAAGAGCCGACCGTGAAAAACCTTTGTTATTCTCACTAATTTCCACAGCAGTCGTGGAATGTTAAAATTTTTCGAAGTAATTGGACTTTGCCTGTGAAAGAGTCTTAATTGTTGCAGATAATCACATGACCACCACTTCCAAAACTTCTTTATTAAATTATTTCTGTCTTTCCATTTTTTCAAAATGTCATTTCTACTTACAGATAGGTTACTACTATCTATGCTAAATCCACATTCGTTACTGCCGATTAAAAAATGTGATGGTGATAAGATTAATAAATTTTCCGGATCACTATCGACATACGTTAGTGGTCTTGAATTGACTGTAGCTTCTACTTCAGCAAGTTCAGTCTGTGAGTAATAATAATTCAAAGATTTCTTACCAAGAGACAGTTTTAGAGCATCTTTCACAGTTTTTACCATTTGCTCCCAGAAACTTCCCCCACTATGAACCAACAAAATTTTGAAATTCTTCATTTATCATTACTTTAGACAATTGTTGTAATTCTAAAGTTGCATGTTTGAAACTTTTGGCGTTATCAGAATAAATTAGGTCCGGAATTCCTGGTTTTGAAAATTAAGTTGCCCGTTTTATTGATGTCAAAAAGTGTTTTATCGATAACTGTATGATTATTAAAGTTACAATACAAGATAGAATTTAACGTATTGGGATTTATTTATTTATTATATTCGCACCAAAATATCATAAATTATGTCCGGAATTCCTCGTTTTGAAATAAAACGCCTTAAAGCATTAATATAACTTTCTGTTGACATGTCTAGAACTATTTCTAAATGAATGGCTCTAACAGCGCATGTAAATAACATTATATACACTTTTTGCCTGCCATGCAACTCATTAACTATATCTAATGGGTCAGCAAAATCTACAGCCGTTGCCTTAAATGGAGCAGCAGGTGAAATACAGTCCTTTGGTAAAGGTGCAAAAGGTTCATTTGCTGATGTACTTCGCAATTTTGCAGATCATACATTTGCTTATAATTGATTTAACACGTTGTCTACCTTGAATAATTAAAAGCGTTTTCTTATTTCGGTCAATGTTATATTAATACCACCATGTTTCGTTAAATTATGGGTATTCCAAATTATAATAAGGTGATTCGTTTCAAAAGGTAATAACGATTCATGCAATCGGCCCCCTAATCTTAACAACCCATCTTCGAAAAATGGGTTTAAGGTAACGATTGGTGAAGATGGGTCTAATTTTTCACCCCTTTGTAAAGATGATACTTTTTTACTAAAATACTGTTGCTGGACAGCCTTTAACCAGTACTTTTGGCTATATTCCAACTCTAAAGCGGGTAATGCATTTAGTCTCTTTTGTTTGTTTTTCAAATTTACAGTGAATCTAATTATATATGCGGTCACTCTCATAATTTTCTTCAGGCTACTATACTTATGAAGAGGGAAAATAGTGTCGACATCTTCTTTTTCGTTTTCTCGTTGAGCCAATGTTGACAAAGTTTCTACCTCAATCGTGTGTTCCTCTTTGGGCCAACTATTACAAGCTTCCTTCAATCAGGGCCAAGTTGAAGAATTCAAAATCATTTTGGCGTTAACACCTCTTGTTAACAAATCTGCTGGATTCTGTATGCCTGGACAATAGTGCCATACACCTACGGCAATTTTTTGAATTTCAATAACACGGTTACATACGTATGGTTTCCATCTGATAGCCTTTCCTCTTATTCAATGGAGAGTAGTCTTAGAATCGGTCCAAAGGGTGCAATACTTTATCTGTACATTAATATTTGACAATATAAAATGCTGCAATCGAGCAGCACACACTGCTGCCGTTAATTCTAGTCTAGGCAAAGTCAGACTCTTGTCTCCATTCTCTTTTATAGGTGCTACTCTATTTTTAGCCATGACAAATTCACAATTTACTTCACCATAAATATTTACTACTCTGACATATGCTACTGCCCCAAATGCAATTAAGCTTGCATCACAAAATATATGAAACGAGTTGTCATATTTCTTATCCTTAAGAACACATCTGGTCAATGAAAATTCTCTCAAACTTGATATTTCAGAGCACTATTTTACGTTGTCATTAGCCAAAGTATTCGGTAAAGGAAAATCCCAGTCTAATTTTGCTCTCTAAATTTTTTGTAGTAATATTTTGCCTCTTATCACAAACGGACTTAAAAATACTAATGGATCAAAGATCTTTGACGTTGTTTGTAACACGCTTCTTTTAGTTATTGGGTTATTATTCGATTTGTAAAAACGCCTTCTCTATATCTGCAACTAATGCTATTTTTCCAATTCTGAAGTTCAACAACACTGTGAAGAGATGAGGTACTAAATTTTAACCTTGTAAGAGGTAAACCAGGGGCATGAGTAGACGCATCATATACGACCCTCAATTTGTAATATCCTTATCTTCTCTATACACGGCTCGGTGTGGCATAAAATATTGAATGATTGAGATAGGTATTTTTCAGACAACTCCGCACATCCATTATGTACATATTCGCGTATCGCACTGTCATATTTGTTCAACTTATTATTAATTGTTAACTCTTTAATCTATTGAAAGCGCCGTTGTAATTTGAAACAAGATACACATTTGAGTCCTTCCATGGTAAACCAACACAATACCGATTGTTTTGGAAATGAATATTGTCTCTTAAAAACTCATCCGTTTGAGATTTCACAATATCGTTAATTTTATTTATTCCGATAGCTTCAAGAGACCAAAAGTTTTTAAATCCTCATCAAATACTGTTTCGCATTGCACGTGTAGAGTATTTGCCGCATTAACACTAACAGCAAAAGCGTACTCACTTGCTTGCTCACTACCTACACCGTGAATAGTCCACCCAAATTTCGTTTCAATTCCCACTAAACTTTCAGTAATCTTTCGTAAATTGTTAGTCACTAACTTCCAGTAACAGTCTGCACCGATAAATAGAAAAATACCAGGAATAACACTTAAATTAGTTCTGACTAAATCAGCCAATGGAAATTGATACTAAATTAGTAAATAAGAAGATCTTCTAATGAAGGCGAACATAAAGAATCGAAACAAATTTCCGGCCTTTCTACATTATCGAGCTGGAGACCTCTCAGATTTGCCAAATGGCATAATTGAAATTTTATGAGTACCAATTACAGGGTAAACTCAACTTTTGCGATAAACATTCCTTAATAAATGTCATTTGACTACCTCCATCTAGAATCATGCGTACAAAATTTGAGGTAACGCCACTGGTATTAACTATTTAGGCACAAGCTGTTTGTAAATAAACATTTGGACAACAAATTGCTTGATTAAAAAATTCTCTTGATTGGTCGTATTTGAAATAGAACTAAACGGTATAGGTTCATCTCGATTTTTATAGTTCGGATCACACATTAAAGTTGCGTGCTTTGATTTACATTTTGAACAATATATTTTCGTTTTGCAAAACTTAGAATTATGATTAGGTTTGGTACACCTAAAACATCGTCTTATATATCTCAAAATTTCTTTCTTCTGATCTAATGTTACATTGCTGTTACAATTTACTGTAGAATGACTTGAAGAGCAAAATAAACACTGTTCTGTAGCCGATGTGAACAAACCAGCAGCAATGCTACTACTATTTCCTCTTCTGAAAATTTCTCTCATTATTACTATTGTTACCTTCCAATAATCTAGCCTGTTCTACAGACTCTAGTTCTAATTTTATAAAGCTTAGAAGTTGAGAAATCTGCCATTCGTAAGAGACTTCTTTACTGCTTATTCTGCTTGCAACAATCGACTCCTTATCATTATAATCACTGTTTGCCTGTCTTTTGTAAAACACTGTTTTCATTGAAAATGGCAACAATTTTAGAACAATCGATTTCACCATGATCCCATAGTTTTGTGGTGATATACCAAGACTCTCTAGAGATCGAGTAATTTTAGAAGTAACATTGTACAGTTTTATCAAAGAAACAACATCTGTTCTATTTTTCATTGGCGTTACAGCTAACAATTACTGTATGTAACCATCTATGATTTTCTCGTTATTTCCATACTGTTCTATTAAGAGTTATAACTTGAACAGCTGGACGTTAATCCTTGAATGGTTATTGCTGCAGTTCCCGTAAGAACAGATTTTACATAAGTAAACTTTGTAGAATCGTCAAATTCATCATTTGTGTGAACAGCAAGGTTATACTGTTCCCAAAAGGCAGGCCACATGTGATAATGACCATTAAACTTAATTAACTTTAACTTAGGTAATCTCACCGTCCTTTTCTGACTTTGCTTCGTTGTTGCCTTCAATGGCTGGGAATGGCTCTTCATCTGTACTCCTCATCGACATTGCATCCATTATTTCAGTAGACGTAGACCGTACATTCCTCTCTAATCGGTTTACCGCAAATTTCAATTCGGCAATAGCTTTTGAAGCTTTATCTTCGTATTCCACAATTTTCTCGCACTCTGACTCAAGCTGCTCAGCAGGTATTTCGTTATATTCCTTATTTATCACATTCAACGATTCATTTGCAGACTGAATCCGCGAAGATTAAAACAACAGCTTCTTTACATCGAATATTTCAGCTTTTAATAAATCGTTCGCTTGATTGACAAGTTTAGTTAACTGTCCACGATACGTTTTCTTTAGAACGTTATTCATAGTTAATTATTATGAATTAATAGTACTCCATGGTCAACAAGAAAAACATGTTGTTCCTGAGAATCACCACTTTGGTTTCCGGAATTAAACGTCAAAACGTACGTCAATTTTCTTTAGAGCTTTTTTTCTCGTGTGTGGTTTCTAGGGGTTTTTAGTGCAAATATAAAATACGGAAGGTGATCAGTACCTTACAGTACTCCATGGACAACAAAGAAAAACATGTTGTTCTGAGAATCACCATTTTGGTTTCGGACCTGGTCATCAAGACCCTCCCGGATAATTATGAGAAAAATGTTACAACACAATTTTACAAAACACAATCACATTACACACTTAATTAATATTATTACATGTTAATATTAGGGTGGGTAAAAAGGGTTTGGCTTGTTTAGGTTTTAGTGATTTCGTCACCACACTGTACAGGTTTATACTGATCTGCTGGGGCACCATACATAACACTTACATCACAATACAATATTTTAAAATGTACCATACGATTAAATAAATTAAATAAAATAATTATTAATCGTTAGTTAATTAATTGAACTTAGAGTACATACAATTTCTTACTCTTTGTCTACCGTTAAATGTTTACTATTCACCGTCTAGTCACACGTTAGATTATATAACCAGGTTCCGGGGTTTCGGCACCAATATATAATAAATAAACAAATTCGGATACGTTAAATTCTATCCTGTATTGCAACTTTAATAAATATACAGTGACGGTATCGATAAAACCTTTTTGACAACTACAACAAATTCACATCAATAAAACCGACAACTTAATTTTCTAATTTTCTAGATATCCTGCTTTTACACAGATCCAAAATACTTTGCAAAAAGGATTACAGTTTCTTCCCATTAGAACTTTTAGATTTACCAAGAATCATTTCAGATGGTAGACAGTTTTCACCTTTCCGATTTTTTACATGAGACCAAAAGTACTGAGGGTTACTTGTAATTTTAAATTCAATCATATCAATGTATGATTTATAATAAATATTTATTAAATATTTACAACTGCGTAATTTAGAAGGTTTATTGTAATAATAGAGATCATTAGTAAATATTTTTACTTTCAATCATTTTACGCAAATCAAGAGGATACGATTTGTTTTTCGTAAAAATACGTTTGATTGGTATGTAAAGAGATCACCTATCATATAAAATATCATAGAAACATTTTACAGCCCCATTAATGTTTAAAGATAATAGAAAATTCCAACTTATCTGGGACAACTGGTGATGTAAACCATGATAATTGCTGCTTTTAAAATCATAATAAAAATAATAATAATTAAGAAATGTTTCATAAAAGTATGTTTGAAATTAATAGATAATCAGGGATGGTATTTGTCTTCTGGTACCAAATGCTCAAAACTATTTTCAACTATTACATTACCAAGATTAGTAAAAACTAAATCAAGCATTCGATTATCACAATTTTTCACACTGTTTGATTGCAACATATTCCACAAATTTAAAATTTCACAGAGACTGTCAGAGATTTCAGAATTTAAACCACATACTGAGACAGCATTGTCTTCTGTAATGTTCCATGATAAATGAGGAAAATTCCAGTCGACCCACTAATATAACGTCAGTAGTCATACAGGTCATTGATGGTAGATGGTAGGTTAGACGTTTATGGAAAACGGGGCATAGGAGTAATCTGAAAATGTGGCTTTTGCCATAAATAAACACGATCTATCTTTCTAAAATATTTTCATTTTTGCGGTGTTGCCGCTTCTACCCAAAAGGAGTAACAACTTGTTAATTTTAAATAAAATAACCTATATATTATTCAATTTTTAGAATCGCAATTTCTTTACTGATATTTGTTTGTGAATAGTTTCCTATACCTATCTACATCGGTTTTTGAGATGATTATTATTTTAGGTTATTTTTTTTCAAAATATGATCCCACCAAAATTTAAATTTAGCTCCAATTTGCACCCACATAAGGCTAAAATTTTAGATGCAGTTTGAAAAAGCCTTGTATTTAACAGCTACCTAAATAAATTTATTTTATCTTATACAGGGCGATTTAAAAATTAAACATTTTGATGTGACATACAAAAAGGTCAAAACATTATTTTTCAAATTTCAATTTAATGTAGCATAGTGGTATAGCTAAGTCGTCAACTTTTTGAAATAATCACAATAATGATTTAAAATCACATTGTATTCGCGTAATTTGCATTAGTTAGACATGGAACACCATGTGATTTGACAATTCCTCACTTATTCACTGTGTTTGACAGACGTCGAAGTTTTGAGATTGTGATTGTGATTTACTACTTAATACTTATTCAAAAACAAATTACAATAAGGCGAAATAATTACTCGCATGAAGTTTTGATGAATCTATTTATTCTTTATGGACAATGTGACAAAATTGTGGCAAGAACAAGTAAGAAATTCAATAAAATGTATTCTGATTTGCAGCCAATGAACGAAAGAAAGTTTATGTTTTAAGCTTAGAACCATAATTGATAAAGTTTTCCTGTATTCGCATTAAACTTTCTTTCGTTCATTGGCTGCAAATTAGAATACATTTCATTGAATTTCTTACATGCTGCCACAATTTTTGTCACATCTCCATGAAGAATAAATAGATTCATCAAAACTCATGCGAGTAATTATTTGCTCTATTGTACTTTGTTTTTGAATACGTATTAAGTAGTAAATCATAATTCAAACCTTGACATCTGTCAAAACACAGTGAATGATTTGAACAATTGTCAAAACACATGGCGTTCCATGGCTAACTAATGCAAATTATGTGAAGACTAAAATTGTGAGAGAAAATTTGCTCATGAACGACACCTATTTGTTCTACAAAATAAGAATAAAATAATAAAAATAAAAATAATAAAAATACCAAAAAAGAAACTAGCCTTGACATACGTCGAAATATTTTTTCTGTTTGAGTTGATTTTTTGCCTGCTCAAGGAGGGAGGGAGAGGGAGAGAGGGAGAGGGAGGAGGGAGAGGGAGGGAGGGGAGGGAGGAGGGAGAGGAGAGGGAGGAGGGAGAGAGGGAGAGGGAGGGAGAGGGAGGGAGGGAGGGAGGGAGAGAGGAGAGAGGAGAGGGAGGAGGGAGAGGGAGGGGGAGGGAGGGAGGAGGGAGAGGAGGAGAGGGAGAGGGAGGAGGAGGGAGGGAGGGAGGAGGGGGGAGAGGAGAGGGAGGGAGGAGGGGGGGAGAGGAGGGGAGGAGGAGGGGAGAGGAAGGGAGGAGAGAGAGAGGAGGGAGAGGGAGAGGGAGGAGAGGGAGAGGAAGGGAGGAGGGAGGGAGAGGGAGGGAGGAGGAGGAGGAGGGGAGAGGGAGGGAGAGGAGGGAGGAGGAGGGGAGGGAGAGGGAGAGGAGGGAGAGGGAGGGGAGAGGGAGGAGGGAGGAGGAGGGAGGAGGGAGGAGAGGGAGGGGGAGAGGGAGGGAGGAGGGAGGGAGAGGGAGAGGGAGAGGAGAGGGAGAGGGAGAGGGGGGAGAGGGGAGAGGGAGAGGAGAGGGAGAGAGGGAGAGGAGAGGAGAGGAGGGAGAGGGGAGAGGGAGAGGGAGGGGAGAGGGAGAGGAGGGAGAGGGGAGAGGAGAGGAGGAGGGAGGGGAGAGGGAGAGGGAGAGGGAGAGGAGAGGGAGAGAGGAGAGGGAGGAGAGAGGAGAGGAGGGAGGAGGGAGAGGAGGGAGAGGAGAGGGAGAGGGGAGAGGGAGAGGAGAGAGGGGAGAGGAGAGGAGGGAGGAGGGAGGAGGAGAGGGAGGGGGGAGGAGAGGGGAGAGAGGAGAGGGAGGGAGGGGGAGGGAGAGAGGAGAGGGAGAGGGGAGAGGAGAGAGGAGGAGGGAGGGAGAGGAGGAGGAGGGAGAGGAGGGAGGGGAGAGGGAGAGGGAGGAGGGAGGGAGGGAGAGAGGGAGAGGGAGAGGGAGGGAGGAGGGAGGGAGGGGAGAGGAGAGAGGGAGGAGGAGAGGAGAGGGAGAGGGAGGAGGGGAGGAGGAGAGGAGAGGGAGAGGAGGGGGAGGGAGGGGAGAGGGGAGAGGGAGAGAGGAGAGGGAGAGGGGGAGGGAGGGGGAGAGGGAGAGGAGAGGGAGGGAGAGGAGAGAGGGAGGAGGAGGGAGAGGAGAGGGAGAGGGAGGGGGAGAGGGAGAGGGAGAGGGAGGGAGAGGAGAGGAGGAGGGAGGGAGAGAGGAGAGGGAGAGGGGGAGGGAGGGGAGAGAGGGAGAGGGTTTACATACTTAGTCATTAAAATATTAAGATATTCAAAGCATTGCCAACAGATGGTGTAAAGTAGGTACAAAAGTCGATTCTTAACGTTTACTAAATAAGACTTAATAAACAATCTTAAACGGCCTGCTATAAATTGCAAACAAACACCGAGATTCATTTGACAGCTGTTTTGCCCTTTTGGGGTTATTTAGATGTGGGAGAACTTGAGTGAAAGTTGACAATATAAGAATCTTCAGGAGTTACGATATTACCTTCATCTGATGCAGTTCTTGGTAAAAAAAACAGTTATTATCCTTTTATAATTTATAACCTTTGCTAGAATTCTTGAAATTTCTGATCTGTAGGTTTTCTAGGTCAGGATATTTCCCATAAATTAAAATCATGTAAAATTCACTAGTTTTAAAGTTTTAAAAAGCCTAATATGTGCAACAAATTCAGAAAAAAACTTTATTTTGGGGGTAATTTTAATAGAAAGCAATCATCGCAAGGTAGTTCTAATGTATATTTTTAACCATGTGTATTGTATAGTATTAGCGTATATATAGTATGAGGATAAATATATTAAGGTGTGCATGCTAAAACGAAGTGAAATTGGGAAAGGACGGATTTGGTCAATGAACGATGATGGGTGTAATTAAAATAGTGCATAAAACAATAAATGTGTTACACTTGTTGTTAACCTTTTAAAAAAATAGTTTTATAATTTTATATAAATCTTAAGCTTATGCATCGTCAAAATAAATTTAATAAAAATTAAACATGGACAAAATAAATAAAAGTAATTAATAAATAAACCACTAATAAAATTTAATATAAAGAGTATCAAAAATAAGCGTCAAGGTTATCAACAAACAACGACATTAAATGATATCCAGGTCATAGAGGTCATAGTTCAAAGTCGTGTGTAGCGGACATATATTTTGAGAAACTGTTAAACTTCCACGTTGCGTGATTTACAATTCATTTAAATTTGATGAATAGGAATTGTAGGTTTCTTTTTTATTGTACTAAAATTTAGTTTTAAAGTTACAAATCACGTATTTTATTAGTGAAGCCAAGATCATGAGATTAATTATAAAATAAAAATTAATAGTTTCATGTTTAGTAGAAGTCAGTTGAATTTATTATGTTAAATACCGAATTGCAATCACCGCAATATGTACTTTTTAAAATCAGGAAAAAATTAGCTTTAACAAAATGCGATCTAAAAATACATAAATCCAGTTGAAAAAATTTGACAGTCATATGTGAAAAAAGTTCTAACTTGTCTATTTAAACTGATATAATTTTCATTAACATTTTTATCGATTTCAAAATAAATGGGGTGCAAATACCAAAGTAGGACACCTGGAATATAAGGTACATAACGTATATGAATAGAAACAGTTTTATTTTATGTAAAAAAAAGTATATTTTTAGGTCATCATTATGTAATAAGAACAAAAACCGTTGATTAAGCTACAGTAGAATGAATTTAATTTAGATGGAAAAAAATTTAATTTATCCATAAGAAACACTAAATGAAAGAATTCACTCAATTACGATATTCCGAGAATTTAATCTTAAATTAATATTAAAAAGACACACAAAGTACAGCATTAGTTATTTCAAAACTTCTTAATTACATTTCATAATTTACACGTTAAATTGAAATAGTTTCTTACGTTCAGTTTTTCGGTCATTAGTTAACTTAAATTTTTAGGTTTAGTTATGGTGATGATTGTTGTCACAATTGTCTCTTGAAATTAACAGAAAGTTAACCTTAACCAGAGGTTGAAAAACTGTACCTAAAACATTTAATTTTAATTTAGTTATTAGTTTATTACATGTAAGTCAAACTTGTACAAGCTTACGAACATTAAATTATCATATTTAATAATGGAGCGAAGAAACCTATTACGGTTGAAGTAGTAAATTGTACTCATTTACTAACAAGTAAATTGAAATAAGTTTTTGTAATGAAATCGAAGAAATTTTTGTACGACTTGGCCGTGTATAGAATTAAAATTTTCCATTAAAATTGGATTAATGGTAAAGTACGTGTTATTTTTGAACAAATTATTTATAAATGTAGGTCAAGCTTTATATATCTTAAATGAGAGTTAGTGACATCTTCATAAGCAGTAGCGGAAAATGTATGACTAACAAGTTTCCTTTTATTTCGGGTTTCATTAGAAATGAGAATTTCCAGCATGTGGAGATAAGATGAACAAAATTTTATCGATACTTGATACAGATTGAAATGTGTCTAAAATGTAATTTTAAAAATAAATATATCGATAAAACAGAATTTTCCAATAAAAATAATTTTACGATCTGTTGTTTTATATTCGTTTTTGATGAAATTATGAAAGTAGAATGTATTTACTATTTACGTAAAGCATAAAATTACGTTTTAAAATACATTAACTCAAGTAAAATCTTCCAATTTCAAATGTTATTAAACAAAATTGGAAGAATTTGGAAAGATTTTTTTTCTTATTTTCGGAAATATCTAAAAAGAATGCAGACTATTTACTTGAATTTGTCATTTAAAAATTAATACATTTAAACTGAGTGCGAAAAATCCTGTGTAAAAAATGTAGAATAGTATTTACCATTTCGTAAATTATTCTTAAAATTAATATTGTCAATTAGACAGTAGATCTCAAAAGGATTGACTTCAAAAGCTGGTTGTATGATGCGACTACCTAGTTAATATTGGTGAAAATTATTATTGAACAGTAGAATTAAGTATAGATTATGTATTTTTAATTAATGGAAACTGAAATAGATGGCACGGTGACCCGCATTTTCTCGCATCTAGACTTATTATACATTCTTAATTTATGCGTTGACATGTATTACGTATTTTAATTACATTGTGAAGAAAAAAATACTTTACAGTTATCTTACCAAAAAGGATTATAGCGAGAAAAAAGACCGTGCATAAATACTATCAGCGCCACCTAACGAAGAGTATGTGCATTTCTGTTGGTACAACCGCTAAGTTGTTTTAGTTTTGTATCGGTTTTATTAAGCTATTTCTGTTTGAATTCAATTAAAATGAGTTTTAATAAGGCCAGTAGTTTAGTAGAAAAAGATAGACTAAATTTCATGTCAATTGTCGTCTTGTGGGCTGCCAAAATCCGTACTATAACACAGAACCATCTATTAAGTTTTACAGAGTCCATATTCGCCGTTATGAACAACAAAGGCTAATGTATGAATACATAATATTCGACAGATGAAGTGAGTATAATGAGTAAGATGTCAATCAATTATCAACGTCGCACAGTCACAGAATTCATTGTAATTAAAATACACTATTTGAAATACATTTGTATTTTATGATATTTCCTACAGTATTTTGTATTTCAAATACCTACTTTTCTATTAATATTTTGGTGTTATACTACGTTGCCACACAACATACATTCAAAATTGGTAAAGTTTATTCAACACACATGAAGTATTTTGTCTTTTGACCAAAGAATAAATTTAGAGAAAAATTGTCCCACTAAAAAAATGTGACTTTCCTTTAGTAATTAAGTTTTTACGGAAAAACAAAGTTTGTAAACATTGTAATTTACGAAAATCGTTAGATTCGTTTTCTAGAAAATGGGTGTGAGGTTTGATTTTATGGGTAGAAATAAAAGTATTTCTGAGAAACCTTTAGAAACTCTAAAACATAAAATTTAGATCAAATTGTTATATTCTTTTCGCCTCTAGGTGATAATATATTCATAATTATTGTTACAGTGTATACAAGTAAAATTATAAAAATTTATAGAAAAATTAATATTCGTTTCAAACCATCGCCGTCCAACTGTAGTCACGATCAAATTGTACTTACACGACCACAATTAAATTAAAGTTAATAATACGCAAATATGTAAAATTTACTTAATTCGCAAGGTCTTGTAAGAACAAGAGAATTGTCACACAGCGCGTCTTCAGAGCTTAATAGAAATCATAACATTTGGTCAAAAACAGGTGCAAATACAAACACGGAAATTTACGATTCAAAGCGCATCAAAGAACAAAACATGCATATCTTAATACTCGTATCTAGGTACTTAGTCCTTTGGAGACGGTATCGAAGGGTCTAGCGATATCCACTGCTGTGTATTCGGAAGGCTGATTGCCGGAAGTTGGTTATTAGCTGATTACGTACTTTTCGCAGGTGTCGAAAGTGAAAGGTCGTTGATTTTCTTGACTTTCTTGTGTGGATTGACAAGAATACTTCAACCACTTCATAAGCCGAACGAGACGTAACAATTTCCCATAATAATCAATATGAAGGAAAATAAAATATCCAGACAGCTAGTATACTAAATAATTGTTTTCACAGGTTCTTAATTAGAGGTATCTGAGTAACAGGTGGAACTTCTAAAAAGAAAGATAAAATGAAGCTCGAAGAAGATAACGCGGCCATTCTTTTTACTTATGGTTTCTGAAGGATTTTGCAAAATTTCCAAATAATGCTTTGTTGTATTATCTTTTAAATTAGTCACATACGGTTACAATAACCTACAAGCAATTAAAGGTGCTTCAACGAAAGAAAAATACTTTACATAAATTAATATTTATTTTGAAAAATGTATCATTTCAAAAACGAAAATTCATACAGGCAGATTTTTGACAAACAAATCCCGTTGAAACCAACATCCATTCGGACGTCTTCGTTAAAGAAAACAACTTTGTGTTAATTGAGTTGCCTAACCAACGGGACTAGAACCTCTACAATTAAAAACTAAATTCCTAAATACCCAATTTTATGCTTCCAAAAGAGAATATTTGAAGAAAAATTATTGAAATCTAATATTCGAGGAAAATTTCCATCACAGTACATACATACATTTTTTTACAAAGCACTCCCTTTTAACATCTAGAAGTCATGTAGAATGCAAATTTGGCTAGACGGAGTCTAGTCCGCTAGTAATTTTAGGAAAAAAGTTTTAAATAAAAGTTGTAGTAAACTTACAGAATTTGTTTGAAACATTTTGTATATTAAATATCATGGAAGAGTAATGGAGATTCCGTGGAAAATTCTACACAGTAAGATGTGATAGAGGACATAAATTCTAAATAATATAAACATATTGAGTAATTTATTAATTGTTTTTAACAATATATACCATTGTATACAATTTAAAAAGCTCTTGGAACGAAGTAATAAAGGCTGTGTGCTGTTGTTGTTGATGTTTAACGCCGTCGTTTTAGGGATTGTGTAGAATATTTTCATGCTACTTCACCTGTAAGAAATATAACGGGACCTGTCGTCGGTTCATTAGTTTTACCACTAGACGAGAGTCTTAAACGGTCTCTCAATTCTAGGCAATTGTTTTAAAGGATTCATGATATCACTTAACTGGCAATAGATTTACGGCTTTATGGTACTGCACTTCATTTTCAAATTCTAGTGTGGCATCAAAAGTCAAATATTGACAAATAAGATTTTAAAAAATCCACCACCATCGATAATAATGTCTTCAGAAACTTATGTAATAGCATTGACTTCAAACCAACTTAAATATTGTTACTATGGTTATACCCAGGCGTTCCGCAAAGATACGCAACGCATATGAATAAAATTTTATTATTTGTGCAACGAACGTGTACACACTTAGTCACTGTCTCAAAAATCACAGTAACTCCGAAACACAAACTCTGATTCATTACGACGCGATATCACCGATAGTCACAAACCAATTAAACAACTGGGTTAAATCGATGGTAGAGCCACTTGCATGTCGGGGTAATTTTTTCGTTACCTACATTTAATTCATACGCGTTGCGCATATTTCCAAATTTTTCAATCAACAATATAACTATTAATAATTATTGTCGAAGTAAAAATATATAAATTATTAATCAGGTATTATCCTAAAGAGATCTCGTAAATGTATGAATTAAAGCGTATGTCGTAAATTACTCAAAATCATTGTAATAAAACCGTATAAATTTTAAATTTTTGTACCAGAATTGTAATGTTAGATACAATTAATAGTGTTTGAAATGGTCGTCCTGAGTAAATGTCAAATTTAACAATTTTCGTAAAAGGAAAAGTAGGAGAATGACATGCATTTTGTAATAAGTCTAAAGTTAGAGATGAATATCTTCGTAAGGATTTGTTGAGGTGGAGGAATGAAATTAAATACTGCTACCTAGGTTTGAATTTACTGACGATTCGCTCGAACCTACGTGAGCTTTAATGTTTAAAGTACAAGCTTTATGGTTTTAAAACCACTTTATATATGTCTGTTGGAAATTAAATTTTATATGTTGTGACGTTTAGTCCCTAATTTCACGAAACCTTGATAGAGTCCGCATAGGTTTGAGGAAAACGTCAGCAAATTGAGACCGGGCAGTGCTCTTTGATTTCATCCCTCCACCCGAAGGAATTCTTACGGGATATTCATCTCTAACTGTAACTTGGAAGATTTAGTAAATTTAGGTCAACTAAAAACGTCTAATTTAAATCAATAGTATCAAACTCCAATATAAAACAAATAATGAAAAATTTCATGGTTAACTGTTTTCATCACTTCCACATTCAGAACCATAATTTTCAGTATTGGAACCTACCTTAATAGTAATTGGTGGTTTAAGAACACCAACCATTTGTAGATTCCACCACAATTCCATCTGTTCTCCGAAATGTATGATGCACTTGTTCATTATTTACTATCAATTAATTGTAATGACTGTGCTCTGCCTGCCCATATATTACCAATCTTACATTTCTGTACCCATATGTGTATTATAAAAATCTTTGTATATTGCCATATCAATTGATAGTAGAGTTACAACGGAGACAAACGTTGTTTAAAAATTGATCCCGTGGGCATTTAAAAGCTAAAATTTGTCCCATTGCGCAACCAAAGGGTAATGCCCTAATTAATTTAAATTCAAATTTGTCCAAAAATCTCCCTGTACAAAAAGGCATAATTCAATATTTCCTAGTTTTAGTACCCTTCGACAGCCCATGTCACATACTATAACATGTCAAATTTTGTAATTGCATGTTATAGAATGTGTATGGGCTGTCGAATCCGGTTCTAAAACTCAAAGATTGGAATTGTGCCTGTTTGCACAGGACAATTTTTTGACAAATTTGAATTTAAGCTATTTAGGTCATTACCACTACGACTACCATATGCGACAAACTTTAGCTTTTAAATGCCTACGAAGTGACAACTTTATTGCATACCGAGCACTCTACTATGAATGAGATTAAATTGCCAATGATATGGTGGTAGACGAAAAATTTCGTATTGTGACCGTGTTCGTTTGCTAATACACAAATATCTCAAATTTTAAGTATATTAGTATTTGATGAGACAACGAACGAAAATATTCGGCCGAAAGACGACAACAAAATTTTATTTTAAATGGGTATAAAGCCCAAACTTAAGCGATCTAAGTATTTTTTATTAATCGATATTTCGTCAACTACTTTTCGATTTCATCAAGATTAACTAAGAATGCCAACAGGTTACTGTACAGATAATTTTGTAAAGTTGCATATCGTTATCAGAGTAATAACACTTATTTCCCTTATTACTTTATTTCAGCTTAACAAACACGTTAACAATACAAAACACTGAAATAGCTACAGTTTATCAGTGACCTTATAAATGGTTTTTAATTTAAAACTAACGTTAAATAACTGACAAATCACATAATTAGTTTGAAGCTTAGTTCAGCCCATTACTAAAATCCATCGTTGTCAATTGATATCGTGACTAAATTCTATAACTAACGGTGGGTATTTCAGTCTCTGACTAAAGTTAATTTTGTGATAAGAATTATTACCTTGACAATAAACCCAAAATTTAAGTTAACCCATAACTGAAATACTGGATGTAAAACGCACAGTCACATCTTGTCAATTACTATGTTTATAGAACCTTAACGCCGGTGAATTTCGAATTAGGATAGGAATTATGCATTAAATATTTGGTCAAATGTTAGTAATACAAATTACATAATAAACCTCCTTATTAGCCTTTAGAATTTTTGAGTATTTTTTTCTATAGCAGTATTGTAGTTTTTTGTGTTTTATATAAGGTCAAACAATAATTTGGTTGGCATCACTGTGTAAGTTCTTATAATCCTTGAAAATTCGTATCCGACAAACAACGGCAGTAAGCAACTAAATCCATATTTGAATTTTCTATCAAGTTAACGCGCACAGTAATTAACTACAGTAAAAAAGCGACACTGAGTCGATTTTGCATATAAAACGTAAACTAAATTTGTAGTTTCCAAATGGTCGAACGTCCATATAGGTACAAAATTGTGTGGTTTTTTTACCGTAGTGAATATTCGTTGTTATAAATTCAAATGCAAATTAAAAAGCGTTTACAACTACATTTTAATTCACATTTAGTAAACACCGATGTTAGTGGTTCATGTAAACTTAGTAAATGTGTATAAGTTACTTAGCATCGTGCCAACATAATATACTTCGCTTGCTTAAAATAATTGTCGATAAGAAGGCTTTTGGAGGAAAAAAGGAGGTGTTGCTATGTCTACACACTTCAAAATTAAATAACGCTTTTGACAATTAAGTTTACGATTCAATATATAAATCGAACGGGTTGCAGTTTCGCTTGCTGTTAATTATAGAATTTTGTTGGCGCTCCTTATAAACCTCTTCATTATTCCACGACTCTTCATTTGAGCTAGTTGTGACTTACCGATTTAAGATAAAGACCAGCAACACTCGTAATATACCTAATAAATAAATTATTATTGGCTGTGTGACAATGTTTATTACTTATAAGTTTTGTCTACTCACTTACAACATTTTAAATATAATTAAGTCCTCATTTTATTTATCATTGTTGGTTTTTATTATCATTTAAAAGACGTAATATTTGATTCTTATTACCACAAGCTAACATACCGAACGAATCTTTCGTTATTCTGTATCATCATAAATAGAAAAAAACTTTGTCGGTTTCATTTTATGCGTAATACCTAATAATAACAAACAACACATTCACAAACTGTTTACTCTTGATTAGCGATGAATTGCAGTTGTTATAGAAAAAAAGAAAAATAAAAAACACATACAATTGAGAAGAACGCCAATAACATGCAATAAAAAATTCCAAAGTTTGTATTATATTGAAAAGTCAATGCAAACATTGGTAGAAAGGTGACAGTTCAGGTTAATGCAGTTATTCAGAAATTATGAAATATCAAGCATTTTAAAAGCAGCAGTAATCGTCCCTAAGATAAAAATGTAACATACCGATTATGATGATGAAAGTATTTTGTAGGAGCTAATCTGCAAAAGAAGCAAAGAAAATTGTCATGAATGTACAAAGAATATAAATTCAAATAGTACAGTTGTTCTTCGTAGAGCGTTTCATCTGTGGTAACAGCTACGTTCTGATTAACACCGTGTTACGTCGATACATATAAATTTCTAGACAAATTGGCAATAAACATTTATCAAAATAAAATTGCATTCCACAAATGTGAGCTTTTAAATCTAATTATATCCGAGTATTTTTAAAACAAGGTGTTGAAGTAAGCGTAAACAATTGTCCTTGAAGGTGTTTAAAAATAATTCGAAATATATTTCTAGCGCTAATAAAATTCAATTTATTATAACATTCGACCGAGTCATTAATCATAAAATACTTGAATAAGGTTACTTAAGCCTACGCCAAAACATTACAAATACATTTTCATTAAGATATAGAGGAAATTTTGGATTGACAGGTGAATGAATGTTTATAAAAATTTTATTGTAGTTTGTAAATGTATCCTTGAAAAAATACTATTTGTGTATTGTAATCGAATCAAGTTCGTGGCCACTACAACTTTATTGTGTAGGGCCAAATTTCTACATGAATGAAAATTCTATTGTTGTGCCAATTATCGTTATTGCCATTATAATGGCAAAAAAATCAATGAAAAAGCAGAAATCATAATAAACATAAATACATTGTTATTCTTCATAGAGTAATGATATAATATTTAATATTTAGTAGAATTTAAAACCTAGGCGCATATAATCGTCATATCTTGTCTGAATTTAAATAACATAATTAAATAATTGGCTTTTCTATTTATAGGATTCTTCAATTTTTGTAGAGGTATAATAAAAACAACAGCTTTTTATTCAGTGGTTTAGCAATGTTTAACTCGACCAAAATAGAAGATTCTAAAGGAACATCAATTATTATGCTGGTTATTTCGAGGAATTTAATTCCTTCTGAAGTAACAGATACATATGCATACGAAACTTAGGCAACCCAACTAACAATAGAGAAATTCCTATGTCATTTTAAAAGTACCTACATGATGTTCATAAAATAAACCAGCCAGTACCCTCACCTACATTGATCAATAGTATCAAAAGCTTTAGGAAAATCAGTATGAACTACATCTAACTGAGCATTTTCTTTAAGGGCTTAACAGATAAAATATTGATCACAAAAAAGATTTGTTGTATTTGATATATTAGTAAAGGAAACCGTGCTGTTCTGGTATGAATCTTTGTTCAAGTGGCGGACACAATTTTTCAAAAAGGTTTGGTATTTCAAAGATTTTGAAAATGGGTCTACAATTAGTACTCTTACTTTTGTGTATAGTTATCACAAAACTGGCTTTCCATATATTCGGAAATATTCCCACTTTTAGAGAATTGCAAAACAACAATTCAACGGGATACGCTTAGACGTAAGTACATCTTTTAGTACAAGAGCTATGAAGTTACGTAACAAAAGAAAAACACTAAAAAACTCTACCAAAAAACTATACTCGAACACGTGTTTCAATAGCTAAGCTATCATCATGTGAACCGATACTAAAAATAAAAACAATAGGAAGCTTATATACAGTGTGTCCAAGATATGGATGAACAGTATGGAGATCTCGAAAACCGTGAGAGATACAGAGTCGGTTAAATTTGGAAAAAGTTGCCCACTCGAGGAGTCAACATTTTGCTGTTGAGAAACTCGCTGAGTTCGACTTACTTCGGAGATATTCGAGAAAACCGAAATTGTGCCATTTCGTTTTCATTATAATATAAAGTTATTCGAAAAATTAACCAAATAACTGAACGCACTTTGGAATTGCCACACTGTCTGCTCTACAAGATGGCGTTCACAAATTTTTACTACAACGTTTCGTTTCTAAGAAACCATCATCAACTTTATTTTTTTCTTATGGCACTCAAAAAAAGTACACTCCGTATAAGAAAGCATTCATTACGAATTCAACTATGTACTACACAATATTGTAATTCGTGATTTTATTGAGAAAAATAAGGTTTTAGTAAATTTCTAATCTTTTTGGTCTAGTGTGCGCTGAATGAAACCATGGCAACGAAAAAAATGAAGTCTATTGTTAGTTCTGACAGAATCGATTTGATTGACATAGTAGTATCAGTTTAGCAACGTCTTTCAGTATAGGTCATATTTACAATGGAAGACGTAAATTTCAAATCTTTTGATGTAGTGTGCGTTGAAATAATTGCAGGCAAACAGAAATGTTGTTGCGCTCGAATGTTTTTGGCAGAACAGTACGGGTTGCTTGAATCAACCGTATTCTTTTAGATTGGACACGGGTTTTTTGGTTGTCTTGTTTTGGGTCTTGTTTGTGTTTTTCTACATAATTTCTCCGGCATGTAATGTAGTAGGGCAGCATATCAAATTTCTCTTCATTTGAAAACATTACTTGCTACATTGTAAAATATGACCTACACTGAAAAACGTTGCTAAAATGATACTACTTTGTCATTCAAATAGATTCTGTCAGAATTAACAATGAAATAAATGAAGTCGATTATTAATTCGACTTTTTTTCGTTGCCATGGTTTCATTCACCGCACACTAGACCAAAAAGAAGAAATTCAATAAAACGTTATTTTTTCTCAATAAAATCACGAATAACCATATTGTGTACTACATCGTTGAATTTGTAATGAAAAATGCTTTCTTATACAGAGTGTACTTTTTTGAGTGCCATAAGAAAAATAAAGTTGATGATGGTTTCTTCGAAACGAAACGTTGTAGTGAAAATTTATAAACGCCACCTTGTAGAGCAAAAGAGAGGCAATGACAAAGTGTATTCAGTTTTTGGTAACTTTTCGAATAACTTCAGAATATAATGAAAACGAAACGGCACAATTTCGGTTTTTTCGAATATCTCTGAAAGTAAGCGGAACTCAGCCAGTTCCTCAACATCAAACGGTCGACCCCTCGAATGGGTAACTTTTTCCAAATTTAAACGATTCTGTATCTCTCACGGTTTCCGAGATCCCCATGCTGTTCATCCTTATCTTGGACACACTGTATATATTATTTACGTGTCACGCATCGTTCCACGTCATTAATTCTTATATAACATTGAATAATTTCAAAAAACCTAATGGATCGTGATCATCATAAATTATAAGCAAAGTTTTGTTTTTAAAAATATCCAAACTCTCACAAGAATCAAGTTCGTTTTTATTATCTACCCTCTTAATTAATTCAATGTCGCCTACTCTATGGCCATTTTCAAGCATATGCATAGCAACTTACTGGACCTATCTCAGCGATGATATTTAACATGAGCTAAGTGCTCTTTAAAACGAGTTTTAATAGGTCTCTTGGTTTGCCCCTATATACTTGCCAGTTACAGTCTTTACAATTTATTTTATAGATTCCCGATTTATAACACATTTCTATTAAGTCTTTCAGATTGCCTAAAAGATTTTGCAAGTTGTTACTACTAAAAATTACTGTTTTATAATTAAAACTTTGGAAATCTTTTTGAAGACTTTTGTATATGTGGGATAATTTGGTAATTTTACATTTTTTATCTATTTTGTTATTACTAGTGCCTAACGTTGTAATGTTCCTAATGTTTAACTTCTGTTTATGTTTTCTAATTATGTTAGTGACAATTGATTCTTGAAAATCATTTTGTATGTTTAGCAATCTGCTTAATATTTCGCAGTTCTTTATCAACCAGATGAAAGCTGTTTCTGTAGTAAAATAATTATTTAAATGATTGGTGCTTTTTTTGATGAGACGCACCAACAACCACTATATCGCTTTATTAGGTTCGGATGAGTCTCGAGTCATCGATTCCTCCTCAAAGAAGAACTATTCACTTAAATAAAAGTTACAGGAAGAAATATTTACCTATAAGTAGAATAATTATCTTCAGTTCGTATCAAAGGGAGTTCTAAATGTAATAAGTATTTAAGACATCATAAAGTAACGCTCATCACTCCTCATCCCTTCTATACTTCAATACTAAGAAAAACGATCGACTGATGTATTGACTTCTTTTTCAGTTTCAGAAACAGTAGGTAGCCTCTCAGTCCACATGAAGACCATGTTTGTTAACAACTTAGTCCAAATACTTCAATTTTGGATTACGGACATAATATTTTTCCCAAATAAAACGCGGTCTAGCTGCAGTTAGGAGTTAAAAAACTTCGTCATCTACGAGAAAATGTTTCTCAAAAGTAGGGGTTACGATTATTACCCCTATGCTCTAACGATTTGATTCGTGAGACGTTGCCAACTGCTTGAAGAAGGTTTAACTGTATCCTACAGCATGTTGTCTCACTTTATATGCGAATGAACTATATCTCATACTTTTCTAAGACACAATGAAGAGTCTACTAGACGAAGACATGCCAAATCCTTACTACAAGAGTATTTGGTAAGTCGGTTTCTTATGGTATTTAAGATTTTTAGTAGCACTATTTCGTTGTAGTTGTTGCATTTTTTGGGTCACCCTTTTTGTGGATTGGCGTTATTTATCCATTTTCTCAATCTTTCGACATGTTTTCCTTAAAATTACTTTAAAATTGTGAATTCGTGTTAGTAGTTCTTCTCCTTCATTACTTACAATTCATTGTTTAACTGGCTGGCCCTTCTGTATTTTTAGTTGTTTTATTACCTCTGTAAATTCATCATATAGGTATGTCTACTTCATTGTCTGTTGGTGTTGTTTTTGTGTTGAACTCCCTAAAATACTCGATGATACTCCAATAACTGCATTTTATCGGTTATCCAGGTTATTTTTTCTGTTTGTAAAGTGTTTCTTGTTTCAGTTTCTTATAGGTACTCATTTTTATGATAAATGATAATAATGTTTATTTCCAAAAAAAAAGAAAAAAAACAAAACTTTTCTGTTACAAGATAATACATGTATGTACACTCATGAAATTTAAAACTTGGACACCACAATTTCTGTAAACAAAAGTTTGCACATTGTGAAGCGGGCTTAAGGGTATCATTTACAATTCTAACAGCAGGTAGTCTCAGCAGGGGTTATCTTATAGAAGGACTGTAGAATGAATCATTACACTAAGCACGTTTTAGAAAATAGGTAATTTACGTTGCTTACTTAATTTTTTTCTTTAAAGAATATATTTGAAGGTATCGCTAATTAAACACCATAGCTCGATTAATTATCGAATCAAAATTTTGTTTAGGAAATGTTTACAAAATAAAATTAGAAATAATTTTGATTTAAAAACGTCTACAAGCAATAACTTTTAAATTAAATCAAAAACTAAACATGGTTATTTGGGTTGACTGATTATTACTTATTTTTAAATAAAGGTATTACTATTATAAATAAATATAAGAAATCAATAATGGGTGTGACCTCCATTATTATTAATACATTCTTGGAGGACGTCTGCTGATTGACGCTATCAAGGTATCAATAAAATTAATATTAATCGTTTCCCATGCGGTATCAATGGCTGCAATTAGTGCATTACGGTTTACTGGTATAAAATTTGGCCCTTGTTGTCTTCGGATAACAGCAAGTATTCGAGCCCAAACATTTTCGATAATGTTAAAATCTGGGCTTTTTGCTGGCCAGGGTAACAGTTTCAAGTTATTTGCTTGTATCCAGTTGCGCACAACGGTAATATAGATTTAATAAGTTGATTATTTCCAAAAGCATAAATTTAGATTTGGTTGGATTAATATTTAAATAATGCGAATGTGCGTATTTTGCCAGATTATTTAAATCTTTATTAAGTAATTCACATGATTGAACTGCATCTTTTGGATAAAAAAGATATATAAATTTGTGTATCATCGGCATATTGATGGTACTTACAATGCTTTAAACAATTACTAAGCTTGGTTGTATAGAATATATATAGCAAAGGACCCAATATAGAACCTTGTGGAACACCATAATTAACATAACGAAGATTAGATATGTTTCCTCGTAATTTTACACCTTGACGACGATTATATAAATAACTGGTCATTAAACGAAGAGCAGATCTATCAAATCCTATATGTTGTAGAATGCTTATTAATATATTATGATGAATGGTGTCAAAGGCCTTTGAAAAGTCCAATAGTACTAAAGCAGTCATTTTACTTTTATCTTTATCAGCAATGATATCATCTACAACACTTAATAAAGCAGTTGTACAACTATATCCACGACGAAATCCAGATTGATAGTTAGATAATAAGTCATTAGAGTCTAAATAGTTACGTATCTGGTTATTCATAACTTTTTCCAAGACCTTTGACAACACAGGAAGTACACTTATTGGGCGAATATCTTTTAATTGATTTGGAGAGTTTACTTTGGGCAACGGAATAATTAATGCTATCTTCCAAGCATCTGGAAAAATGCCTTCTATTATACAACAGTTAATGATGTGTGTAATATAAGGTAACAAATATGGGCAACATAGTTTAATCATAACAGAATTAATATCATCAATGGCAACTGCTTTAGATTTGATAGAGAGTATGGCATTATAAATTTCATCATAATCTACAATAGAGAATTTGAATTCGTTTACCTCTGAAGTACGCTTATATAAGTTAAACAATTTAGGATCAATATGACCAATGCCTCTCATGGAATTAATAAAAAAATCGTTCACTTCATTAACGTCACCTAGAGATTCAGGAATATCATAGTGCTTTTTTCTATTATAAACTTGCATGTCACTCAAAACTTTCCACGCATCTCTACTTTTCCGCAACGCATAATTAAGATAAGCTTTTTTTTCATTCTTAATTGATAGGGAGAGAAAATTACGCAAGGTTTTGTAATAATCTAGATGAGCAGATTTCTTTGTTTTCTTAAATCTATTTAGAGCTTTATCTCTTAAAAACATCATAAACCTTATATTTTCAGTCAACCATGCTGCTTTTGGTTTAGAGAATTGACATGTTTTTAGAGGAGCAAGCTCATCAAACAGAGCGTTGACGTGAAGGTTTAAAAATTCCACTTTTTCATTTATATTATAAATTTCAAATATTTTATTCTAATTCTTGTCCCGCCTCTACCCATTTCCTTCTAATTTCATTTTTCATGTGGTTCTTAGTTTGGCACTTTACATTTATCCATTCTTTCGTTCTCTTGTTGTTTTCTAAACCTATAGTTTTCTCTGCTGTGTTTTCTATACTTTCCACAAATTTTGGTTTTTATCTCTTTGTCTTTTAATTATAGTACATTCCAGTTCCTAATTTTTGGTTCCTTTCGTATAAACCCCAAAAAATGTTTAGGCAAAATTTGTTAATTTGAATGGTTTTAATCCATTACATTACCAAAGTTTTTTAAATTAATTAATTAGCTAATTGGAGTGTGTTTTAAGTGGCGAAACCATATTTTTAACCTTCTAAATCGATTTGCCCATCATTTGGTACGTTTTTCAACTCAATCCGACATTTCGTTCTACATCTCGGCTTTTATATATATATACGTAAATATATAAGCCTACGATATTAACAATTATACTGTAAAACCTGACGTTTTCCGTTTGTAAGATCTTACATCGTGAATTAATTTTGTCAATTTTTTTAAATTAGTGCACGGTGAATTTGGTTTCCATTTGTTCTGCCAGGGATCAACCAGGTAATTTTGTGTTGTATTCTGTTTGAATTTTGTGCTGATTATAAATGACTTCTTTGAGGAGACTAGGTTGCACAACTTGCACCGTTGTTATTTGTCTTTTCGTGTATTGTTTGTTTTCCTGCTATGTCCTTATTATTGTCTTGTTTGCATATCTTGGCTCCATTTACTATAAGTTCGTATATCATTTCTAGGCAGATTTTTACAAATTTCTTCAATTTTTTGTAAAATTCCGTCCCGATGGGCCTCCTCGGCTGGTGCATAGCCATTTAGCTTGTTTGTTTTCTATTCTTAAGTGACTCATCTTTTCATTAATTAGTTTCAATTGTTATTTTTTACTTGGTTTCTCCATCCACCTACTGTTCCAATCTATTGTTTTTGTCCTTCCAAAATAGTATAGCGTAAAATATTTCTTCTCAATCTTTCCTTGGTCTTTTCATCTTATTTCCTGCAACGTTAGGATACTTAGTTTATATTTCTTCATTTCCTTTGTTATTTCTTGCATTTTACCTACCGCCAAAATCGTTCTTATATTGCATGTCCCGATTCTTATGAACATTATTTTTTGTATCGTCCTTCTTGCCTTTGATTCTTGACCTATCGAATGTCATATTCTTTATCGTGTTATACGTCCATTCTTCTTTGTTTAATAGTTTCTTGGGCCCGTTCCCCAATTTGCTGTTCGTTATTATTTGTTAGTGATCTTTCTAATGCTGTGCGCTTCTGCCTCTCTTGATTTTCTTTCTCCTTACTTCCAAAATTTTATGTACTACTGTCTGTTCTTTCTATCAAGCTTCCTTCATGAGATGCATAAGGTATTTCTGTTTTTCAGTACTGACTTGACGTAGTCGTCGTTTATCCAGATTTATGTTTATGTTTTGATATTCCATTTTCTTATCCCATTTAATGCATACATAAAACAAATGAAAAACTGCAAAATTTGCTGTTTATTGTCATGTCAACATCTATATTTTAAATAAAAATAGACTACACTTAGCAAGTGTTTACTTGCGTTGCAATTAAATGATCAGATAAAACAAAAAAAATTATTTTTCAAACTATTCTACAATTTAAGATTCAAATTGTATGTAATAACAAAAAATAATTCAACAAAAGTAATGACTGAAATAACTGATGTAATGTCTACACTTTCATTTAGTAGACAATTAAATATTAATTCAATCACTTAAATAATTTAATTTTTAAATACATTGTTAGTATTAACCGTAAAATGTGAAACAACTAAATATGGTGATCGATATACGACGTGCTCCTGGGGAAGTCACCTAATCATTAAATAAAAAGGTTCGAGGTTACGCTTTCGAATGCGATAACAAGTATTTATTACTTCTGTAATCGCAATAATAAAGCACATCCAAAATAGAACTATCTTAAACAAAATTTATGTCTCACACACAGTCCTTACTGAAGTTCCAGGTTAAAAGATAATCGATATTCGTTACTTTAAGCGTTTGTGTTTGAAACACTGACCTGAACCGTAATAAAAACCTTAAACAAATCAAGTCAAATATAAAATGGGAAAAATCGATTTTGACAAAGGAAATACATATTCACTAAGCACGTTAGTAATTATTGTTTGGAATTTAACTCAGGCCCCCATTAATGAACATCCCACGCTACAAAATAATTTAACTTTACAGTACTTACGTAACATGAAATTAAAGCTTTGTTTGCTCATTATTGTATTCGAAACATACCTACACATATTATTTCATAATTGTTATTCACAATCAAACACAATTACATAAGTTCTGAAAAGTACTGGCGGTGTTTATAAATATTAAACAATGAAAATATATAGAAATAAATATTTTTATAGAAAAGTTAGAAAAGCACTCTCAGCTCCTAAAAATGAATAACTAACTAGTTGAATTGGTAGTAAACAATTGAGTACTCTACGCTTTTTGTAGTAAGAAGAAATGGTCCTGAAAAAGAGGGTAAATGAGAAATAATTGCGTAAACGAATAAAACACATAGGCTTGTATAGGGTTCTTATTGAACATAAATTTGAGTATCGATCTGAGCAATTCGTAGAATAAGACCAACATTGTTGCCCGCAAAAAAACCCGTAATCTGAGTGTACTAGCGTGGCATTCAGTCTTTTTTTGTGCGTGAATGGGCTGCGAGAAGAAAATTTCGAAATTTTCCCCTTCACGACGCCATAACTCGAAAAATGTGGGTCCAATTGATTCGCGGGGTAAGACCAAAAATGTCGGTCATCAAAAACTGAACAAAATGGGTGTCTTGTCTTTCAAAGACTCCTGGATAATTGAATCCAGTTGTATCTAAAAAAAATTTCGAGGTTGAATTTTCAATAATATCGATTTTTCGAGTTTCGCCAAGAAAGCTAAAATTGTAGCGCGTAAAATGTCCCTCAAAGCAATCACTTAGATAGTACAAACAAACGTAATAGAAACTAAAATTTCCAACAACTTTCCTCTCAAAACATTTTTTGTATAATTGATATTGGTAGAGATATTGTGAAACAATTAGTATCACGTGATTGTCATAACACATAACTTATGGAATCGAAAAGTAATTTAAACAAAAATTGTGTATAATTTAATTGCAAACGACTTCTGTTTGTAAATATTCCAAAAATTTGAAAAGTTATGTGTGTGTTAACGGCCCATTTGTATGGCCAAAATCTGATCAAGTTTGAGATATTATAAATAAGATTCATTTTTCAAAGTTTTATAAAAACTCTGACATTGGTATCGACCAATTATGACCAAAATCTGATCAGATTTGAGATATTATAAATAAGACTCATATGCAAAGTTTTATAAAATCTGACAGTCGGTTTTCTTGATATCTTGTTACATACAGACGAACGGCCGGGAAGCCGGCCGGCCATTAAACAAACGTTATTATTTTTCCTTATTACAACGTACTAACTCTAATTCGTTGAAAAAAGGGAAAAAGAGTGTTAAAATATTCGATTTCGAAAGCACCGCATAACTGCCCATCTTATTTATAAGGTGTTGAGAAAAAGTTACTTATTACCCAAAGTTTGATAAAAGTACTTAATCCTTAAATTCATAACAATAAATAATTTTTGGTGTTTCATTTTATAAATTTGTGATATACAGAGAGTCGGCAATAAAAACTGCGGTTAATGCAACTTTATACATCAAAAATTCAAATTATTTTTGTAACTTTTCTCATTACATTTTATATTAAGTCAATGTGCTTTAATTCAGGACATAGAAATATTTCATTTCTAAAACTACAGTGAATGAGTTTTTCAGATACAAGTCGTTCGTATGTAAATAGTTTTATGTATTTCTTTTGTGTGCAAATTTATCTATAACAATTTCATATTATATAGATCATAGAGTAATTCGGTAAAAATGCTTTTGTTAAAATTTTCAGTCAGGCAAAAGCTGATCTTTTTCGAAGCAAAAGACAATAAACAATGTTTATTAACCTTTTCATAACAGAATAAATATTTATTGTAAGCATACGTTTCAAAGTTATTAAACCATTTTTGCTCACAACATGTCAAACCGACAAAATTAAGTATTTATTTATTTGGTTGTTTTTTTTTAATACAGTATGAAATATTTGGTTACCTTATAGAATGCGTCCATGATAAAACGAACAAATTCTATTAAAATTTAAGTGATGAATTTCTGGAGAAACAGTACGATACGTCAGTTATTATTTTTCACTGCGCAAATTTTGTGTTAAATATTTTATATATATGGTAATTCAGATACAAGGTTATCTTTTTTAAATAGAACACCTCTCATATTTTCGCATTCCTTAGAAAATCTTAGTTTTTTCATGTTTAATATTTATACCTATCTTCAACTGTTTACGAAGTATTGACGTTTGACATTTACATTTTGCAAATTTACATTGTCATTAAAAATTAATAAATTCCTACTTCAATAGGTTCTTTCTCAGATTATCAACACTTTAAATACGACTGATAGTTTAATACAGAGTGAGATTTAAGTATGAAACGCCTTAATTATATCAGAAACGGTTTGCACGATTTTTATAGATTTTTGTGTGTAAGGAGTCCTGTAACACAGTATTATACTGGTATTTACATTGTTGCCCGATGTTCCTTTTTCCGGAATAATAATGAACTTTATTAGTTTAAATAAATTATCTTGTATTATTTTTGCTTTTGAAATCCTTAAGTAGTATTGATTATTTTTAATTTAATTGCCTATACCTAAATGCCATACTTCTGAAGTTATAGCCGAATAATAAACTATGTTATTTCAAAATGGATCACCCTGTATATTTTTTCTTTTTAAATCCTTAAGCATCACTGATTATTTTATCTTGTAATATTCCCTGCACCTAAATGAAAATGTATAGATATTTTGGAGTTATTGCAGAACTTCTAACATGACACAAACAATTAAAGATTTGTTTAAGTTTACCTTTTTACTAATTAACTAAGACTAGACTTTGTTATAGGCCGATAGAATTAGCAAAACCGCTGGATGAAATCCTTACAGTATCTCACACAATTTTTTAAATGCGAAAAATTATTCTAAAGAACGTGTTTTTTATTTCTTGTTTTTAGCCGACTAATAATAATCATAATCAGTATTATGCTTTTTTTAGGTGTTAAAAAAAAACAAAGAAATTACCGTCTGAAAAATTACAATAGGTAAAAATTATTTAAAATAATCGACATAAACCGCCGGAAAAATCAAAAAGTTCATCATTTTGTGTTTCGTCAAAAATTATTCTACAGCCTTGAAGCTTAGTGGAAATATGTTTATCAAGTGCAAAAACTACCATAATTTTTTCATTAAAAAATATTGTTAATTTTTAAGAAAATGCATTTGTTTATTAAAAGGTCTCAAAAGTTTAATTCAATCTGACCCAGTTCCCGTCATTTGATGCGACCCAGCGAGAGCTCATGTGGGATACTGTTCATCCCAGATCAGCTGTCCAATCAGCTAATTCTATCTGCCTATTATGAGAATATAAATCTAACTTCGGCGGAGATAAAGTATATAGGTATAAGGAATCTTAAATAAAAATAATCAGTATTTCTTAAGGATTTCAAAAAGCAAAAAATATACAGAGTAATTCATTTAAAGTAACAAAGTTCATTATTATTACAAAACAGAAAATATCTGACAACAATCTAAATGCCACCATAATATCGGCCGTACCACAGGACCTTTGCATACCAAAATCTATAAAAATCGTGCTAATCGTTACTGAGATAATTGAGGCGTTCCATACTTAAAAGTCACTCTGTATGAACACTAAACAAAGATACCGTAAATAATTTACAAAGAAATGCAATAATTTTTGAGAATACATTCACAACTACTGATAACGTCACACACGTCACTATCAGGCACTTAGATTCGATAATTTTTTTAAGTGACTATGAAAATTCACAAAATGGAAACTTCAAACGTCAATTATTCCTAAGCAGTTAAAGGTAAGTATAGAATATACAGGCTGTTTCATTAAGCTTTGTACGAGGCCTATCTCAAAAACTATTGAGTATAAAAATTTTAGAAAAATTTTTTTATTACTATGAGAAAACCTCTCAACTGACAGGGCGAAGCATAGAATTCAAGATTTCTCCGAAAATTTGTCATATGAAGCTATTACTTCAATAACATCATTTGAAAGCCTTAATAATTCCGCATAAGTTTTATATGAGGCTTCTTGGAGTACCGACCTTATTAAAACAAGGAGAGTCTAACAATTTAAATGACAATATTTTCTAAATGACTTATCTGATTATAGCTTGTTTGTAAAAAAAATGTCAGTGTTTTCAAATACCGTATCCATCGGAAATCGACAGTTTCAAATAAAATTGCTAGATGGCGCAGTTCGTAATAATAACAGGTTTTTTTAATTTTGCCACCAAAATTTAAATCATAAATTATAATTTTAATGTCATAATCGAAAAGTAGATTAAATTTGCTAGAGAAAAAGTGAAAACCGCAGTTCAATATCTTCGCCCGTTTCAGAGTTATTGTCAAAAGATTACATTTTTCACACTTCAATTTAATAAAATGGTTATTTTCCTAATTCCAGGGAATTTTGGGTTTAATTTTATGGTTGTGTAGGTTTGTTACTCATTTCAGTAGCACAAAACTACATTTAAATTAAAAACACCTCACAAATAACTTCTAATATGGCATAAATGCTGATGCTGTTTTAAAAAATAAATTAAAATAAGTAATCATGAAACAAAAAGGTTTCAATTGAGATTAACAAATTGAAATAGGTAACTGTCAACAGTTTTAATTTTGATGCTAAAAAGACTTTGTTTTGATTCTTTTTGAATTTCGCATTACTTACTTATTTTCCAAATTTGTGCTAATCCATCAATAATGGCTTACACTAATGCCGAAGCTTACGGTATGCTTGCCGTATATTTTCAGGGTTTCGAAAATGCTCCTATAGCAGCACGTAACTATGCTGTCAGGTATCCTGAACGAAGACACTGTAACAAGAGGGTATTTTGACAACTAGCAATAGGTTTAAGGCAAACGTTCGGTCCCTTTTAGAAGACGTCCGTCAAGAAATGAAGATAACGTGATTAACGTTCTTGCATGCGTGGAAGCGAATCCAAATTTAAGCACAAGGGAAGGATCCTTAGAAGTAGGAATAAGTCACGTTTCGGTGTTTTGAATTTAAAAGACTTTAAACTACATCCCTACCATATGGTTTTGCACCAGGCTCTGTCAGAAGCTGATTATGACAGGCGGCTCGACTATTGCTATTGGTTAAGAGAGATGTGCAACCAAAAATCTTCAATTCCTGTCCTTGGTTTTATGGACTGATGAAGCCACTTTTTCTAGTTGTGGTAAGGTAAATTTGCATAACATGCATTATTGGTCGCAAACCAATCCGCATTGAATGCGCGAACTGGATCACTAAAAGAGGTGGAGTGTAAACGTTTGGTGTGGTATTGTAAGGAACAGAATTATTGGACGGTTTATTTTTGACGATCATTATAATGGTGAATCACATTTAAACTTTTTAGAAAATGAGTTGCCTATCCTTTTGGAAGATGTTCCCCTTGACTTAAAGATACTTATTTGTGGGGCCGAATAAAAGTCATTGTTTATAAAACGCGACCAACCACACGGGACGATATCATTGGGCGAATTGAATTGAATTAAATTCGATTTCACGAACTGAAATTGAAACAGCTGTTAACAAATGTAGTACAAATTTTGACAATTGCATTTTGCAAAATCGAGGTCATTTTGAACATTTATAAAAGCCTTTCCATTAATCCTTTAAAAACTTTAATGCTAAATGTTGTTATTGTTGGCCTTTAAACAAGCTACAAATGTCGTCTTTTACATAATTTGGACTAGTCCTAAGCCTAGATTAAGTGTGAAGGGAGGCATGAAATATAACATAAAATCAAAACTAATTGTTACTAATCCTAGCTACAAAACTACAAAACTAGGAAAATAACCATTTTTTCAAATTAAAGTGTGAAAAATGTAATCTTTTGACAATAATTCTGAAACTGGCGAAGATATCGAACTGCGGTTTTCGCGTTTTCTCTAGCAAATTTAATCTACTTTCCAATTATGACATCAAAATTATACTGTATTATTTGAATTTTCGGTTCAAAATTGAAAAAAATGTTATTATTGCAAACTACGCCCTCTAGCAATTTTATTTGAAACTGTCGAGTGCCGATGGATACGGCATTTGAAAACACTGACATTTCTCTTACAAACAAGCTTGAGTTTGCTGTAATCAGATAAATCATTTAGAAAATACAGTCATTTAAATTATTAGACATCGTGAGGCTTCTCCTTGTCTTATCCAGGCCGGTATGCCAATGACCTTCAGACAAAACTTATGCGGAATTATTCAGGCTTTCTAATGATGTTATTAAAGCCATAGCTTCATATAAAAATTTTCGGAGAAATCTTGAATTTTATGCCTCGCCCTGTCAATTGCGCCCCCTTGCGGTAAAATTGAGAAGTTGAAAATAATTTCCAGGATTTTCTCATAGCCGTTTCAGTAATACAATTTTTTTCCCAAATTTCTATATCCAATAGTTCTCGAGATATGGCCGCGTACCAAGCTTAATGAAACAGCCTGTAGAATCCAAATATGTGAAAATATATGGGGTGTACCATTTAAAAAAGGTAACCTCGTTTCAGCACTTGTATCTAGATAACCCTGTATACAGACTGCGGCAGATACATGGCCAATTAGAAATATCTCGAGAACTAAAGTTATCTGAATCATGAAAATTGGTATTAGTTCTTGAGATATTTCTAATTGGCCGGTTATCTGCCGCACCCTGTATAACGTTGTTAGTACAAAATTTGCGCAGTTAAAAATAGCAATCGACGTTTCCAAGGGTTTATCTAGAAATTCCATACCTTCAATATTTCAATATTTTAATTTCCTAACCATACAGTCGAATGGTTTTTTAGTGGCATAATTTTTGTTAATGTTCCTTGGGTTATATTTATATTGTTTTTAAACTTAAAACTAGATAACTAATTTTAGTAATCCTTGGTGGTATTATGTGAAGTTTAATAAACAATTTATTTAGTTTAATAATAAAATGCAATCCCATTTAAATCTGATGCACTTTCTAATTGCATTATTATTACAAAAAAAAATATTTGACACTGAAATTAACCGTTCTAAATGCAATTTTAACACAAGACTTTTCCACACAACGTTACCACAATTTTGCACAAAAAAGAGGAAAAAGAAAATAGAGTTTCAGAAAAAAATAGTTTAAACAAAGTTACAAATAATAAAATTTAGAACAACTTTCGTTTCATGACTTTGTTTGTATAATTGAATTACAAACAACTTTTATTAGAAGAAAAACTGTGTAAAATGATTATTTTTGTAGATATTCAAATAATAAGTTGCTCTTACAACATGTACTAATGTAGTTAAAGGCGTCCTAAATTCTTTATGAACTTAGACTAAGAAATTCCTTATACGAATAAAAAAGACTTAAGTAATTCTAACAGAACTTAATTCTTGTGTTTTAATTGTTTGTTTTCTGGTGTTATGCGGATGAAAAGAAGTTTCATACCTTTTGATATCATTTTTTTCGTAAAACAAGCCCTTTAACATAAAAATGCATGGCATTGTTAAAATTCCGAGGTTTTGAAAAGTATGTCGGCAATCCCTTTTATAATGTAAATTTAAAATAATTCTTACAGCATGACTTTGAAACTTAAATAACGTTTCCACGAAGAATTGTGAGATCAAGCAACTATAGTATGAAATAAAGTTGAATATTTACTCACTAATGTTGTTATAGATACAGGGTTATATAATAAACGTATACGAAAGTATTTGAACTGTATTTTGGGGACAATACAATGATATGAGAGAAAATTGGAGAAAACCTAAAGTATATTAACCGATAATTTTTACTAAAATCTATGTAGGTTCAGGGCCTTTTGATTTGACAGATTATGCCCTAAATTTAATCAAATCTGCGGTATTATAAATCAAAATTTGTCAATTTACTAGCTGTAATCTTTAACAGTATATTATTTAGGTTTCATTTTTGAGTATTTGCACATGTGCATCAATACTCAATCATATTTGAGAATACATTCGATTTTGAAACTGACTGTTTTAATGCGTCGGTTTCAAAATCAGTGTTAATGCGACTACGACTACGACTACGGTAAGGCAAACATCTTTTCCGCAATAACAGTGCCGAACTATTAAGTATTAATTAAAAATGGATTATAAAATAAAAGATTTAAAAACAGCCTTAAGTAAATATGGGATTGATACAAAGGCCTGCGTAAGTGTTTACTGATAGAACTTTTAAATCTAGTACAAAACAGTGTGCTTTTTAATAAAAACGAAACTAATGAACAAGTAGTTGAAAAAATTCTGTGATATCTGACGAAGATATTCACACAAGTGACGCGCAAATAATAATGCTTAGTGAAGAATGTGCCAAATTAAAGGACAATTAAGTGAACAAGTTAA
This sequence comes from Abscondita cerata, assembly GCA_030710515.1. NCBI lineage: Eukaryota > Metazoa > Arthropoda > Insecta > Coleoptera > Lampyridae > Abscondita > Abscondita cerata. Next base: position 383,861 of record JALBCR010002589.1, read on the forward strand.
AGAAATAGATTCATTAAAACTTAAGTGCCAAATACTAACTGATCAACTACAGGCATTTCAAGACGAAGCGAAAACAATTAACAACAAATTAAAGACAGGTAACTCTTGTATTAATACATTTCCTACGAAATCAAACGTATTAGTATTGGCTGATAGTCATGGACGTGTTCTCAGCGATATACTACGCAGATTAAATAACAATAATAAATATAATGTATCGGTATTTTTCAAACCAAACGCAAATTATGAACAAGTTGTTGGTGACATTATAAATTTAACAAAATCATTTGATAGAGATGATTATGTAATTATTATTGGAGGATCGAATAACTCGACTTATGCACGTCTCAAAAGCACAATATTACATATCTGCAATATATGCTTCCAAACAAATGTTGTTTTTACGACTATTCCTTATAGATACGATGATTATACAAGAAACTCTGCAATTTTCAATGCCAATAAAATAATCTGTGAAGTAGTGTCAAATGTTAACAAATACAGTAATAACGTAATTGTACTAGACGTTAACAAATTTCTTACATTAAGTGATTACACGAAGTACGGATTTTTCTTAAATATCAAAGGAAAACAAAAATTGTGTCAAAATTTAGTTATTTCATTGGCGCGTTTTAAATCCCGAAATTATGGGTATAATTTAGTGAATGTGCAAGAGCTTGACAGTTACATATCAGAAGAGAAAATTGGGATAGATAAACAACCACCTAAGGATGTAGTGGAAAACAACACTGAATATTTGGTGAATAACATCGTTTCTAAAAGTATTAAAAGTATTGAAGGAAATACTTTTTTAGGAAATGCGTAAAAACAAAAGACATTGACTTTGATAGAGAAACAAAAACTCTTAACCCATCAATTACTAATGACTGCACTAATTTCTATAAATTAATGCATTTCAATGCACAATCTATTAATAATAAAAAAAATATTCTTGAATTTAACATTAGCACCTTAGAACTTGACATCTTTTGTATAAGTGAACATTGGGTTTCTAACAGTATTTCCTTCAATCCTCGAAATGCATTAGCATTAAGTGGTCTTGATATTGTAACATGTTTCTGTAGAAGTAATAATTTACATGGTGGTGTAGCAATATATATTCATGAAAAACTGAAAAAAATCGCTAAAGTAATTCCATATGTTGCAAATTATACTATTGAATTACATTTTGAATGTTGCGGAATAACCATCCATAAAGATGTATGTATTATATGTGTATATAGATCTTCGAGTCAAAATGACTACAAAGCATTTTTTGCACAGCTAACCTCACTATTAAGCAGACTAAGTCAAAATTATAGATGTATATATTTGTGTGGTGATCTGAATATAGATCAAACACAAGAAAGTTTTAACAAAAACAGGTTATTCGATATTCTTGCCTCTTTTAATTTGGTTTCTGTTTCCCAAAATTATACAAGAATAGTAACTACCGCTTTTGGTACATCAAAGTCATCTATTGACTATCTTATAAGCAATCAACCTAAATCAGTTATATCTTTTGAAAATTTAAATTTAGGAGTATCTGACCATTTTGCGCAGCTTATTAAATTTAAATGCTTTTCGAAAAATCAGACAGAGGAATCTCTATCAAGTATTCCATTATTACGACGTAGAATTGTGCCCAATGCTTTAGATACATTTAAAATTGTTCTTAAAAATTACGTGCCTCTTGTATTTCATAATGAAAATGAAGTGAACTACATGTTTGAACATTTCTGGGCATATTTTTTATTTCATTTCAACAATTGCTTTCCTATGCAAAAACAAAAAAGCAGTCTAATAAGGCGAATAAAAAAATTCGGTTTAGTCAAGAGTTGCAAATAGATTTTAACAAATTAAAGAACTTGCACTGGTTAAAAATTTCATATGCAATACTAACTTACAAGAATCATACAATAACTTAAAACGCAACGTTAATCTCAAGATAAAAAAAGAAAAATTACATCTATCCAGAAGAGAATTATTTCCTCTTCTAATAAACTAAAACAGTTATGGTCCATTGTAAACGAAAATAGGATTCCTACAAATACGCAGAATTGTATTTCGTTTAACTCTACTCATGGCTCTATTAATAACGCCAAAGAAATAGCAAATCTATTTGGTAAACATTTTTCCGAATCAATCGTCAAAAAGTTGAATGTTTTCTACCAAAAGCAAAGCTGAATATAGTGACTGCACAACGTCAACGATAGTTCAAAAACTATGTCTTTTATCCCGCTCTCTAAAAATGAAATTTCTAAAATAGTTACGTCGTTTCAAAATAAAAATCTACCGGCATTGATGAAGTGCCAATTTCTGTCTTAAAACATTGCTCGATAGAAATTGCGGACATATTAGCTAATATTTTAAACCATTCTGTTTCTGCAGGAATTTTTCCGAACATCTTAAAATCTGCAGTTATTGTCCCGATACACAAAAAGGATCTGTAGATGATATTTGTAATTACCGACCAATTGCGTTACTTTCTAGTTTTTCAAAGATTTTTGAAAAAACATTTTGTATTCAATTATTAAATTTTCTAAACAGTAATGAAATTATTAGTAAAAACCAGTACGGCTACAAGAAAGGAATATCAACAGAAACTGCCACAACATCTTTTATTCAAAAATTAACGACCTTTTAGAAAAGCATAATTTTGTAGTTTCATTATCCTTTGACCTTACTAGTGCATTTGATACTATTAACATTAAGTTTGTTGCGCAAAAACTCCATCATTTAGGTATTAGAGGTTGTATTAACGACTGGTTAATCTCATTCTTATCTGACAGAAACTTTAAGGTAAAATATAAAAATACATTCTCTGATACATTTAAGGTATATATGGGTACCCCCAGGGCAGTACTTTGGGCCCAATTATTTTTTCACTTTATGTAAATGATTTGTCCGATCATATTACAGAAGGTAGCGTGTTCATGTACGCCGACGATACTACTGTAGTTATAACAGCAGATAGTGAAACTGAATTAAACTATAAAGTTAACACACTTCTGGCCAAGTTCTACTCGTGGTGTGTAAAAAATTCATTAATTATTAACTTTTCAAAAACTCAATGTATTCATTTCCGTACAAAATTTAGGAACCAAATTTCAACAAAATTCAGTTTGCAAGAAAATAAAATAAATATGACAAATATTGTCAATTTTTTGGGTACTGCAATTGACTACAGCTTGCAATGGGATGCACAAGTAACTGCCGTCTGTAAAAGATTAATAGTCACCATTACCTCATCTGCAACCTAACAAATTCACTACATATAGATTATTTGTTAAATGTGTATTATGGTATCGTTTACCCTACATTAGCGTATAATATAATAGTATGGGGACAAGCAGTCGATTCGCAAAGAGTTTTTATAAATCAAAAAGAATATTAAGGCGTATTTTCAATTTACAACAACAACAATCGTGCAGAGAGTACTTCATCAACTACAAAATTTTGACATTCTCATCTATATACATATATAAGTTATTAACATACATTCATACAAATTTAAATACTTTAACGACATCTCATAACATTCATAGTTATAGTACAAGAAAAGAACAAATTATATTAACGAAGCACAAGTATTCATTTTACAAAAAGTCGCCAATTTACGCTGGCTCTAAGTTGTATAACTCCATACCGAGTGATCTAAAAAAACTCAATCATTTGAAATTCAAAAATAATTTAAAAAATATTCTACAGAAACATGCGTTTTATAGTATACATGAATTTATGTCTTTTTGCGAACGTGTCAAGTGACTTTGTTTTTTTACACCTTTTAATTGTTATTATTTGACTAACACATATACATATTTATACACATTAAGCACCACATACTCCAAACGTAAGCAAGTGAAGGTGGATGAATGTGCGAGCAAAAAGTTCTTATACTAGGAATAATTTGCAAAATGAATAATAAAATTGAAAAAATATAAAAGAAAACATAAATAGTATAAATTACATAGATGAAAACGAGTTAGCAATTAAAGAAAGTATAAAACGATTAGAAGAACAATTGTGATTAGATAGTGCTCATTTAACAAAAAATTGCGAGGAATGAACACAATAACATTTAGGATTAAATAAACCAAGAAATACAAGAAAGAATAAACGTAGAAGATGTAGGAAATAACTAATAGAAATTACAAAATAGGCATAAATAAAGTAAGATAAGAAGTCAAAATGTAAAAATAAAAGTCCATCTATAAAATAATTAATTGTTTACCTAGTCGAGAATGAGTATGTTTTCCCCGCGCAAGGAAAAGATGGACGGCTGAGGCGAAGCAAAAGGCAGTGTTTTTTACTAAAATTTTGCTAGGAAGATACAAGGACGTCTTGGAAAAATTTTAGTAATACATTTGACGAAAGGAAAATCGATTTTGTTGACAGGGAATAATGACACGCTGTTCAAAGCATCAAAAATTTCATTTTTCTACCAGTGTCGGACAAAAAACTATAAAAATCAAATAAAAAGAAATTAATGTGAATAAAATGAGAAAACTAAAAAAATGTATTAAGAATAGTCGTTAGCAAGTTCTTTAAAATGATTGAGTAATGTTAAAAGCAGTTAATATTACAGGTAATGAAACACGTTTTATTTTCTTCTATACTATTTCTGAGATTGATGGCCATTTTCAATAGACTCCTTTCGGAGAAAAATGGAAAACCAGAAGCTTATTAATGCATATAAAACTACAGTTATACGTTAAACATCTTAATACAATCCGTGTAGTTCGCACCGTGACAGCATAGGAAAAACAAAAATTGATGTTTTGAAACTTATAACAAGAAAATAACAGAAGTAAAATAAAAACCAGCATTGTATATTAAAAATATTTAATAAATAAATCAAAATCATTGTTATTTGTATTTAGTCACCAAAAACTAAGGGGGTTCTTCCTTTACAAGAATAATTGCTAACGAGTTATCGTGTAAAAATATGTTTACTTTGACTGGGTATCCAGAAATTTGCTTACCACAACCGCTCTTTGTTTTTTTAAATGCAATCAAATATTTTTTTTTCGTGTGTGTGTATTTTAGGGGTTTTGGGGAATATAAATTGCAAATATGTTTACAGTACTCCATGGTCAACAAGAAAAACATGTTGTTCCTCAGAATCACCACTTTGGTTTCCGTAATTAAACGTCAAAACATACGTCAATTTTCTTTAGAGTTTTTTTTCGTGTGTGTTTTTAGGGGTTTTTGGTGCAAATATAAAATATGGAAGGTGATCAGTACCTTACGGTACTCCATGGTCAACAAAAAAAACATGTTGTTCCTGAGAATCACCACTTTGGTTTCAGGACCTGGTCATCAAGACCCTCCCGGATAATTAGGAAAAATGTACAACACAATTTCACAAAACACAATCACATTACACACTTAATTAATATTATTACATGTGAATACTAGGGTGGGTAAGGGTTGGCATGTTTAGGTTTTAGTGGTTTTCCTAAACCTTGAAGTAAATGCTTTGCCAAGACGAACCAATCCACAATTGCACACGGATTCGTCACCACACTATACAGGTTTATACTGATCTTCTGAGGCACCATACATAACACTTACATCACAATACAATTTTAAAATGTACCATACGATTAAATAAATAAATATTTTTTTAGTGAATTATGTGAATTGCCGTACGAGATAAATAAACTTTTGTGTAAAAAGTATAATTTATTATTAATAATTTCAGACTTATTGTCAAAAAAATCAAAACCAAAGAAAGTTGATTTTCTAGAAAATACATAAAAATTTTTTAAAAAATTGTTGTGAAAATAAAATAATTAGATAACTTTAACTTTAAAGTAAAAAGTGAGTTTTAGCTCTACAGTAATTCTAAATATACTATACAGTTTAGCATAACTAGTTTTGTTTTTTCCTTGTCATTTTAAATAGCAATCCCTAATAATATTTTCCGTCGACCTCATTATAAAATTGAGTTTACGTACTCCCTGAATAATCATAAAGTAACACTTTTTAACTGTAATACTTTTCGTCCGCAAAACACTTTTCGTCCGCAAACACTTTTCGTCCCCAAACATCTGTCAATGTCATTTATTATTTTATGTCAAATTAAATAAAGTCGAAGTAACCAGTATGAAAACCCATTTTTAAGAAAGGAAGAATTTAGTGACTACATAGGATATTACAGTACTTTAGGTACATACTGAAACATTTTAGATACTGCAAAATATTGTTTGTTTACTTCCATTTATAACCTCAATTTCTCAATCCCACACAAGGAGGAGGAGGAGGAGGGAGGAGGAGGAGAGGAGGAGGAGGAGGAGGAGGAGGAGGAGGAGGAGGAGGAGAAAAGGGGGAGGAGGAGGAGGAGGAGGAGGAGGGAGGAGGAGGAGGAGGAGGAGGAGGAGGAGGAGGAGGAGGAGGAGGAGGAGGAGGAGGAGGAGGAGGAGGAGGAGGAGGAGGAGGAGGAGGAGGAGGAGGAGGAGGAGGAGGAGGAGGAGGAGGAGGAGGAGGAGGAGGAGGAGGAGAAGGAGGGGGGAGGAGGAGGAGGAGAGGAGAGGAGGAGAGGGAGGAGGAGGAGGAGGAGGAGGAGGAGGAGGAGGAGGAGGAGGAGGAGGAGGAGGAGGAGGGGAGGAGGAGGAGGAGG